>VXBU01017397.1:703999-810768 GCA_013400315.1 Bombycilla garrulus
GGGAACGGCGGCAGCGCACGCGCCCCTTCCCTCTTGGCCACCGCTCCGTGTCGTGGACAGCGGCTGCAGAGTTTAGGGTTGTGCAGAAACTTGAGGCGGAGGATGCCCCGTGGCTGTTCACACGGGCTGTGCGCCCACATGTGCAGCACCCCATGCGCTCAGCACAAGGAACATGCGTGTCCCGGGCACTGGTACACGCAAACACGGCTCCACAGAGACGCACTTGGTGCACACGCAGACCCGCGTCCCCACGCGGCACAGCCTAATCGCCGCACTCGGAAATCTATTTTCCCATACTTATATCCATTGCCACAAACGTGCAGAGGAGTGCCCGAATCCCGTTTCAAAGCAGCATAATTCAAACGTCGCTTCAGTGCGGTTTATGAAACCACACTGGAATAAGTCGTGGCACGTGAGATCAGAATCAGGCATTCAGGATAACAGCATACATTCCCAGACACAAAAAACCCCATAGTTACAAACCCTCTGACGTCTTCAAAAACTGGCACATACAACAACTAATTTCACGAAGGACACATTTTCAAAGCTCTGCATAGGTACCGACTGCTGCTGGAGTCTGTGTCCTTTCACAGTTTCTGCACACGTTTTCACACCACTGCATATTTACAGCAACACACCAACACCTATCTGAGGGTCCCTCTCCATAAAAGCATGAGAACCTCTCAGGCATATGGCTACCACACACAGTCTGGCACTGAACACCTGACTCACACGGAGCTGCACCAAAGGGTCTGTTTACCCCTTGCTATCTACTCTCTGTTTCAAACTGCACTCACAAACCTCACTTGTATTTCTCCTATGATTCTAATTGATATTTGCTACTCAAATACATTAAAAATATCCTTAAGACAAAAAAATAGAGGCCTTTCGAAAACAAAAATACGCACAACTATACCTGGATAAAAGCTTCATGCTCTTATGCCAGCCAAACAAAAAATTTTTTAAAAGGAGAAATTAGGAGGATATTTCTAAATATAAAACCCAGAATCTAATTTGAGACAAAGATGCACAACAGCTGGAGAAGCAAAGAGCGGACTAGAGCTTTTTGGATGATGGGGGTACTAGAGGATAAAAGAAAATGCAATGGGGCTCAGCTATAAGCAATAAACACATGATAAATTAGGCTACAACTTTTGATACAATCAGAATTTGTAGAAACTTGAGAATATTCAGAAAAGAGGAACATCCAAATTCAAAGCCAGTGTAACTCCCTCCTCTACAACTCCCTCCTCTACCAGAGATCTTAACAAATGCATATAAACTAATGGTGTGCCCTAACGTGTCCCCAGGCCATGTGAGGACAAGTTATGTGATTTTGATCACCTATCTTTAAAGGATGTCAAGACAGAGGTCTTTTATGGTAAAAGGTACACATGAAGACAGCACAGAAAACAGGTTAGTTTAAAAAATGGAGAGAGAGAAGACGTATCCAGTTTTAAGAGTACAGCAGAATCAGATTACCTGAATATTGCAGATGGTACCATTCAGATTATACATTTATTCTCCACCAGAATTAACACAATGAAACATATATACATACACCTTTGTACCCTTAAATGATGTATCATCACAGCAGAAACTCTAAGACGCCTTAAATGTTGAAGAGACAAGAGAGAAGCTTTAGCAGGGCATTAGCATTAGTAGGGCCCAAGGTTGTAAGGAGTCTCACTAACCACCTCGGTGAACACCTGCCCAAGTAGAGGCAAGGACAAAAGCAGCACCTTTGTGTTTCCAACAGAAAGCTGAGGCCAGAGAGGGACTGACTGGTGCCTTAGTTGTCCCATAAAAAAGATTCCCATTATGCAGTGGCAAGAGAGGCAAGAGGAGGCACACAGGGTCAGGGTTTAGGCAGACTACAGTTCAAGAGCAGTCAGGGTGTTTGCAGTGAGCTGAGTTTGACAGAAAACAATTTTCTTCAGAAAGGTGCACGCTGGCTGGATCCTGACTGTGCAGATATTAACTCTGGTGTAGGCTCTCAGTGAATGGGAGGTCAGAGTGGGAATGGTTTGGCAGGAAGGGCCTGCTCTCCCAATGGCTGATGTTTTAATTTTGCACTTTAACTTTTATTCAGGCTGAGGTGATGCAAGCAGGGAGCCATGAGATTGCCTGGCACAAGGTCCACAGGGCTGAATTAACTGATATAAACAGTACAATAGTGGGTTTGTACTCTGGAAATGGGCTGTTGCTGACAGAGGACTACCTGGGTGAGGTGGGCATTTGCAGAGTGGTGCAGAAACGTAATATTAATCTCTTCTGACCCAGTGCAAATGGACAAATTGAGCTTCCCCTGCCTTGACAGTAATCTGTGCAGAGGTCTGACCCTTCCTTTCTGAGACAGATAGAAAGGAATAGTCTCTGCTGGCTGGGCTTGATCTGCCAACCTGAATTCCCTAAGAGAACAAGAGTCTTGCAAGCTGGTTTTGGAACTTCAGAAGGCTTCATCCTTTGCAAACCTCCACACACAGCTGAGCTCTTCTCACAGCTTTAACCAATTTCTCTTTCCTCAAAGAATAAAGAAGGAAACACTGATCTCAACAAGGCTATCCTTCGGGTAGGTGTGGTTTTTAAAACAGTTCCAGGGCGAAGTTAGAAAGGACTGTAAGATTAAGCTGGTAGATCTGGAAGCAAGAGAGCTGGGTAAATCCAGGGCAGAACTCCACATGGAATAGGAGCACCAGGCTTGGTTTGTGAGCACACAAACTTTTTGCTGCCCTGACCGAATCCTCCCCTGCAATTGCTGCTCTTTCACTGCAGAAGGGGCAGGGAACCTTCCTGACCAACTCAGTCTGTGGCCTCTGAACAGAGCCCACCCTGAGGTGCTCTGGTAAGTGCTGCCCTTTGGGGTGACTTCCAAGGTAAACTCCAGCTTTTGAGGTCACCTGCTCTCCTCACACGTTGTCCCAATGCAGAGCAACGACGTTCCATCAATGTTAGCCTTGGACAGATCACAATCAGAGCGCTACAGGCTGACGGAGTGATAGGCCCTATCAGTTCTTTGAGACACGCAATATGGAAAGAAAAAGAAAAAGAAAAAGAAAAAGAAAAAGAAAAAGAAAAAGAAAAAGAAAAAGAAAAAGAAAAAGAAAAAGAAAAAGAAAAAGAAAAAGAGAAAAAAAGAAAAATAAAAAAGAAAATTGTGATATGTCTCTAGTTTTCCCGCCTCTTTCAAGATATTATGGATAGAAACTTTCTTTCAAGACTTTTCTCCAGCCTTTAATGACCAATCCGGTTTTGATAAATTTATGTTTTACTTTTATAAAAAACTTTTATCATGGAATAATGATCAACTTTCCAGCAAGTTGACTGATTGATTGACAGAAATTTCATTTGGTCTAATATAGGAGTAACCTGGAAATCATGCCAAACAAACTTGATTTCACTTGTTGATAAGGTGCCTTTTTTCTTTTTTTTTTACTGAGAAAAATGCAGAAGAGGAAGAGATCTAGTTACTTTTAGGGTTTGGGATGGGTTTTTTCCTTTCTATGAAGGCTCAGTTATTGTATTTTCACAAGGAAGTGAGTGAAATGCTGTCTGTACAGGTCAAAAAAAGACAGCAATTAGAAAACTGGGCTGAGCAGTTTTGTGTATAAACTTTTTTATCTTGTCTGCTGGGGAAAGAGGAGATTGATGACAAGCAATCTTTCCCAGCCTCTGTCTCATTTAAGTTACAGAGGGGTCATTGGGTTGAATTCAGTAGACAAGCCTTTCACACCTTTGAGGCCAATAGAACTGCCTGGCTTCACACAAGTCACTGTTACATGCCCTGATCGCTCTGCTTTTTTGAGCTAATCACCCTAAAGAGAAACTTAGGTACTCTAAACAGAAGTCCCTGATGCCTGGTAGGCTCTTACAGACCAGAATTCTTAATTTAGGACTCTAATCTATTTTCTCTTACCCACCCAAACAAAACAGCTTGTTCTTTCCACCAAAAGCAATGTCTTCTTTTCTATGTTTTCTTTTCTATGAAGCTCAACATCTACTTAAACAGAAAATAGTTTTCATGTTGTGATTTTTAAACAAGGAACACTCATCTGAACATCCTTAGATGTGCTTCAAACGTTACCTAGTCTTTAGAACGTGTTATAATTCACAACTTACGGACTGCCAGAGCTGACCATAAAGAAGTTGTGTGGCTTGCTCCAGATCAGTCTGAGCAGATCTGTGGCATGAGTCAGAATATAAATGTCTTAACCCTTACTGTCCTGCTTTAAATGAGAATTCTCTGTCCCAAAACTGTGACCCTAAATTCTGTGCTTGGATACAACAGTGTTAGGAGCCCTAAGTTAAGACAAACATAGTCTCTATATCACCAACAAAAAGTCAAGACTTTCTTTTAATAACCATTTATATTTTTTTTTAATGTGGCCAGTGCTGTTTTGTGTGGCTGTATACCTATTTTTGGCTTTGCAGCGCTAATAGCAGGACTCAGTTCTACAGCAGAACATGTTCTTGCTGACATCTTAAATGAAAGTTCACAGCAGAGACACACATGCACAAAGAAACCAGGAAAGGGAAATCTAACTTTTGTAAAATTAAAACAGAGCATCAGCATAAGAGGCAGGTGCAGAGTATTTTACCAAATAGGAAAGAATGTAGACAATCAGAAGAGAGACATTTCTTCCCAGATTATGGAAGAATTTGTAACAAGAAACATAGAGAGAGGCAGGAGAGGAAATGATAGAGCTGGAATTACATCATCAGCTCTTCCTTGCATCATCAGTTAGCTGGGGTATTTGATACAAACTTCTATCCTACTTGCCCAGAAATACAGCAGTGTATCTACTTTCATATTTTGGCAACCTAGTCCTTAGTCAGTCTCTGCCTAACTGTTGTTTAACTAAGAGGACAGAAACCTTCCTCAGAAAAGACAGGTAATTAGAGAGGTAGGTTGATCTTGTAGAGTTACAAGACTTCAATGGAGAGCTGTGATCCAACTCCAGATTTGGACCTGTTAGTGACCTTTTTTCCACGATATATTACACTAATCCTCAGCTGGGTTACTGTGGTCAGGCAGAACATGGCCAGGATCCTGACTGAAAGTGACTTTTATTCACACTCACGGCTACACAAAATTTACTAGCACAGTAATTGCTATTTTCTATACTCTTTGAAGTCCAGCAAGGCAGAAATTAATCCTTCCCCCTCCATGATCCAAGGTGTCCAGAGGGCAGTAGCTGTGCTATTTGCTCAGCTACCGAGAGGAAGGAGAGAACACAAGGCATCAAGGAATCTTTACCTCTGCTTAGCTGTCGCAAATCCTCCATCACAAGCGTGGCCTTCCTAGTACGGGTGTTCATCCTGTCAGATGGGACATAAAGTCAAAGAGCATCTTTTCAACTTTAGCTTTCCTAAAATTACACTGGCTTCAAGTACACTAGCTTCAAGTCTGGTATTGCAAAAGGCCAAGGAGGATGGTCACTAGAGCAGGGGGTGCCTGTTCATTGCTCTGATTTGGGGAGGTGATTAGCTGGTTTCCTCTCCAGGCCCATGCACTCCAAGCCCATCCATTCTAATCACCCTAGGACCCTAATAGTCACAGTATCAGCTTACTGAACCAATCAAAAGAAATATCTGTTTTGTCAGGAGAAATAACAGTTACTCTTATGCTGCACACCAAAAATGAAAACATTTCTGGCATGTGCATTGATAATGTCTAGTGTCTCAACCGAGAAAAGGAGTGGGGCTTAAAGAATCAAGATGCTTCAGAGACCCTGTTGTTAAGAAAGTATGCCTACTGAGGGTCAGGCAGTGAGGGTGAAGGGTAATTTTTCCAAGTCTGTGATGGAAACATATGCAAGATAACTTATTTTCCAGCAACAGCAATTAAGTGGCTGCAGTTTGAATACAATGGTGTGACAAAAAACAGTGGGTAAGTGTGCAGGTTCCTCTTAGCTGGGTTCCCTGAGTGGGTAACAGTTATCTTAGAATATGAGGTAGGTCATTATAAAGAAAAAAAGCATTGAAAGGACTTTTCTTCCCAGGGTGTAAGGGATGAAGAAAGCAAGGATTAAAGACGTTCCTTTCCATGCAGGAACCTCCAGCTGGCCTCGTCTGGGCACAGCTGATAGAAGATGATTGACTTCACCAGGTCAGACAGGCCAGATACAGAGGAGCTCACCAACAGTGGATCTATACAAAAGTACTTAACAGTGAGATGAACCTGCAGGTCCCGAGTGACATTAGCAAACTTGATATAGTTTCTGTCTGGAAAAAGCATAGATATCAGATGCTCAGGACTGCTCTTCTGGTCACCATCTCCAGGCTCAGAATACTCCAGTTTCTAACAGTAGTGGACTACAGGTTTTGGCTAGAACCACACATGACAGGCCAGCTTCATTCTGATGTGCTGTATCACCAGCACAGCAACCTCAATTCTCCTCTGCTCTGAATCTCCAAACAGCTCAGTTAAGCACATGGCCTTTTCTGTACTAACTTAAGTGTTTGCAGAACAATGCAGATTTTTTACACAGCTCCCTCTTGAGTTTATTTATTACTTGAGTAACATTTATTTCACTTGTTGGACAAGAGCAAATTGCTGTGGCAGATTATTTGATTAGACAGCTTTGCCAACAAACCCCATCCCAAGCTTCTTAATATACTTTTAACTTTTAGGTACCATCATGAGATACATGTCTGCATCTCATTCAGACACTTTCAAGTAAAATGCATTAGGAAACCACCGTTCTGTCTACAAGTCATTAACATTCAAACACTATGCCTACACACTATGAATGATCAAGTTTTTGCAGTACATTTTCAAAAAATAAAGAGAAAAAATAACAAGAAAAATACTCCTTGCTTATACCACAAAGCATCACTTAGAAGTGGCAGGGCAACTGAGGCATATAAACACGCCTGCTTTAGCTACACAATATATGAACATACATTGTCAAGAGAGTAGCCAGTTATGAAGAGACAGATGCTGGTTACCAGACAAAAAAAACTCTTCCATGCAAAGGAAAGGAGAAGTTTCACCAGCTCAGTTCTATTCTGTTGTGCTGCTCTGTGTATTCCAAAGGACGGGGATCTCTCTCGTGTGGAAGCACAAGCCCCTGGACGTCTTCGAAAAGTTCTTGTTGAATGAGTTACAAGTCTTAAAATTTCTCAGAGATCCCAGCACAGAAGTAGTTGTGGGCAGCAGTAAAGTCTTCTCCTCACAGACCTGAACGTGTGACACTGGATTTCAGTAAAAATACCTTCATCCTTCAGTCACGTGTTGCCAGCTTCCCCGTTCCTATGGCAGCAGTAGAAAGGATTACTTTTCAGTATCATTGTTATGGCAAACTCAAATCTCAGTCCCATGTGGTCGGAGGGTGACTTTGGTGCTGCAGCCTCCTAGCAACAGGTCCCCTTGGTCTCCATATGGCTCACAAAAGAAAATCCAGTATTGGTCTTTTGCTAATCTCTCAAACACCTTTATTTTAGTGGTGATCGACGACTACCAATGCCTCCCCTCTCTGTTCCTCTGTTGAACATAGCAATCTTCCATTAAGCATTTCTAGTCAGCTGAACTCAGTAGTACTCAACTCATCTTTTAGACCTTGCCCCTCAGCATTTGGCAGTATTTCATAACTACTGCAGTTAGCTACATAGTAAAGGGTAGGATTTTGTGACATAGCTTCCAGAAGTCGTTGCTACCAGGTTTGTCCTGGGAACCATACAGTCTGGGGACAGCACTTCTCCTTGTCAAACCCATTGCTTCTCCAGAGTAACAAGAAGTTAGACAGGAACAGAAGAGAAGGAAGATAGTGGGAAAGACTGGCACTGCTTCAGATACAGAGGCCCACTTAACCACCAATGATGTAGCACCCAGCAGGCCCCACCTTGCTAATGAGATAGAAGGTTCCAGGCAACAAAACCACCTTGAGATGCTTCTTTATTTCTAGAGGCTCATTTCATGATGATACTCATTAAAGTGACTGGTCAAGGGGTATAGTTAACACCAACAAAAAAAACATTAGCCATCAAAAGCCCCCAACATTAGCCACCAACACAAGTCAGTGGCCATCAGCCATTTGGGCTGAACCAGCCCATTTGGCATTGTAACCATAGGTGGGGCAGCTGCATTCCACCCAGAGAGACTGGTGCCTCTTCAAAGGCACTGTGGGGATGATGGTCATCACCCTGCAACACAACACAAGGCTGTGCCAGTACACATCCCACAGGATACCTGGCCAGCACTGTAAGGATGTTCAGAACAGCTTGCATGTCCTACTGCCAGGCAGGTAGGTTCTGCTGGTGGAGGTAGTGCTAATACTTCTCTACAGACAAACCTAGATGATACCCATCAGAGGAGCAATAAATATCTCCAAGAGTTGCACTGGGATACAAACCAAGAACATTTAGATTTGACTATCCATTTGCTATATAAGGAGCACTTTTCTTTTTTATCTACTACAGTTCATACGCACAAGGTACAAAAGCAACAATGTAAGGTCTAAATATTTGTCAAGCTGTCAAATGGCCATTAATGAGATGCTGTAAGTCAGCTAACTGAAAAGACAGAGCCTACACTCCTAACTTTTATTCCCAGATTTTACCTACACACACTGTAGAGCAAAGGATAAGCACTCAGATGTCTCTGTGACTAGCTGTCCCAACAGTAAAACACATCCCAAAAATACAGCATCTTAAGAGTAGCGTGAGAGTTATTAAATGTTTGTGGGATGTCCATGAGTATCACGTGTGTCCAGTGCTCTCAAGCAAGGGTCAATGCTATCTGCTGCTATACCCTTGGGGGTGTCATGTAGACATTTGTCAAAATAAGGTATGGGGCAGCCTGAGAGAACCAGAGAACTGTGGCTTTGCTGGCACTGCTATACTATTTCACCCAGCCAAAACTCTTGACACAACATAAATATCCCCCAAACCCCTCTGTCTAAAGGAAAAAAATGTTCCTCTAAAACTAGGATGAGAAGCTGGGTCATGAGATGAGGGCAAAATTGGTTTAAAAGCCATTAAGAAGAAAGCAACCTAGACATTCAGGAGCAATCACAGCTGCCTGGCCTGATCAGGAGAGACAGAGGGAATTATTTATTTATGGACTTCCTGCTCTCCCTGAGCAGATCTCTCCACTGGGGAAGTTTTAAGAGGAGTGGGGAGCAGAAGGCAGGTGCTGCTTGGAATCCTCCAGAGATTTTCCTGGTCTGGGCCTCAGGAGACTTAAATGCAGTTCATGCTCAAAGCATCCTGGAGCCATCAACTTATCTTTCTCAGAGCAGGAAAGGCAAGCAAGAGCATCGCACAGATCTCTGCTGGGATGAAGCACATGGAGAGCCCCAGGCACCCAGACTGCCATGCAAGCTTTGCACAGCTTTCAGCAAGATCCCTTTAGAGCAATAGTGCTTGAGTACACAGCCATTTCTCTCTTCTTGTGGTTCAGCTGCTTCCCTTTAAACACAGATCAAGTGTCTCCAGGGAGCCAGCAAGCATTTAACAGACCTGCCTGATGGAAGGACCTCCAGTGAGAAAACCAAGACCTGAAACTCCCAGTAGACATCCTCAATTCAATCCACGTCTGAGAAAGCAACCCTGAAGTTACATGCAACCAGATTCTAACTGCACAGAAAGCACATCGGTCTAGTTTGTATCCAAAGCTCACCTAAACATTTTAAACTTAAGGGGAGGGAAAGACTAGCAGAGTAATCATGAAGAAATATGTGAATTCAGAAAGGTCAGCACGGAAATACAGAATTATTGATACAGTTTCAAGAATTCCTTTTTAGGATGCAGTACCGCCTTTCTCAACGCAATTTCTTACTGTTTCCCGAAACTGGAGGATGAGGAGGAGTTATTCCCTAAAATCACAGTTGATAGTCTTCTATCAACTGTTCCCTAAAAGAACACCCTTCAGTATTCAGAGATGACCCTTCATAACAAACTAAAAACAACTGTAGAGACAGACAGATTTGCCCAGTCAGCCAGATCTGGTAACTATCTTCTTGTTCTGAGTTTGGTCAGAGGGCCAGAGAGGGGTAGAAGGGTGTGGAAACTACCAACCACTACCAGAATCTTTCACTAGAGCATGTTGCAGAACTGGTGTTACACGAGGGTCACTGATGGGGACTGAACAGATAATGAGAGAGGTACAGCCTGCACTGTGTCAATTCATGTCTGCCTGCAATTCATTACTGATGAAATGCCAGAGACTGAGATTAAAAGGGCAGGAGCAGATGGCAAACTACTGCTTTAGATACATCTCATTCAACTATCCCAGTTTATTTCTGCTTGGCCTCTGCTAGTATATCTTGCATTACTCCTCAGCAATAATGTTCTTCCTCAACTCTGGTCTCAAATCAGTACATTGTTTTGTGCTACTGCAAACGCAGTTGTGGTAGCAAAATAACTCACTATGCATAAAGTGTTTTGGGAAACCTTTGAAAAGGAAAAGACTGAAGAACAAGAGAGTATCATCTTCATCAACATCAGTGGTCCAAGACAACCTCAACATCAAAAAGGCACAAAATCTAACCATGAGGGTGTTTCAGCAAGTCCTAACTGCCCTCTCCCCAGTCTGCTCCTACCCACACACAGAGGGATTTCTGTTACTTGTAAATACATAAAACCAGATTTGTTCTTACAGTTTATATTCCTCCAAACAAAGGGCAGTAAAAAAGGGATCCATCTTTCTTTCAATAAAACAGGTCTTACTTGGCCTCTCAAAGGAAAATCTTCTGCTGCCCATTCAGAGACAGGTTATGTTTTTAGAGTTGTGTAACCTTTGTTTCCCGCTCTGGGAAGCACATCATTAAGCACTGACAGCTACATAGCCCTGAGAGGAGAGTGCTCCAGAGATGGTTGCATCCCCCAGGGAGCTGGAACCAGCAAGCCACAGCTCTCCAGGGAACTGTTCTGCTTTGACCATTGACATGTGGCTTTACAGGGCCAAACCAAATACACTGCTAGTTCATAAGTGCTGGGGTTATTCATTCTGTGCTTTAACATATGTTGTTTGGGAAATTAATCCCTTAGTTTGCTAAATACAGCTTTAGGTTCTAAAATCCTTCAGAGTCTGTAGTGTCCTTTGCCCCTTCATACTCATATGCCTTTTTCATTTCCCTTCTAACTTGCTAAAAGAAAAAAAAAAAATCTATCTTGATTCTGTTCCTGGCCACTTGACCTTGCTTTCAGAGCATGGCACACCAGCTTCCCGTGCTGCAATGGTCAGATTACAAAACCAAAATAAGAACACTTGCCTCCCTACTGGCTGGGCACAGGCAGCCCCTGATGGTATTAGTGATGCCCAGTGTTCACCTCCTCTCCTTGCAGGCTTTCTTTGCATGAGAATGTTACCACAGTATAATTCAAGGTGCTATCTGAAATAGATTAACTTAAGCTGGTGCAAGAGGCACTCATTTCTACTGAAACTCAATCTGTTTGGACAACCAATGAGCAAAAATGAAGCATCCTCAAACTGGCAGGAGAGCATCCACAATTTGGATTTTCAGTAGTTTAAATGGATTGTTCCAAAATCAATGCAATTTAAAGTGTACATCTTACTTTGTGTAGAAAAGATCTTCTCTGAGCTGAGGGAAAAACAGCATTGGTGGAATACATGACTGCCTGTGCAAGGGTGCAACACCCATTAATGGCTACTACAAAGCAACAGGAAGAAGCAGCTGAGGAGGTAAGGAGTTAGGAAATACTGCATTAAATTTTCTGCCTGCAAGCATCCAGGAAAGGGCATCCAGAAGGGACAGCCAGGTAGCAAAAATTTCAGAGACATCCCAGTATATCCAGGATCCTCTCTTGCCTGGGAAACACAAGGGGAAAAGAAACAAAAAAAAAAGCAAATGTGGATGCTCCTTCAGGACGTCCTCTGCCACTCATGCAGCACATGCATTACACAGAGGTGCAGGGTTGCAGTCAGCAGAGGATGCAGATTAGTTCTTGTAAAATGAGCAGTGGACAGAGCAATAATGTACATCTTGCAGCACTGCTGCCCTACGTCCCTGCCATCCAGGGCAGCCCACAGAGCCCTGCTGTGAAGAAAAACCTCTCAGAAGACGAGAGGTTTGTGAGAGGCTGGGGCCAGAATCCACTGCTGTCAAACAGCTCTCCGACCCAGGATGTGAGTGCGGCTGGCGAAACATGTTAGCTAATGAAGATTGAGGCAGGCAGGCAGAGACGATCCCTTCAGCCTGTTAATCCACTTAGGGAAGGAGAAGGGAAACCTGAGCTGAATGCCTCTGTTCCCTGCAAGGGACTGTACGGTCCTGGCTTTAGCACTCCAGGCAGAGCAAATCCAGCCACAGATGGGCCAGGAAAAGCTGTGAGTGCAAGGCTAGAGCTTTTGGGAGACAGGAGCAAGAGCTGAGGCACGAAACCACAATCCCTAGGGCAGGATTTTGCATCCACTGGGAATTAATGAAGTAAATTGAGCTTTACTTGCCCTCTCATTGGGAGAAAGCAAAAAGGGCATTTTAAATGAGCTTTTACACAACAGCAGGGCGGGGAGAACAAACACACCTTACACGATTTTCACTGCGCTAAAATGACTCCTAAGAATCAGATTGCTGGGCAAACAAGTCAGAGTGAATTCCTGTGTCCCAAATACCCTTCCCAACAGTAACAGTACGCCAGCATTGCCTCCTGTCCACCTTAACTGGCGGCTTGTAGGAATGATGGGCGCCAATCCCAGGAAATGTCAGATTATCCTTAACCACCAGAGGGTGCTCCCCATCTCAAAGACAGAGTCAATGTCACCGATGCACCCAGACAGCCAGAGGAGCCCTGATTTCCAGCGATCGTGGAATCCGAGCAAGGGAAAAATTAGAAAATTAATAATAAATAACAATTAGCGGTTCTGATCCTGTGCCTCACTTCTGTTTTCCCATCCCTCCTGCCCAGGCAAGCTAAGGTCCCCTGTCCCATTTGTCCTCTGCATCCTGCTCAGTCAGGTGATTTTCCTCACACTGAAGATTAAATCACTTTTATTCATTCCTCCTGGATCGTGGATCCAGAGCAGGAAATAAACACTTTCTGCTTGGCAGGTCTGTAAGAGTGAGACTCCAGCTTGCCTGCCCCTGAGCAAGGTTAGGATCATACCCTCTGGTCAGACACAGTTTTTGCAAATGAAGGCCTGACCTTACCCCCGCACTGCCACAATGGTGTGAGGGCCACCAGCCTTTATGTTCAGGTTCATTTACCCCACTCTGCCCTAAGGTAGTTTTCCAGAGAGCAGAGAGCCTGTTGTGCAGGGATTCTTCAGGATGGTGTTTTAAAACATCAGTTTTGGGGCACTAACACTGCCTCACTCTTATCACTAAGACACCTGTAGGCAAAAACTGTTTACTTTGGTAATGCAGTGACCCACAGGCCCCCTTCCTTCTCTGACTGAAGGCAAGCAGAGGTGTGTGGCCGGGGTTGTACACCCATGAGCTGTGCACCTGGCAGCACACCATCCTGCGCCTCAGCTTCCCGCTTGCACAGGTTAGAAGCAATACCCAAGAGTTGCATCATATGTGGAGAACAGAGCAGCTAGGATGAAATCATAATGGTTATATTCCACTCTGAGACTCAGAAGAGAGCTTAAAGCATGCCAAGTAAGATCAGACACCTATGCAAAACAGACCAGCTCTGCTGACGTGTCTGGCATAACATCTGTTTGTCCTAGCCCCATCTTACTTTGATGGTCCAGGTCTGTGTATCCCATGGGAAACCAGCTCTCATTGATGGCTCCCACCCAGCACATGTGCTGCCTCTTGCTGTCTGACCCCTACAAGAACAGATTGTTATATTTTTTAAACTGTTCTTTCCTCTCCTTTTGCCACTAACGCCAGGCCCTGCCTAAGGGGATTTTTGTGAGAGTTCCTGCACTTGGGTACCCTGGCATCACTTTGTTGTGTGTTGTCTTTAAACCATACAGTACATTTGTCTGATGAAACTGTTAAAACTGAGCAGTTAAGCCACTGCAAACGACACTAAATCAATCCCTTACACAGGTTAAAATATGTTTGATAGGTTTGGTTTACTTGATTTCCTGGATGAACCATTATCTGCAGCCCATGTGAGAACCGGTGCTTTCCAAGTCTGCAACCAGCCAACAGTAATACTGGTCACACTTGGGAGAAGCATCACATTTTACAGCCTAAATAGGCCAACAAATTCTTCTTTGAGTATTTGAGACAGTTAATAAGGGAGAAAAGGGGGAAAATATAAGAGAAAAAGATTTTATGGCACATTTCTTAGACATCTGCAATAGACAACTCTGATTCTTACAAACAAAATGTCAGGGATACCTGACAAAGGTCTACTTCCTCTACTATTCATAAGATTCTCTATTCAAATTATAGCAAATATCAGACATGGCATGGAAAGGTTAACCAGCATTAGGTTTGTACACTGGTCATCCCAACACCATTAACTTTTTACTTCTCAACTTGATAGAGTTTAACACTTCTGCATTACTATTACAGTCACTACATACTTCATGGAATCAAAGAATGGTTTGGGTCAGAAAGGAGCTTGAAGATCACTTAATTCCAACCCCCTGCCATTGGCAGGGTCACTTTCCTTTAGACCAGGTTTCTTCAAGCCCTTTCCAATCTGGCCATGAACACTTCCAAGAATGATGCAGCCACAACTTCTCTGGGCAACCTGTTCCAGTGCCTCACCACTCTCACAATAAAGAATTTCTTCCTAAAATCTAATGTAAATCTACTCTCAGTTTGAAGCCTTTCCTCCTTGTCCTATTGCTACATACCTTTGTAAAATGTCCCTCTTACATTTGTTCCTAAACAAGCACATTAGTAGTCATCAAAAGTGTGGTTGTTTAAAATTATGTACTTTGAATGTTATATTTCTGCATACTCTCAGTAAGACCTTAAGTTTCGCCATTCTTCCTGCACACGTTACAGCAAAGGCTTCTAAAGAAATTTCCTAATCCTAGTGATACTGTCCTCTTTCACATTGCTGCTGGGGGGTTTATTGTTTTAATTACTGTTAGTAGGCTGTAAGTTCTCAAATATCCCAAATTCCTCCACTGTTAAGAACAAGAGCTCCTGGGTATCAGTTTTGCTCATGATGGCAAATTACAGGGTCAGATCTGCCTTTCTCACTCACACAAATCTGCACCTCAGTGGAGATTACAACATGTGGAATACATAACATAAAAATGAGCAGGTTTTGACTACCTGCATTTAGTTGATCTGCAACTACATGAAATGGCAGCACTTAATCCAAATGGAGAGTCTGGGACAAAATGATCTTAAACTCATAGATCTTCAAAATCTGACAGGACTCATGAAACAAAGACAAAAACAGTGTGTTAAATAGAGCAGGTTACTAGTGAAGTCAAGAGTTAGCAAAAACCACAATTGTGTTTACTTGTGAAAAATATTCTTAGCCCTCGTGTACATATGCATTATTTTAGAGTCCATAATTACAGGATCATGGGTTTTTTTCACAGTACCCCATCTCAGACTGCACTCAGAAGGGATTTTTCCTATGTAATGAGCAGCTGCTTGAGATGCTGCTTTCTGCTCATTGTTCAGGGTGTGGCCCCAGGCCTTATTTACTGCACATTATTCAAACCTGGCTCTAGAGATTTATTAATTTCCTTATGTGTTTTTGTATGGGCTCATCATCACATTGTCCAAGAGCTTCACTACCCCTGGATCATTTATTTCCACATACCTCTATGAGAGGAGAGGGTATTTTTATTTCCCTTTTATGGATGAGTGACCAAAGATGGTGTTAAAACATATTTGCTAATTCTGGGTGCCTGCTTCAAGACACCAACAGCCTGACTGATCTGTGCTTGTATAGCACCTTGGTTTTACTGGACTCTCATTCAGTTAATTTGCAGCTTTAAGCACTCAGTGTTTCTGTAAAGTAGGTCCTTTGGGACCAAAAGGTCCCCTATAAAATAAGGAACACACAATTAAACAACCACTGGCAGAGCAGCTGCTTCAAAAAACCCTGAAAACTATCATATAGAAATGGTCACGTACAGAAAAGAAGGGAACTGAAAGGTCAGAATTTCACTGCCTCAGCCGTAAAAGCTTCCCTTTCTCTCCTGCAGTCCCTTGTCTCACTCAGTACACACCTGACAAATGAGGCAGGGGTCCTACAGATGGTCTCTCTCACTGTGCAACTCTGATTTACCTCAGAGCAGGTCCATCACATGCAGTGAGTGAGGCAGGGGTCCTGGGAAGGAAACAGCACACAGTGATGTAGCTAAAGCACGAGTTGTATAAGAAACACAGTCAGGCACACGGAAGTGTTTAAAGGGGATAACTGGTCTTTCTCCATTGTCCAGTTTCTGCATTGGTACCATTTGAAATGCCGTTTTTAGAGTTTGTTGTTACTTTTACAGTAAAGAAATTCTGTCAGGAAGCATCACAATGACACTTCTGTGCATTATCAGAAGGGATGAATCCATCACTGGGCCACTACAACCAAGGTAATAGAGTAAACGAGCTGCAAAGGTAGCTCATCCTCCTTCGTGAAAACTGTGAAACCCTGAGTGAATTTCAGACCCTGGTGAGAAATAATGACTCAGAGGCTCTTCCAACCATTCAGTCCAAGTCATGCCTCTCTCCTCTCTAGCCCACTCCAGCCCACTTTCTTCTGTTTCCTGTCTCTGCCTTCCCATGCTAACCCTTTCCTTTGCCCTCATCTCACTCCAAACACTATTCTCCCATGCTCCACAGCCTCTTGTTCATCAACTGCTTATAATTATTTGCTTCCCCTCCTCTCCTTTTTGCCCAGCTGCCCTTTCACTCTCTTTCCATTCCTGTTTGGTGGCTCCACTGACTGACAGTAGCTGATTTAGAGCTTAGCAAAGAGAAATCTTCTTGATTTGTTTTTAAATGGCAGGAAGGCATAATTCAGGACTTCTTTAAAATATGAAAATTGCTGTTTTGAATAAAAATTTCCACAAAAATCTCCACAAACAGTGGAAAGTGGTGGTGGTATGAACAACTGAAATGAAACCCCAGTAAAAAAAAAATAAAAAATGGTGCTACTAGTCTGTCTGTTGTATGTGGCAATGGAAACGAAGACAAAAATTAAGGAAGTAGGTAAAGCAAGAAAGAGTGCTGCTGCCATCTCTTTTGAAGACTTACCATGGTTGGGTATATTAGCATTTGGATGGCAGGCCTTTGAAGGAACGTGGAACACTCATACTCCTTTGTGATCTATCCTGGTATCTTAGAGATGGTACTGCTTATTTGATATAGGCACCTGCACACATCTCAAGCTTGCCTCAGCTGGACATACGTATCTTAACATCTCACAGTCACAAAAAAGAGGGCTAGGACCAGGTCAGGTGTGAGGTGTGTCCTTCCATCCCAATGGATAATGCTATAGCAGCATTTTTTTTCCAAAACAGGCTGGAAAAATGCCTGTCAAAAATTCTAGCCCCTCTCAGTCTGTTCTAATGCTTCTGTATCAGTACCAGTTTGTACCATCAAACTGAAATCTCCCACATTGCAATCAAAGCCCATTTACTTCCAGCTCTGTCGTCAACACACAAAGCAAGTGGCTTTAATCACTTCCTCTTGGACAAAGCCTCTTACTACTTGAAGATACATTCCCCAGATCTTTCCTAATATCTGGATTTCCAAGACAGAAATACTAATCTGTCTAACAGGAACAAATTAGCACTTCAGTCTCTTTAACTTAATTCCTGGGCATACAAGTTTATCACTTGGCAGACCAGAGAGTTTTTATAGACAAGGCACAAGGTTGCAACTAGCCTGCTGGTTTGCAGTAGACAAACCAAATTTCCCCTCACTTTCAGGGGAACTCACTGTATTAAAAAAAAAAATTTAAAAAAAGGGATGGGGAGGGGTGGGGAAAGGGACAGTGTAAGCCCTTCACTGAGGCAAATCTCTCACCTGGATTCAATTTCTCACACACTTTCAAAATCTTGATGTGCAATTTTGGGAAACTTGAGAAGATCTGATAAATCAAGTTTATCATGTGTTACAGTCTCTATGTAGAACAGCAGAATTTCCTAGCAGTCTTTGATGAGGCTGAGAGCTGCTCCCATGGTCCTTACATCCAGTGCTGTGCCTCGAGTACAAACCAGACAGACTTATTATAAAACAGTTCCCTGGAAACTGGAAGTCCACATCCTTGGTGCACATAGGTATGAGTGTGTACACAACGGCCAGAATTGTGACCAGAAATGTCATAAACTTAAAAATGCAGGATTTAATATTAATTAGACAACACAGATTTGCCTCCAGTGTTACAAACTGTGAGCTCCCAGGGAAGCTGGGAGCCATTCCAGGAAACTGAGGCCCCTTCTCTGCCCCAGGCGTGGTGATGGGGGAAGGTGAGCTGACAGCTCGAAGGCACAAGCAATGGCTCTGCACTGTGTTTGCACAACTGCTGGGGAGCGTATCCCTTGGTGATGTTATTCACAGGCCTCGGCCGACAGTAAATAAGACGGTGGAGCTTGATTCATGAGGGATGACAGGAAATCTATAATGTGTGGGCTCTATAATCTGCTCGCTACTGCGTAGCAAAATGAAAGAACAACAGTCCAATTACCAAGTCCTTGCTGATCCCAAGCACATCCTCCAGATCTTGTTCTGCTCAGAGCGGTGGGAGTTTATTGGCAACAATGGAAACCAAGCTCTGGCACGTGCCATCTTCCATTTTGGGATGGCAGCAGTATTTTGGAAGCATCAGACTGCCTTACAGTGGATAAAGATGCAGCCAAGACTAGCATGATGTTCAAGAAAATTTCTGGAGAGCGAGAGGCTGCTGAGTTTAGTTCACCAAAGGACTGTTCTCATGGACACCAATTGCTACACTCCGCTACTCCAGACAGGTACTGTCTGTCCAAGGGGCTGGCTGAGCTAGGGAGCAGTGATCTACCCAGCCTCTTGCTCTGTGAGGGACTGTGAACACCAGACCCCTGTCATAGCACAAAACAATCAAAATGTAGCTGCACAAAACTAAAAACAGGGCTATGATCCAGCAGGACACAGCAGCCAGGATACAAATGATGGCCAAAAGACACCTTAAGGGAGGGAGACAGAAGATGGAAGGGATATGTGTATTCTGGGGCCAAACAGAGGAGGATTGGCTGAAGAGAGTATTCATACCAAGTGCAGGATTGGCCCAAAAGACAGCAGGGATGAGGTCGTGACAGAAGCAGCCACAGAGCGCACTGCTCTCATAGCACTAGTGCTGAAGACAAACGGAAAGGTGGAAGAAGGTTTCTTTCAGACAAAACAGCCGTGGCAGTAGTGGGAGAGAGGAGAGCTGACAGTTCCAGACAGAAGAAGAAAATAATTCTGATTCCTACTGAGCAGTGTCAGAAAATCCACAGGGAAACCCAGCGGTGGGGAAGCACAGGACCACTCAGGTAACGATCCTGGTAGCTTAAAAAAGCCAGTTCTCTCATTTTTCTCTAACCAAATGCATGTTTCATTTGTTGGGTCTCTGGCCTTTAACACCTTTCAGATCTATCTTCTGCCTGCTAGGAAGGGGGCAAGGGAAACCTTTCCCACTCTGGCAACAGGTAAACAGCATGTCAGGGTGGGGAGAGCAGAACAATTTCTACTCCATCCCTAGCAAAGGCCTTCTTTGCTGAGTTCACACTCGGAGGACTGCCGTCCTTTCCCCGCTTCCCCCTACAACAATCTCTGCTGCCACCTCCCCTCCCTTGTTATCTGTCAGTAAACAGTAATTAAAGAAGTGGCCTGCTTGATAAAGCTCCCGCCTGCCCTCACACGGTGCTGCCCTCTCGGACGTGTCTAATTAAAATCCTGATGAGAAGATGAAGAAATCCCAGCAGCTGGGAGTCTGCTGACTCTCTCTGCGCTCGGCCTCTTCATTACTGACGAGGAGGCAAAGAGATATAAAGGACCCCGGGAAATGCTCCGACAGACCAATCGATAGAGCCTTTTGTGGGACGTGATGGTCCGCTCAGGACGGCTTTTTGAACTGTGTGGATAATGAGGATGCTGGAGTGTGGCTCGCTGACTGCATGAGGCTGACGGGGCTGGACTCCCCCGCTAGTCCTGCCACACTGCCGCTCCCGGGAACACACGCAGGGCCCCCTCAGCTTCGCAAGTTCTCCCATCGTACAATGAATCCACACAGTCTAATAGCTGGGGCGCTTGCCTGCCCCCCACCAACCCAGGAATGATTGCCTGTAGTGCCAGAACCCTGTTAAATCTCTAAGCACTCCGTCAGTTCTATGCAAACACAGAGCGTGCATCTGTGCACAACACAGCTGCAAAATCCTGAGGGCCAGCACAAGCCTTCCCCAAATGAAACCAACACCACGCACAATGTGCACACCGGTGTGTTTGAACGTGTGCTTGCCCATGAGAACGTTGTGGTTTCACTCCCGTCCTGGGATTTTGTGCTGGAGTGAAAATGTTGGTATGCACAAAATGAAACAGCAAAGGTTTACACGATGTGCAACATCGTCGTTGTGAATCACTATAACTATATTTAGACACACTTCACTTCATGCAAATATATCTACTACATGGCTTTATTCCTGTGGGAGTTTTTTAATGTGAGATCAGCTTTACCTGGCAACAAGCCCATTTTCACTGTCCAATTCATGTTTATCTCAAACACCAAATATTTCTCTGCACTTAAAGATGAAAGGAATAGGAAAAAGCTGGAAGAAGATCTATACTTTCTAAAGTCTGAAAGCACATGTCAGGCACCTGCCTCCATGTCCCTTCTGAGGCAGCAACAAGGCCACAGGAGGTAAAGCACCTTGGGAATTAAGATCATGTGCAACAGTGGGAGTGCATACATGGTTGCAAATACAAGCGCAGAGTATGTGCATGAAGGACATGCACATTCCACATGCGAAATCAATACAAGAGTGAGCTTTATTCTGTCTGAGTTCACACCTCTTGCTTTACAAACCACTACTGTTCATGCAATCAGCAACAGTCCAGCAATAGTTGGTTGTCTTTTCTGAGTCCCATCTAAGTCCTTCTATGCAGTTTATTTAACAGACTCTATCGCTTTTTCCTGCTCCCTCACTTGCAATTATGTTTACAGACCACATGTACTGGGGGAAAAAATTATATATATATAAATTTCATAGAAGTCTCATGAAGTAAAAAAAATATTTCTGTTACAGCTGTCATAATCTCTCCCCACTGTCCTCCTTGCCATGCCAGGTTCAAGGAAAATGAACAAATCATTCCTGGACTGGTTTAACACCAAAAGAACCCCAAACCATCTCGAAAAAAATAGTCAGTAGCAAAATACAATCACCAACAGCAAGGAGTGATCAGGCAAATACAGAAGTAGTGGACTCAAAAGCTCAGGGATGCTACTATGAAGGGGTTTTGGGGAGTTCCCTGGAAAAGATGAAGGAAGAGGGGCAGCAGATGAGAGGTCCCATGACAGTGGTGACAGAAGCACTGCACAGGGAAGTTCACAGATTCTCTTGGCCCTCAGCCTCCCTTGGCAAGAGCTGCTGTTGTGCAGATTGAGGCAGCAGTGCTGGATGCGCAGAGCTCACCACGCAATCCCTGCCTGTCCCACTACCTGTACTTGATGGAATGACACATTGCTGCAGCAGCTAATAAATAGAAGTAATTTGATTAGCTTTCCCTAACTAGCGATAAGATCCTGACAAACCCTTTTTAATGCGTTTCTGGAGCAGGATGAAATTGTTTCATTTGGCGAGCAGGGCCCCACGGGAGTTGCCTCCAAGCTCCTTTAGTGAGAGGTAAAAATATGCCAATCATTAATGAGGGGAGAATTACGGAGACTTTAATGCAATCAGAAAAGAGGAGCCCTGAGGCAGCTGGGGAATAAAACCTGCCCTTAAATCAGAGGCAGGCAGCCGGAGCATGGAAATAAAGGCATACACAAGCATGTACATGCACACACACACATACCTACCACACACACGCAGACCTTGCAGAGCTGCTGTAAATACACTGGGAGTTTTAGCTGGGCAACAAACACCTCTCTCAGAAAATGGTATCCATCTTCCCTCCAAAAGATTTTAAAAATCACAGTAAACTATATCCATTTGGCAGCCCCCTCCCTCTGCCAGGAGGGGACCACTGCCCAACAGAATTGCAGGTTTAAACATTTAAAAAGCCAGAGCCTTTTGTGAAGGAGGCATATTAGCTAGCTTGGGTGTCAAGCAGCAGAAGTGAGGCAGCTTTGCCAGGTGGAAAGGGGCCTCTCTCAGGGCCAGACTTGCTGCATGAACACAACATGTATAAACTGCTCACTGTCCTGCACTCATGCCAGAGGCAACATCTACTATATGGTGAAAAGCACCTCCTCCCATCCCCTCTCCACTCCCTCCTCAATCACTTCAGTGAATTCCCTCCCTCGTGCACAAATCACGTAACATTTATTCCTTAGCAAAACAGAAGTCTTAAAGCTGCTGGCATTTTCTCTGGCACTGTGGCAGGTCCTAGTGGCCTGGCTGGTTTGTATTTTGCAGGGGTGTGTGTGCTCTTTCAGAAACCCCTCCTATGACAGAAAGCATTCCATCTTTCTGCAGCAATTCTCTCACCCTAGCTTGCATAATCCAGACAGCTGCATCAGCACAGACCATCCCAGAGAATGCTAGCTCCCAGTTTAATGGCATAAAAAGCAGGACAGGAATTTTCCCATGCCTCTTTCAGATTCATCTTGTTTACTTGAAAATAATGAGCAAGAGTACTGGGCTATCAAACACCAGACACCTTTTCTCTGCCAGATACACAAAACATGATGCTACAAAGGCTGGGCATGCAGCACTTCAGCCCTTTCCCCTAGTTTGGATTAGCACTAACATATAGAGAAGCAACTGAATGGCTGCTGAAAATTCTAAGAGGAAAATCAGTTCTAATTCCTGGCTTTAATATACACTTGAGGGGATGTGAGACAACTGTTTCTTCCTCCCACAGCTCCTGCTCTGCGGTGAGAGAGTGTGGCACCCCTGCCTTCTGCTAGGTGGAATGACTGTCCTGCTTAGTGTGCACTGGCTCAGCACACTCCTGTATTGGGGAAGCAAGGCTGCTGCTTCTTCTGCCACTGAGATGTATCAGACACCTCTGCCACAAAAAGGCTGTGCTGCTCCACCATATTTTCACATGCACCAGACAGCTGTGGAACTAAAACACTGGGGCAAGTGACTACCAGCCATTTAGCCCTAAAGACAAAGTTAAAAAGTCACCAAGACAGAGTAAAATATTAAGAGCAAGTAAAGAGGGAGCTGTCCTGACACATGGAGCTTGAAGTTTAGCAGGTAAGTTAAGGTACGCAGCTGGCACATTCCCAATCATGTGTTAAGCACAGAGCTGCATGTCCCACAGTTAAATGATCATAAAATACTTATCCACAGGTAAGGAGGGCTGCACATCCCTCAGCAGCAGGTCCTGCTGGCTTCTTGAACCCTATGATGTTGGGCTCCCCAAGTAGTATTGCAAAACTCTCTGTAGCTGAAAGTTCAGAATGAAAAGCACCTCAGAAGAAAAGAAAACCTCCAGGGTTCTCCCAAATCCTGTGTATCTAAGACTGTATTGAGAGATCAAAGCGACTGTTGGGTATATCACTTAGCCAGACTGCGTGGTCTCAAAAGTCAGAGAAATCACTTTCCAGACACACAAACAAGTGAGAAGGCCCTATCACAGAAATCATCAAGACTGCAAAAAGCAGCTAGCAGGAAATTCAGCACGGCTATAGCACAGTGCTGTCTAGCATCTAGAAGTTATAGTTCTATCCCTTTTGAGTCAGGGCCAGTTTTGGCCCAAAGTTCCAGCTGAATTCAGTGATTTCTTCCAGTCAAGAGCTTTAGGCTATTCAAGACAGTTACTCTACCTCTTCCCTGGTTCCACTTCTAGTGGTGATCCAGGTTTTACTGTCACAGTCCAACCTAGTTTGTGGTGGCACTCAAGCAAGCAGAGCAGCCTTGTGTGTCCCCTGAGCAGCAGGCAGAGGTCTGAGATGGTGTCACACACTGTGGCTGCACACACAGGCCTGCCTCGCTGCAAGCAGCTCCTTCTCATTCTGGTTTGTTATGATTAAAAATGCACATCACCCAGCGAGGCCTTGGAGTGGAACTCAGCTGGAAATTGGATCATTAATATTCCTTCTCATGCCCATTGCCACAATTTCTTACCTCTCCACAAGCAATTGCTAACAATGCAACAATTGAGGGTCTCAGACTCAAAGTGAAGTCAAGACTGAAATGCCCATTGTTACTTCAATTCACCAACCTTTGTCCATAGCCTGGCATCCCATCAAACTCAGGTCAGTGTGCTGCATGTCAGCTGTCTTTCAGCCCTTTGAACTGCCTTTCCCCAATTTATCTACCAAAAGCTCTGAAGATCCATATCATCCTAAAGCATCAGAAACAGGATTCAAGATTATCCTCATTCCCAAGCAGATGGAAACACAAGGAAAGGAAAGAATTAATTCAAAGAATCTATGCCTTCATTATTTTAACTCTTGATCACCACACTTTCCACACAGTTAAAGTACTCTAAGTGGGTTGGAGAGATAAATGCAAAGCAAGGGTAGGACACACCACACGATGGAGAATCCCACAAATGTACAAAGGAGGATATTTTCTTACCTAGCAGAGTTATCTACACGAGCTCTCATCAGTCCTATGTGCTGTTACTGCTGCAACTTATTAACTGGGCAAACTAGGAGATGTGCAAATCCCCCAGCACTGCTAAAATGATCCTTGGACAAAAAGGATCCAGAAGCATAGAAATGGCACAGGACACAGAGCAAGTGATTAAAATCCCCCATAAGTCCCGTTGTATGCACTCATTGGCCTTCTTGAATGTACCTTCTTGTATGGTGTTTACATCAGACAGCAAAAAGCACAATCTGGACTACAGCACTGATCATAGAAAAATAAAAATTAAGTAGCATATGTTCTCTTGGGACTTTAACCTCATCTCTGTGGACATTGGTATCAGGCAGAGGAAGTTTTTTTTCTTGCTTGTCAACTTACTGAGCTGAAATTCCTTTGGCTGTGTGCAGCACAGTGTCCAAGAGGTTGAATACCTACTTGAGAAGTGAAAAAACCTGCCAGCCATAAGGCAGCCGGGAAAGCATCACTGTTCACAAGAATCTGGACAACAACAACTATAAATTCTGCTCCAAATATCTATTAATTCTCCATTGCCTTACTCAACTACCTCAAAAACATCTCCTCCAATAAACATTTTGCGTCTTAGGTGGATAAACTGTTTGGGACTCAAAGGATCTGTTACATATCACTGAAACACCCCTCAGGCTGAGGACTTGCTTCAAGTCCCTCTGCACAACACATATACAATCCAAATATCTCCAGAATTAAGTGTTCGCTAATTATCACAGGAGCGTGATTCAATTTTAAACTGCTCCTGCCACACACAAATTTGCATGTGTGGCACTTGCATTTTGATGTCACTGGTTCTTTAGTTTTGTTTTATGTCAGAAATAATAATTTTCAATGAAAAAACTCTGACAGTAAAACACATGGCTTCATTACCAGCCACTTCAGTGCAGAAACATGAATGGTGACCATCTCAGAGTGATGGGCTTCACAGCAGTATCAGCTCAAAGGAATTCAGAAGAGGAGCTGTCCCATCATCAGATGGAATAAACAAAACACTAATTTGAGATATGCACAAAGAAATAAAGGAAGAACCAGAGGATCTGAAATTGTATGACTGGCCTTACCTACTTAAAATATGTATACTTTTCGAAACCAAAAACCTAATAAACTTACTGTGCCGCACCACAGACTTCCCTTCAAGGAAAAGGAAGTAGCCACCACCACTTGCTGTTCCCTTTGGCAGCTCAGTCAGTCGCTGGCATCCCAGCTTAGCACTCTATTCACAAGGGCAGAGCCTTGATGGCTCCTGAAAGCCAACAGAGCTCCAGCAAACATGAATCTGCAGCCCACAGAAAGACAGGCAAGTCTTACATACATTAAATGTATTTTAAAGAGACAATAGATAAGAACAAAGCTCTGCTATAGGATCTGTCAGCTCTGGACTCCTTCGAAGCTGTACAGCATGCAGTCTCCACACAAGGACCAGTGACTTCACTGAAAGCCACAAACTGTGGGTACCTCAGTCACTCAGCCTTCTATCAATGCTTGAGTGTCAGCTTTTCCTTCCTAAGCTGAGAGGCATCTCCTGAGTTTTCCTAATCCTCCAAGCCCCAGCCTCCCCAGCATTCTTGGGACCAGCTTACAGGCCTTTCTAGACATCCCTCTCTGTGACCACGACTAGGGCAGAGCAGAGGGTCTCGTGGCAGTCTTGCTCATGGAGCACTGGCTACCATGCCACAAATTAACTTAATCATCGATTTATTTAAAGGGGGGGGGAGGGGGGCAGGCAGAAAAATCTTGAAAGGTTTCTTCATTCTTGCCAATTTTTCCCATCTTCTACCTCAGCTCTGGCTGGATTCCCCCTTCCCCCTGTCCTCAGCTAGCACTGCCAGGCTCAGTCCTCCTCACCCTAGCCCCCCCTCCCCAAGGACAAGCAAAGTTATTACAATAATGAATTAGCCAGGCTGCTTACTGCTGCCAGTGGCGAAGGCAATTATCCCACTCCACGTCCCCAGCCACCGCTCAGCTCCCTCATAAAGAGAGGCTTTTGGGGCCGCTTTGTGCTTTGATTGGAAATGAAGAGATTGCTAATTAGGGAACCCCTGCTGGGATCGGGCTGGCAGGAACAATGGTGAAACGGACGGAGCACACGTCCATTTAGAAAGGGGGGAGAAGAGAGAAATGTGAGCCCCTCTGTAATGTAGTGCATCCTCTACTCACACCATAAACAACAGGGCAGACAATTTTATAGAGAATTTCACCTTTTAAAGTATGCTAATTTGTTTATAGAACAATCATTTGGTGTGTGTTTGCATAGGTCAAAGCCTGTAGTTTTTGTGTACAGTATGCAGTGACGCATGCGTGCAGGCATACGCTCTTGAAGAAAACGCCTCTGGAAACAACTGGGTGTCTACACAGCTGTCCATATCTTTCTTGTTATTCACTGGGCAGCAGGCATCAATCCTGCATTAACAGGGAAAGATGCTTAGAAAAGCCTGTTGATGAGTATTAACGTAGAATTTTAATGCCTGAATTCGCAAATCACCAAAGTTGAAAATGACTTGCCAAATTCCTCAGTTCAATTACCTCAGTTCACCTGAGGCTTGCCCAGGAACAGCTTCCACTGCTTTGCCCAAGAGCTTTAAATGACAAGTGGACCTCCAGGAGGAGACAATTTCATCATTAACACAATGTTTGCTTATACTCATCCTGAAATTTCTTCTTAATTCAATTGCTCTGAATGTCCATGGAGGGTCGCAGGAGCTAAATTCACCTTTCTTATCTGACAAACTGTGCACAAAAAATTAGAAAAGATCTCCCTCACAGTGCACAAGCACACCTCAAGGACTTCACGAAACTGCACCAACAGCCCTTATACACATAGTATGCTGTGGTGTTGGAGGCTAGTGACTTTTAACTCTTGTCGAAGGAAAAAATACCTCCTCTAACATTTCAACATGCAGATCTCACCGTTTATAAAAAACAGCCTGTCAACAAAAGCAAACGTCTCACCTTTCTGTGCAAACCTGATAGAAGGCAGCTGGAACCTATCCTGCATTTCTTGGTTAACTAAGTAATTGCATCAGGGGAACATACAAATACCATGTTAAACCTGAAAATACAGTTTTCAGCCATATATTTGACTCTCCATGCAAAAATTTTGCATACTGTTAATTAGTGCAATGTTTACACTATACACTAAGTGATTTATGTAAGCTAAAACAAATTTCAAATTTGAAGATTGAATGTACATTTCAGAATTCTCTTGAAGATACTGAAGCATTTGAATATACAGGTGTAATATTCCCTGAAAATATTTTCAGTAAAGCACAAGTCTTAACAGAAAGTGATCACTAAAGGCAGAAACAGCTGAACTGAAAATGACTTTCAAATTCACAGACTATTTGTCCCCACTGTTTGCTCACCTCTAGTGCTTATATCCTTCAAACAGTTGTAGGTAGTTTTCACGTTCCCTTCTTAGTCATCACTTAGCCAAGCTTCACATATTTAGTTCTTTTGATCTTCCCTCATAAAAACAATCCCTCTGGCTCTGTTATCATTTTTGTTGTTCTTCTCTTACTACCTTCCAAGTTTTCTCTGCATTTTTTTTGCTGCTAGTGCCCAGAGCTGAACATCTCACCAGAACACGCCCTCACTGCTTCCTGGTGTCCTGCACAATCCAGTCTCCTACAAAGGCCAGCGTTTGCAGCCTGCCCACTCTGCTCCCCTGGCCTGTCAGGCTACATTGCCAACACAGATGAGACTTGTCTGTCACTACCATTCCCCCAGACTCTCTCATTCAGTTTTCACCTGTGTTCCATTTACCTGATGGGAGTATTTCCCCTCGTGTAGGTATACAGTTGGAAAGTAAAACAAATCCATAAAACCATGCTTAGGATTGCTGACAGCCCTGTAGGTACCTACTGCATGCACAAAACCTGACCGCTTAAAAGCAAGGAAACATCTACCTAGTGACACCAGAAGCCTAATTGTAACGTGGTGTCCAGTGGCAGAGCTCATTTGATTTCACTGCAGTTTAACACCAGCTGAGAAGCTATTTCCACAAGTCTTGGACTGCCCATATCACAAACAATCACAGTCAGAGAAAGTACAAAGAAGGGTCTATTTCACTGCAGCAGCTGTTACTCTGATGGATGAAGCCTCTTCACCTTGATTTCATGATCCAAGCATTTACATTGTAGGGGTACAGCTATACTGAATATACAAGCAATTTAATATACCTACCAATTGGTTCAGGAATTCTTTGGTAAAGCACTTACCATTGTGCTCTTGATAATCAAATTCTTATTTAACAGAAGAGGAATAAAACTCATGGTAAAATTAGGGAAGGACAGGCCACCTGTATTTGAGGCTGATGAATGGGTCTCATTACTACATCCATTCACAGGGTCTGATTTTGACTAGCCTAAATATCCCAGCAAAGGGGGATGAAAGAAAGTGGCATTAGAGCAGGCAAGGGAGGGGGACATGTTGGAAGAAAAAAATCAAATGTTCAAAAATCCTGAAAAAGAGAAGAAAGCCCATTCTCTCTGATTCTGTTGTGCCCTTAGTAACACCCTACTGGTTCTGTCCTCATGTAAAACTCACTTTCTTTCAGAGCCCAACTTCCTTGTAGTAGCTGTGTTCTTAATAGTGATTCCTGTGTAAAGCTGGGGAGTATGAACATAAAAGCACCCTAACCGAGATTTCTTCCCCAAATTCTTCTTGAAGCAACACAACCACATTCTGGCACATAGAGTATGGGCAAAACAAAAGGCTTTTGGAATGTATTGAATTTCTTTTTTAGTGGTTTTTAAGAGTAAGATTTTGTATTTTAAATTACAAGTAAGATTTTGTATTCTGCCCTCTGCAGAAGCGTAAAATTTCCTTTAATTTGACACAAATATGTGTTACATTCACAGAGCATAAAATGATATTGTTCCTGCCTATTTGTTTCCTTTAGGAGTTTAATTTTTACAAATTCAGTTGTAGAAAGATGAAGTCCCTCTACATAAGCTCTTTAAAGCAGCTCTGTTGCAGGAAGCAGAGATCCTACTGTCCCTCTCAACTGAGCCACATTTGTCCTGCCTCCTCCCTTGTGTTAACACATGTGTTTGTACAGCTCAGATTGAGGAGCTGGTCTGGGTTAAAAGTTCCAAAAGGTTAGTTTAATTCAAACCGACCACATGCAGGACTACTGGAAGTCCAGCTGAACACAAACACCTGTACATTGCATATGGCATGCAGCACTTGTGAAACCATTAGCAATGTCAAAGGGTTTCTTAAAAGCATTCAAATATGGGGTATTTTTCTTTGAAAATGTCCCCATTTGTGTAGATAAGTGATGACATGGTTGAGACAGAATGAGATTGAAAGACATAAGTTACTGAAGAGCATGGTGCTGTCAAACTAATACCTGCTTGAAACAAAACCTATCCAATGACAGATCTGAGAAGCATAATAAATTTAATTCCAAGAATAGGCTAAGAGTTGACCTGATCTAATTGTAAGTGGGGGAAAATTTAATCGTGGAAAGTTCTTTAATCTAGCGTTAAAAGAATATAAGACAAGATTATTCTTGGTATCTGAAACTAGACAAATTTCACTTAGCTGTAAAGACATTTTTAAACAGCCAGAACAGTCATTGGGGCCACTTGTCATGAGGCATGCTGGTTATTCTATCACAATGTCTCTAAATCAAGGTTGTATCTCTCTCTAGATGTTGATGTTGAGAAACTGCCCAGACAAGTGCAGCAGTTACTAGGTGGATTTTAGATTTTAATGCAGTTAAGCCTAAAACATGAGTAGTTACGGGTCTGCCTTAAGATCTGTTGAGAGCCCTTGTGGTTCTTTAAGAGTTGTAGAAAACAAGACAAGTGTTCAAAGACAGCAGTTGCTGAAGCTGTTCACTAAGTGTTTGAGCTGTTTGTCCAGTACTTGTTTGTTCCCAATAAGCTTCAATTGAAACAAGTCATACATAGCTTTCCTAAGGCAATTTCTTATACATTATAGTAATCCTGCCATGAAAAATTACAAATTTTTGCCAGGGGACATATGCTTTATCTACCACCAAGTATAAAGCATATCCAAAGAATGTGTAAAGGCTAAAGGCAAATGCTGTGCAGTGCACAAATCTTAAACAGGAAAAGTGGTCAATTAAATCTGTCCATGTCTTGAATTCAATAATCTTTGGGTTGGTTAGAGGTGAGGAAAATGAGATTTTATTATTATTTTTTTAAATCTCCTTAACTGTTTTGAAATTTAGTTCAAGCTTCATAGGGCAAGTTGCCAATGAGAAAAAATACTATAAATTAATCACATCATGGTTACAAAAGGGTGAGGAGAGCTGCTTGTCAATCAGTCAAGTCCAACGTGTTTGCTTTGCTATCAAGGTTTGCCTGTCCTACTACAGTACTCATTTTAAGTGGAGGTGCACTGAAGTCAACCTGAGAACTCTGTTGTAACACATGCTCATAAACAAGAGAGGAAGAACCGTTCTTCCAGTTTCTCACATACTCTAGTAACTAAACAGGGCTCTAGTTTTAACAGATAAAAAAATCCATAATTTCTTTCAGACTCTTTCATAGTCTTGGGGAAAACACTGTTCTACTCTTCTCCATTACATGTTCATTTAGTACTTTATTGCCTACAGAAGGCTTCTCAAAGATGCACACCGTTGTTCTCCAATTCCCTCTGATTTGCATCATTGCAGGCTGTGTTCGAAAACTGCTCACCTGTTACCTCTGCAGGATCTCTCAAACATCAACCTTGCTTTCCTGCTACAAGTTACTGCTCCTTGGCTTTCAGCAAGGATAAGCTACATTGCCTTTTCTCTAAAGGGATCACACCAGTCTTTTTATCCTTCTGGATTCTATCTTTCCATAAGGATGATCCAGGACAAATTATGTTCACCTCATCAGGAAAGGCAAAGAACTTAGAAAAAGATATTTTACATTTATTGACTATTTTTTTGAGTTTTCTTTACTCTGAAATGACACTATTAAATACTCTGACTGAATTCAGTGAGGTGTCTTTTGAAATCACTTTCTGAAACAACTTGTAGGAGCAAAAGTCCTTGATGAAAAGGACCATCTGAAAAGCTACACTAGCACAGCGTGGGGAAAGAGCAGACAGTAACCATCAGAGTAATTTGTGGTCTCAGTTTCAAGAACCTGACTGAAGAAGCAATCCCTGAATCCTGGCAGATGCAGACTTCCCTCAGAGAGCTCCAGTGATGCACCCATGAAGGCTGCAGCAAGGGCAGAACAGACCACAGATGCAGGACTTGCCAGGTGGTAGCCTCTTGAAGAGGTTGTCCAGACTTGAGAGAGAATGTCCTCCTACACACAAAGAACTGCTGCCTTAGACTGGCCTTGAAGACAGGCTTAAAACAGAGAAAGGAATGACTAAATTCAAAGAGGAAAACATTCTTAATAGAACCACAATAAAGATTGCACAGCAGTCCAAGAGACTGATGCAAGGTTGTAGCAAGGGGGCAAAAAACAACCCTATAGAGTCTACTGGGGCAAAGAGCATTTAGACACAGGACACAAACCCCAAAATTATTGAAGACTGTAAACAGTGAGGAAGGAACTGGGCAGCACGAGAGAGAATTAGGGAGAAGAAAAAAATTAGGAAATAATTTCAACTGTGTAACTGTGAAAATTTCTCTTGTAGTAGAAGGAATTTACCTGCACAAATGTCATCCCAGAAGTGAACAGGGGTGGAAGAAAGCTATGCAAGCAAAGCAAATCAAAGAGAACAAAAATAATGGAATAACCCAAGAAGCTCTTCCACCTCTGACTGTTGTGATCTCACAACCCGGAATATTTGGTAAATTTAGGAGATTGGTCAAAACACACATAGAAAACAGAGGACTAACAGCTCCCTACCAAGTCAGTGGTGCGTTACTGTTAAGAAAAGGTTTTGCATGCTCAGAAGAGGTATAGGCTTCCCCATTAAGGGACATTTAAGTATGGGACTATTTTTTTTCTTCCCTAATGATAGGAGAAGGAAGTGAAGGAGGTCAGAGTCCTGTAGATCTCTGTGCACTCCCTATGGTCTAGTTTAGGAGACTTAAAAGGATTCAGATTAACTGGGGTGGCTTTGTTGATTACACACAGAGAGGAAAATGACCCCATGTGGTAAGTGTTTCCAGGACAGCTGCTCCGTTGGTGAAATACTGCTGCATTCCAGAAATAAACTCCTACAGTCAAATTAGCAGCTCGAGTCCTCTCCACAGAAATGTGCCTTTACTAAAGTTGCAGCATTTCCCAGATGAATGGGAAACCAGCAGCATAAATTCCTGCTTAGCTCTGCTTTTAAATAGAAAATGATACAAAAAGATGTTTGTACAATATTCTTCATAGTCACATAATTGCCCCACATTATTGATGGGCTAAAAAAAAAAAAAGGAAATTTGGAATATTTCTGGCTGGGTTGGAGAGCTAAACCTAGCATAGTTCTCCAACACTTCAGGCCTGTCACAAGTTTTCCAGGTCTGAGGGCTTATCAAGACTTCAGTGTAGAAGATTTTGGATTGATTCCCATGCACGTCAGTACCTGCCAGTGCAAAGTACCGAAATAGACAAAACATTAAAATCTACATGTGAAGCAGGATAGGAAGCACTGCTGGCCCTTCCCTGGCCTTTTCTAGCTCCCAAAAAGTAATGCACAGCTGTCCTCTCACCACAGAGGTGAATTCTGACCCACAAAAGTAAATGTGCTCAGAAACCTGAAGGCATTTCACATTTTACTGAAGACATACAGCAGCAAAACTACCTGAGACTATGTGAGCTTCCAAGTTTACATAGGCTTACAATTACAAATTCACAGGTGGTGGCATTGGTAAAGGCCCAAGAAATCCTGGGGAAAATAAAAAAAGCCAAAACACCGAGCCACAGTTTTCAGCAGATAAGAGGGCACATCTTCAGTACTGTGGGCTCACAGGATAGGTGTTGTACAAGAAGCATGCTCCACCATATAGCCACTGAGTGCAAGATGTTTGTGGTCCTCCCTCTTTCTCACACTGCACTCTCAAAAAGCAAAATATCTTTTTCTAGTCCAATTTCCTGCTCTGTCAGGTAAAACCATGTTCCCATGTGCTGCACTGCAGAGAGAAGGTATAGAGGGCATATCACTCCCTCTCACTCACAGATGGGAAAGTCAAAGCCTGAAGCCACTGACAAAGTTAAAAGGAACAAGTACCAGCAAGACAAAGGCCCTGCTGGCTGTTCTCATGGAGTGACCATTTGCTTCAAGAAACCTTTGCCAGCTGATGATACAACAATGCAGAGCTCCTCTGCCTCAACACGCCGCCAAACCAAAACCCATCAAGTGACTAAACCTTCTGCAGAGCTCAGCCTTTGGGAGCAAAGGATGTGATACATTGAAACAAACTCCCAACTGGGCAAAATGTGGTCTTAAACACAAATACCTGAAAGAGTCCTCTAACCCACTGCCTCTTTCCCTTTGGGCCTAACTTCTGCCCTGAAAATGTTACCTCAGCAACCATGCGGTCAGTGGGAAGGAACACAGTACCACACTGAAAGGCTAAATTCAGGAAGAATCATTTCTGCTTAGCTCAGTCTTGCTCCATGGCTGCAATCTTCTCTTTACTGCTACTTTCAAATTGGCACAGCTTTTGTATCCTAGGGAGTTTAGCAGCTTTAGAAATGCTACCTATAGCAGGAGAAAAACATTCAGGGTAAGCAAGATTGGGTATCCCAAAATATAGGTTCTACATGGCTGTAACAGAGTATCATGTGAACAACTAAGTGCAAAGAGTGACAGCACTGAATCCAGTTGCAAGTTAATAGCAGAGGCACACCAGGTCAAATTAAGATGTCACTTGGTCCCATGTTCTATCTCTGATATCAAAGACTAAACATGTGCTCAGGGAATGACTATAAGAAAGGAGAGTTTTCCCCTGTTCTTAACCTTGTTGGACCTTTGCAGACCTCATAATCAGTATGTTGGCAGTCTGTGGCTTAGACAGTTCCCTCTAGACCACAGTATGCACTTGTCACTAATTTGTCCAATAAATGCCTTTATGGGGTTATCTTTTTGAATCCATCCATAATTTTGTCACTGAATGACGCATTAAAAAAACCCCAAGACTAATTTTACATGATACGGTATTTCATTTGCTTTATCCAAAGCACTTCTTTTTAAAGAGAAAGATGACTCCCTCATTGAAGAAAGTAACAAAAAGATGTGTTTGTAAAGATACTGAGAACATGGAGCAGAGCTCTCTTCTCAGCTAAGAAAGTGGAGGTGCTAATTTTGCAAAGCAATGAATTAGACAAGTGTTACACAGGAAAATTTAGGCCTATGGTCTCTCTGGTATCTTTTTGTTGAGCCTGTATCAAGCAAAGCCACCTGTACTCCCAGGAAGCCACACTTTCAGCACTACATTACCACAAATTTCTGTCTCAGTTGTCCTCATCTTTCCTCTAGCCACAGACTTCATAACTGACTCTACCCCTAGCAGTCTCTTGTTTTGATCAAATTGGAAGCTCTTTCAGATAGAAGCTGTCTCACAGCTCAATGCAGCAGCCCCAGCTGTAGGGAATGTGTCATGATACAAACAACAAGAGCAAAACAAAAGCAACATCCAAAGCTGCCAGTAGAACTTGTCACTGTAGTCTGAGAACTAGTTAAGAAGTAGAACAGTCACAGCATGAGATTTATTAAGTAGCAGATGATAATTTTACATTACATAACATAGGATGTTGCATATTGTATTAAGTTCATTATTGTGAGCCTCGAATATTCAGCTACTGATCAAGTCCCAAAAGAAACATAATTATATATTCTATTATGCATTGGTGGTTATTAATATCATCTCTTTTTTTTTAAAGAATATAGCTGGCATTGCTTTTTAGCTGTCCCCTGAAACCTTGTGGTGTAGACACTTTTCTTCTTCAAAAAAAAACCTGCAATTTTTCTCATCATCTTGTTTCACATGGTCGAGATGTAAAGTCAAACATCAAGTGCTGCAATAAAGTTGTTGGCAACATCAAAGAGGATGAAGTATAGAAATTATATGTCGGGTAATTAAATGGCTCTGTATTTTATTTGCATCTCTCTATATATAAACTGGCCTAACTCAACAAAGAAGTATTTCACAATAGCCTTTTGGCCCTCCTAGCTTTGTGCAAGATTTTGCAACATGCTCTTTATGGTCCCAAGATTTCTTGGTCTTCTGACCTTGCTATGGGAAGCTGTAGATACCTGTCTGAGATTCCCCAAAACAGAACAACACATCCAAAAAGAAAAATGGTGCCAAGTATGTTGAAGTACAAAGCAGAGACAAAAGGAGATAGGGAACATCATGAGCAATCTGCTCATTTATTTTTACAGGTGATAGTCAAAAACTTATAGTTATCAGCAGTGGTCCAGCTAACGGTGTGAGTCAAGCTCAGCTCATCAGCTGCTTGCAACTGATGCCCCAGGGGCAACCGTGTGAGGGTTTCCCTTGTGCTGCAAGGACAAAGTGAGAGCCCAGACACAGCCAGGGCCTCCACTTCTCACAGGCCCGTGGTTGTAGAAGCACCTAACAGATGCTCAGAGCTGACATTCTGCTGTGCTGCGCTCCTTGAACAAGTTTTGTGCACCCACAGGGGTGGTGTAGCTGAGTGAGGAAAAGCGCTGCTCCTCCAGCCCCTGCAGCAGATGGGTGTTTCTCCTCGTGCCACCCTGAGGCCAGAAAGAAATACCTGACTTCTCAGGGCAGGTTTGGTGCTTCAGTGCAAAGGAGGTGGGATGTTTCATCATCAGCTTTCCATCAGCCCACACAAGTGGGCTGGCTCCTGGCTAGGAGTTGGCACTGGGACCACAGGCTAAAAAGCACTTGGACCACCCTGGTTCAACTTACAAGCAAAGACCAACTGAGTGGTCAGTGGTCAGAGGTGAAGGGAAGGAAAGGGATGGGGGAGGCAGATATCCTGTGACATGACAGCCTGAGACTTCATAGAATCACAGAACAGTTTGGGTTGGAAAGGACCTTAAAGACCATCTAGTCCAACCAATGCTTCAGACCAAGACACTACCAGCAAAGACTCGTATGGTAATTCACAAGCTACCATTCACTGCCAACCTCCATTAAGCACGATAAAATACGAACACATTCTGAGCTACCTCTGCTCAGTCACCTCTCTCTGGGAGCAGACAGACAAGTGGCAAACTCACCATGTCTGGTATGGTTTTCTTCTGGAATGAGTTAGCAACAGTGCAGCTCTTCCTTTGCACTATCCTAGGTAAACAGAGGTTGTTGTTGGTACAAAGTGCCTCAAAGTGGCAGGAACAGCATTATCACTTCAGTGCTGTTTCCTGAAGGATCAATAAGCCAAGACAATCAATTCTTCTGGCTAGTCCTTATTCCCCAGGAGAAGCTGTGGCTCTCACCCCCCGTCATTTAACTCTTCACAAACATGGCAGCAGCCCCATTAATTCTGTCCTCCTTAAACACACATTTCCCAAACCCATGAGCCAGGAGAAATTACAGAGCTAGGACTGCTGTATCCAGGTCAATATGGTATTACCAAGAGGTATGGCCCATCACTTCAGCACAGGAGCGACATGTCTATGTGTACTTGGAGCACATGGAGGCATCCTCACATCTGATTTCTTTGTACAGGACAGAGGGCCCAAAGAAATTGTAGCTCTCTATGCCTGACTACTTCTCTGTACAGGGAGCATAAGGCAGTCCCAGAGCACCAGCTGACACTCACAGAAAGGGCTGCATAGGCAGTAGATGGCATGAACAGACATTACAGACTCACAAGAGTAGAGCCTATTTAGAGACACACAAAAGTGAGGTTCAATACTATACAACAAAAAGAGAGTAAGAAGGATGAGAAGAAAGCTCAGGAAGAGTGGAAGAATCATGTGATTATCTGCAAAGTGAAAAAGAGAATAGAGATTATGGGGGGCAAAACAGGAGTGTACTCAAAGCCTGCGTAAAGCATTTTGCTGGGATCATGCAATTCTCCATAGACAACTGAGAATGGGGAAACAGGAACCCAGGTAAGAGATGGGTAAAACACATCTCGTCAGTGAAAAGGCTCACCTTGAACTGGACAGGGAGCCTGTTGGAGCTGGAATTGGAGAACAGCAGTGGTACAAACAGCTTGGTCTAAAGACTGGCATGAACATGCTTAAAGCTGTATGCAGCAGTTTCCACCTAAAAAAGCAGTGGGATTTGAGATAGGCTCCTCAAATGTTTCTGAGCATTAGAGAGGATGCTGATGCAAGTAATCTCTTCCTAGCCAGTGTTGCACTCAGAAAATCCTTGTCTCCCTCTCCCATGCAAAGATAGCATTCACCAATATTTATAACTTGAGTGTTGCCACACTCTCGGTGCTGCAGACTGTAGATCAAAAAAAGTATGACTGAGAAAATCCTATTCGAATGAGCTCTTCACCAATATGAGTTCACATCACCAACAGGGAGAGGCTGAAACCCCCTGTCCCAGGCCATAGGGACATGACGCAAAAGGGAAGAATTTCTTATTCAAAGGGAAGAAGTAGAAAAATTGCCAGTGACAATAACTGCAGTTTTAAAAAGTCCAGGATGCTTGTGGCAGAAAAAAAAAAAAAGGTCTAAGGATGAATAAAAAAGCAAACAAAAAGAAAGGCAAGCCTGGTGGCAGACACACTCTCTTCTCACCCAGAAAGTTACTCTCTAGGACCTGTGAGCTTCAGGGGGATGTTGATTAAATGCCTGTTTTACTACACAGCTACCAGACATTCATTCGTTCAGGCCTACTACAAAGAGGTGATCACAGAAGACTGGGGGAAGAACTTGTGGAGTGTATTTCCTGCTGATCCAGCAAACACAATTATGAAGAAAAAGAGAATCCATTCTGAGAGCAGCGTGAAACTCTTGTGAGCAGGATCATTCGCATCTCACATGGTTGAGGGAAAGGAAAGGGCAGCAACTCCTTAATGAATAAAAATAGCCACTTGTGCTTCCTTCTCATATATGCTGGGCATATGCTCTCCAGTATCTGAACAGCAAGATTTAGTTTCAAGATTCATCCCTCCAAAAAAGTAATTTCCCCTAAAGGTGCAGCACTTTTTCCAGAGATTTTCAGGTGCTCTGAGACTTTAAAACTGTCATTACTTTGAAGACATCATGTCAATTAAACTGTGTGCTTTAGTTTTAGAGCTGCAGTATTTCATTCCTTGAAATTCCTATACTATTATATATTTAAGGTACTTGTAGCGTGCAAGAACACAGTAGATTTCTTGGGAAAGTTGAAGAATACTTTTCAGTTTCCCAGTTCTTCTTCTATAAACTCTATAAATGCCAGGCAAAGCTTCACTGAAATGCAGCCACCTTCAGGGTAAACAGAAGCAAGTCATTCATAAGATTCAGCACAGCACTGGAAAGGACAAAAAGAGGAGAAGGAAGTGCATTTTGCCTGAAAGGTCAGCAGGGGAAATCTAAGTATAAACTGCTAATCTAAGTATAAACTGGCCACAGCAGAATAGTGCAGGAGAGGAAAAGGTTGAGGCAAAAAGAAAGGAAACTGCAATGGGAAAGAAGACAGGAAAAAAAAAATGTTCCACAGTTTTCAGCTCAGCCACAGAAAGCTTCTGTTTCAAAGTGATCTGCTGTAGATTCCAGTGATTAGAGGGAAAGAGCACAATTAATATGTATTTCAAATGCATTTAATAAAGTACACTCTAGCTGATGGTGCTCTCCTCAGCAGGTCCAGGCACAGAGCACAGACAGAAAGGGGCCTCAGGCATTCACATCAGGTCGCAGTTTTAAATAATTTTAAAACTAGGGCAAGATGCCAAATCTTACCTCAAGGTGCTACATCCAGATAGAAATGTCAGCAAAAAAAGCCAAGTTTGGTGCATAAAGGATGACCGCTGATACACATGGCTCCAGATGAAACAGTGACTTACTTTTTTAGGCAGAGTTTGCCACTTTTGACTAATAAACCTGGAGCTTCATCTCAGCAAGGGTCACTAAGACTAAACTCAGACCTAGTGTATAGGACAACACCACTCAGTGTTACACAACTAAGTTAGTCTTCTATTTGCTTGCTATGCCAAAATCAGAAAACATTATTGGTGTCTAGTACAAAATGTATTCAAAAACTGCAACCAAACAAACCAAAACCCCGACCAACAAAGTGAAAGGGGGCAACTCCTGTTCCCAGCACAAACCCTCTCATTTTCCACTATGCACCTATGTCAGTGATTCACAGTTTTTTCCATGGACAAATCAGCCACTTGGGATTTATAGAAGATTGTTCTTTGCAGATCTTGAAGTTATTTTGATGGCAACTACATATAATTTTCCAAACACGGAAACTGAGGAACACAGAGATATGACTTGGCCACATGTCAGAAAATAACAGGTTTCTATCCCCATTCCCTTCCAGGACCTTTTTTCAGGAGAGAGGCAGGATCATGGCACAGTCTTGATTTTGTGCAGTTCACCTGCTGCAGACAAATTATTTAAGTCTCAGTTCGGAGCAAAAAAAGCTTACTGTTGGCTAATTCACCACACACCAGGCCTTAGCAAAACAGAGGTCCTGGGCTTGCTGCAGGCAGGCCAGCCTGCTCTTTTACAGCAACAGAAAGGTCTACTCAAGCTGCCCACGCATGTATGATGAACTCATCACAAAAGCAATCAGGCATTAATTTGGTCAATCATTCCTGTCACAGCAAATACAGTTCTTCAGCTAGGGTATTTGATGCAAGACTCCAGCTGAACTGAAGGACAGAAAAAATGCCTCAAAAGGTACCGGCCTACAGAACAGAAGTAGGACAATTTAAATATTCACCCATCCATACTTCCTTCTTCTTTTTTTGTTTTTGGGTTTTTTTTTCATTTTTTTAAGAAAATGTGACCCAAGAGTTAAGTAGAAACAAAAATAAAAACCATTAAAACATTAAATTGTGTCTTCCAGGCATTAATAATAAAAAGGCAATCCACCCTCCAATCCTCATTTAGAAGAATATTTATTTGGAGTTTCTGTTAGGCGGCTGCATGCACTGCGTGCATCCTGCTTCACTGAAGAAGAGCCTTTTTGAAGCATCACTTGACTTTGTTTTAAATATCTTGCTACAGTTTCCATTTTAGCTCGTGAGATGATTATTTTCTCTCAAACTGAAGTTATACAGCAGTTGAAAATGCTGATGGCTTAACTGGTTTCATTTTTTTTTCCCTCTCCACAGCAGCCCTGAGGGGTTTTAACTCTTTCTTGCAGCACTGAAATCCTGCTTTTGGAGTTCAATGTTTAACTCGCGCTGGGAGACTCATAAATATTCGGAGTCACTCTCTCCCTCTCTGTTTGATTAGGAAATGAGCCTTTAACTCAATGTAATCCCCAAGCCATTAACAAAAAAGCCCTCAACAGCTCCACTATTAGAATTTCACTCCTAGCCCACAGAGGATTGAATTAGATTAACATAACTACCCGCAATCTGAGTTTATTTTCTGTGCCAGATAGAAATGTGTCTTCAGGAAAGGAAAAGAAGAGAGCTGGAGAGCAAGCACAGCATAATGAAATGTAAAAATAGATGAGAAATAGATGGACAGATGTACAGGTAAAGCGATAAAAAAGGTAAGAGACAGACATAGCTACACAGTCTTTAATAACTGGCTGCTGGCTTTGGGGGGTTTATGCAGAAGGCCCCTCAAAACACAGAATTGTTTCAGGCAGAGTATTTTTATCCTGCTTGTGTTTATTTCATATTCTCATGGATTTACAGAGAGACACCTGAGCATGCTGTACTCCAGACACCTGTGCAGCAGATTTGGCACAGGTTTTATTTATAATTCCCAAGAGATGTCATGCTCAGCAATGAAAGGAGAGGCGTGGAAAAGAGAATCTGCGTGTCAATCATTACTTTGCAGTCAAAGAAACAAATAAACTGGGATGAAACAAAAGATGTTTGCTGGGTTTTTTTAAGGAATGAAAAAAAAAAAAATCATGCAACAGTGTATGTACAGTAAGACAGTTCAGAGGTTGATAGTGCTTAGTCCACAAAATGTGAATCATTAGTGAAGCAGAAACTAAATAACAAACATTTTCTACTAGATAAAGCATTGATCTTCCTTTTAACCACAGGTAACTCCTTCCCTCCAAATAAAAGCGATCCTATAAAGCACTGATCATTATACCACAGGACAGTAGGTGCTTGGTTATTTTTTTCCAAAGCAGTAATAAAAAGATATGGCAGATAACAGGGCAAAATACTCACATGTATTTGAAAGAGAAGGATAAAGTCCAGTAATTATGTGGACACAACTATAGAATAGTCCAAACAAATTCCTCAGTCCAAACTGAGTCTTTTATAGCTTTATACTTGGAAGGCTTGTTTGGGAATGCTCAGATTTCTGCAAAAATGTATGGCAAATGAGGGGGGTTTTGCAGTAATTTCCAAGCATAGTCATGCTAATATTGGTTTTGTGTAGAGAAGAAAATAATTCAATTTTTTTTCAGCGATGTCTCTTGGTTTTTAATTTTTAGCAGGACCTCAGACCAGATATATGATAGATTCTTTGTTAGTTACAGAGTCAGCAACTTTAGTCCCTTAATGCTTCTCAGAAAAATCTGCTCTCCTTTTATTACAAAACAACATTGCATTATTACAGAGAAGCGATAAATGTAATATCATGGCAAAACAAACAGAAAAGGACTTAAATAATTTAAATATGTTCATTTTTAAGTAAAGCAAAAAGCTTCAATAATCAAAATGAAGCTTCATATGATGACAACGATCACAGTTTTGTTTTATTTGTGAGAAAAAAGGTTCATAGCAGGCAAGGTGTTGTAATGATCTTTTGGGGCATTATTTGGGCATATTAATTCACCTGGTTTATCCATATTCTCCTAAAAGCCTTCCTTATATCAGAATTCTAGCTGACTGATGGAGTATTCATATCAATGGTTAAAAACTTAGAAAGCATTAATATGTAGTCAATATTTTTTATTCCTAGTACTTGAGCTAAATGCTCTACATATTATAAAATGTATATCAAAGAAATGCAAAATAAAGAACTAAAGAAGAAGCCTATTTGTCACCCTTCTATAGTCAATCCAAGAAATTCATCTATCAAGTGTTTCTCAGAACCTGATGTTTTAACTGTGAGCCAGCTCTGCTTTTATTATTTTGTTTTTATTACACACTTTTTCCTTCAAATTATTTTAAGTTTAGTTTCATTTTATTTGTTGTTACCTTCAATAATGGTAAATTGTTGGGGGAGAGTGAAAAGTTTCCTAGAACATATATTTAATGAGAAATTTATGCTAAAAAACTTGACATGCCAAAATTAAAACTGTAATATTAAGGTTTTTGGGGGGGTAGACATAGCAAAGTTATTTCCATATACTTCAAAATAAACATTAACCCTAAATTTTGTAAAAAGATGTAACACAAACCTCTGAAGCAAGAACATGAAACAAGAAAAACCTCTTATACTTTGGCAGAAAATATTATACTAAAAGCTATTAATGAAAAAAATCAGAGTCTTTATTTTTCTCTCTCTTCATATCTACTAAAAAAATTAATAAAAACAATTTCTGACTAATTATAGTTCTCCCTCTCTTCATATTTCTGTTAATAAAAATACTCCAAAAACATATCTTTGTTCTAACATTTTACATCTTGGCTGCTACAAAGCAAGCATCTTGTTGGTGATGAGAGAGTAAGTTCCTTCTCTGATTATCACTGTGCCAACTTTGCGAAGACTTGCACCCCTCTTTTGTCACTGAGCATACTTCAGTTGCTTTGGGGCTTTTAAAATTAAAGAAACATCAACTGCTCAATGAGAAATGCCTTCCGTAAAAGCAAAATTTCATTGCATGTGTCTGATAAAAAAAGATTTGATATGCAGCTGGGGGGGTTTTGGGTTTTTTAATAGAGGGAGGGTTGTCTCTTGGTTCTTTTAAGACAGGACTGCTAATGTTTCCAGGTTTGCCTTTACCAGCATGGGATAAATAGCACCTGTCCTTGGTAAGCCCTTAAGCAGAGTTACGTTATACATTGACCTTTTTGGAATGCCAGCAAACCTGACTGTTTCTATTCCCAAAACAAAACTGTTCCACTCAAACTTTCATTTACTTATTTCCAGAGGAAAAAGCCACGCTCGAATAGAGAAACCGCCTGATTTCTACAAAGTTCTGAACCAACTCCTCTCCTTGTGGGTCGCACTGACCTTCCTTTGACAGAGTGAAAATTGAGAAAATTATTACCTTTAACTATATCAAGATGCTGCCATAATTTTTAGACCAGATAAAAGGATTTGTGCAGAGCAATGCTTGCATTTAAAAAAAAATAATTAAAAAAATAAACAAAACACAAGCCCATAAAAGCAATAAAAGATAGAAGTTCGCTACTTACATGCTGCAGGCTGAGAGATGAGGCTCGAGGCTGGAGTAGAATTTCCCTTGCCCTCAGGTGTTTCTAATTGCTGATTAAATATCTTTTGGTTCTGCCTGCACCAGCCGACAGTCCCCTCTGCGTCTCTGCCTCTCTTTGTGACTAGGACACAGTACTCCGAGTCCCAACCTATAAATAGATCCCAGCTCTGTGATTGATATAACAGGCAGCTGACAAAAAAAAAAAAAAAAAAAAAAAAAAAAAAAAAAAAAAAAAAAAAAAAAGAAAAGAAATAACCAGGTCTTAAGCAAGGCAGCAAAAGCTGGGCTTTTAACTCTGCACTGTGCCCAGGGAGGAGTCCCCCACAGTCACCCGTGGGCATCAGAAAGAGAAAGTGCAAGGCAATTACTTTCCCAGCAGCATTACAGCAACTTGAGGCATGTAAAGCGAATGAACAAAATTCACTGCACAAAGAAGGAGAGGCAAAACACAACTAACAGACTGCATCCAACTCTTCTGCAATTTAACAAAAATAAATGCCATTTTCAAAACAAGCTGGGAATTCTGACAGAACGAGAGAGGAGTTCAGAGCTGAGTTCTGGGGGTTGGTCCAGGCATGCTTGTGTTTCTGCTGCAGAATAAACTAGTGGGTAGGTTGGCAATTTAACAGCTCGGCAGCCTACTTAGGGTCTCTGCCCACAAACACTATTTGATGAGGTTGTTCCTGCAAACAAAGCTGAGGGCAGTGATGGTGCCTCCCTATTGACTCAGCAGAAGTTACTTACCTCTCAAGGACCTGAACCCTCATTTCTGCTTAAGCCCTTGGCTGCCAGGAGAAAGTGATGAGTTACAGATAGCAGCAAAGCTCTTTTACAGAGGCTGAGCTGGGAGCCCACCACCTGGAGAGCGACCTGAGAGAACATCTCACAGGTATTTCTGGTCTGGTCCTCATTACCTGACACAGGGGGAGTGGTCCTGGGTTTTCCCACATTTAGTCCCTACAGATTCTTCTGTTAGAGCCACAGTCAGGCAGGCCAGTAACCTTTCCAGCAGGCAGCTGTTTCTCCAAGCCTTCAGCAGCTCTTAGATATTCCTGATCTCCAGTAGAACCTTAGTGACTAGGGAGCTTCATAGAAAACAGAATCAAAGGCAATGGTGAAGGCCAATGGAAGAGCAAGGAAGAAGAAGCAGAGCAGTAGGCAGGGAGAGGCAAAACAGCTTTCATGACACTGCTGTCTCTGGCCGCAATCAACCCTAGCACCACGCTCAGTTCTGCTGGAAAAAGTGCAGGTACCAGACCCATCAGCTTGCTTCTCAATGTATTGCTAGGTGTGCTTGAGTTGAGATGGTAAAGAAATGCTAAACTCATGAAGAGCAGGATAAAATCCTCAGGCACCAAGCCCATGCTGAACTCCATGGTTCTTTGGCTCAGTGGCTAGCAGTACCTGAACTATTTGAGCTAGTTTAGGCACGTCGACACCGCACTGCAGCTGCTGCTGTTACTGGAGTAAAGAAAGTCAGTTCAACAAGAACAGCTATCCCAAATCAAGGCAAGGACCCACCACATCAGAGCCAAGGTCTCATTCAATTTCAGCCATTGATTATAGAGGAAGATACAGTAATTTTCTCTTTTTTTTGGCCAAATCCTACTGCATGCTTAATTCACCTTGTGTCAGTGTCCTTTGTGTCTAATCTGGTAGGATTTAGTCATGGAGTTTTACAAAAAAATGCTGGTTTTGCTGCAGAGGGGTCTGATGAAGCACTGGACAAAGGCATAACAGTTGTTTTCCTCAGTTGAGTTACTGTCCTGTGCACCTACACAGCAGAAGAATTACCATAGCTGCATACCCCTCAGCTTTAAAACAACAGAGATAACAATACTTAACACTGTGCTTTAAAGCACTTTGATATCTACAGATGAAGACCTATAAATGAAGAGGAGAAAAAGTATCTGACAGGCTGAGCTCCAGCACGGAAACACACCCTCAATTGCCTGCTGGATTCTGGTCCTTCACCTAGTTGAATCATATCTCAGATCAAAAATTATCTGATAAACAAAAAAAAATAATTATTTTGCCCGCTCATTTGGGCTGACTAGTACAAGATATTTTGGGCTTTAATACTGAGAGCTGTAAAAGTTCTACACTACCCATTGTCCTCAGAATGAATTTTAGACTCTCAGTACACAGAATAATCAGGCAGATGAAGGCAGACCAGGGTCCTAAAACATAAATCCAAAAGTCACTTTTGAAAAACTCTGCTGTAACTGTCGGACTGTTCTTTGCTGTCATATATTTCTGACATCTAGAGTTCTTCAAATACTACTCTGTCAAACTTTCTGTTGAATGGAAAAGCATCATCCCTGCCCCCTTTCGTTGTCATGAGCTAAACTGATGCTCTGGTGGGAAGACCCATGATGTAGTCTAAATCACAAGGACTTTCTGGGCACATCTCCAGCAGGTTGCTGGGAAGTTCTGTTCAGTTCTTAGGTCCATGTGCAGTGTTATCACTAGCATCCCACACCTACACAGCAGAAGAAGTCCTGGGCATACACTGGCACCTCATTCTTCCACTTGCTGCTTGAAGGGTGAAAGGAGGTCTCGACAGCCTGCCACAGTTACCTAGCTTGAATGAACTTTGAATGGCGTCAGCATTCCTCCATCCTTCCTCCCTGCTTTTAGACAGCAGGATGTATGAATTTAATTGCACCTCAGTGGGGTACCCAGCAATCCAGAGAAGATCTGCTTTAGATAAAACTTCAAACACAAGTTCCCCACCCCCATTGCCAGCACTCTTGTGCACAAACACCACTTAATTCCAGACTCCAGACTCAGGGCGAGGCAGGGAAAGAATCCAAGAGTGGAGGCCATAAAGACTGAATGCCCACTCAAAACACTGAGAAAAGAAGACCAGAAGATTTCAAAAGCACATTCCAATACATTAAAAAAAAAAATTACAAAGATAAACATGAGTGACTTGTAGACTCTAGAAAGGCTCATCCTTTTCCTTGAGGTACCCAAGCACAAGGTATCTTTGAGGTATCCTTGAGGTACCCTTTACCCATTATAAAGTAAAGTGCAGTTTTGCAGTATTTTCTACTTGTTGCTCGAGAAGGTATTTTTTAAAAATACCTTTTTGATCACACACCTGTATTTCAGTCTCAGATCCTCAATTCTACGGTGGAGGTAAAATTTCAGTGCTTAATTTTCATCGGACACAGTTTGAGTCTTGCACATATAAATCTAGGCAGAATTTGCTCAGCTGTGTTCAAGCTATTATAGAGGAATGAAAAATATACTTTCCTCTTAAAAACAAAAAGTCACAGATACCTTTTGGTTTTTTTAGATAGGGCCAAAGGAAAAATAGTTGAAGTTTGAAAATACTGGTCCAATAATTGTAATCTTGCAGTTGCCTCCACCTGTACATTAAACTACACAGATAATCTTTGTTCCTTCTCCTGTGTGCCTCAAGATGCCCTGGTGCAAATCTGATTTATATGTTGTAAGTTAAGAGCTCAGAGTCACTGCTGGTTTTATATCAGGAAATGCAGGTATGAATGCAAGTATGAAAAGAAAAACTGAAAGTCAGCTTTGCAGTTTTCAAGGCTGGCCACAAACTATGAAGAATTATTATAACACACAATAAAAAGTTTCTTCATCAGAGTCATGCTACTTTGAAAGAGCCTCACAAGCCCAAAATGTCTAAACAGCTGTGTTAGTGCCCTGCTGGATTTAGTGAGGTGTGAATTGTACAGATTTATCAAACAGGGACTACTTACACACCAAAAACATGGTCTAAGAATGACTTTTTTTTTTTTTTTTTTTTACATAAAGGAAATTAATGTAAAAAACACCAAACCAACAAACCTATCCCAAGACTGTGAAAATTACAAGACAAGAAGTAAAAGATGGAAGAGTGAAAAAGTTTGAGTAGGAACTCTCTTCTGGATGCTTGGCACATACAGTATGACTCTTAGATCTAATAAGAAACTAAATATATAATGCATTTTGAATACAAAATAATCTGAAAAACAGCAGTTACTCAAGAGGGAACCTGCTATTCCCTTTTTATTAAAAAAGGTAAATTTTTGAAATTATTGTGGTATTATTACAAGATTAGGGGTTTTTTTAATTCCTTATTTGATTTTAATGCCATAAACTTCATATTGCTTCAATATTTTTTTCTGTGCAACCAATAGCCATAGCAGGGCATTTTTCTCTCACACATTGAACACAAAGTTCATATGTTATCATCCAGTTTTTTTTTCATGTACCCTCCAGGATGGTTCATGCCATGTTGCCATGTAAAGTCTCTGTCATCAGCAGGGAAAGTCATACTGTTCTATTAATACTCTTGTAAACTTCGCTCCTTCTTTAGTTCCTATATATTTTGCTATTTTTCAGGAATGTAAAAATGACTAAGATCTTAACACAAGCCCCCTACGAGATTTAACCATTCCAGCTAAAGATGTTAGCACCTCCTAGCTGCTGGCCAGCTGGAAATTAGGACTCTGTCAGTTCTTTGGCAGAAGGGAATATCCAAGCTTTCTGAACAGATACAAATAAAACACGTCAGCACATCAGGCTAGGACGAAGGAACTTTCCTGGATTAGGCAGCACCCAAATCTCTTCTTTCATTTTCAGACCTGGACAGGGAAAAGTCCTCACCTGGCACATCTATTTGTAGAATTATAATCTGGAGAGGCACCATCTGTGGCTGTTCAAGCAGAAGTTGTGCCACTGGCTTGAAGGAGAACAAGAGCAAGCACAGAAGAATGCTCCTCTCCCTCATTTTTCTGAGTCCACCAGTAATAACAATGTGCTAGTGAAAAGTAGATTGGCCTGAGCAACAAAACACATACCAGAGTGTGTTCAGAAACTCTCCAGAGCAAGCATTCAGTGCTACAATACACACTGAAATAAAATTTGTGAGGATTTGCCTAAAGCCTGCAAGCACTAGGACAATCATACGCTGCATTACATTTAAATACACAGCCTTTGTCTGTCTATCACACATGGTGTGACAACGCAGTCTCTTCTGGCCTTACCTCACTTAGATCCATTCTAAACTTTCACTCCTGCTACACAGCCTTTGCCTAAAAGGGCTTCTGTGTTTACACCCATGAAAAAAATTTAAAAAATAAGCAGAATAAGAATTCTTGGATGTACTCCTGCCTAAATTATATAACCACGATATTCACTCACTGGAAACCACCACCATCCTCTTCCAGCAGCACGCCGCAATGTATTCCTCCAGCACTGGGCTGCCAATTGCATCATTTGGGGCAAAAACCTTCTGCACTTTGCCTTTGCTGCAGATGCTTTGCAGAAACCCATCACTGCTGTTGTACCACTTGCTCAGGACCTTGTTTAGCACCAGCAAGTCCACACCTGTGCTGGCAGGGCATTAGCTGTGCACTCAGACAAATCTCAAAGCAGCCCGTCAGCCTACTACGGTCAGCTTCAGGCAAGAGATACTGTTTCATGTTCTCAGTGACCTTGGCCTGGTGGGGAGGGAGAGGAAGCATGTAACTGTCATAATAGAGCTGGTACCAATTTTGATATCAGGAGAAGGAGGACAAAGTGAGATTTAAGCCAGCTCTGGTGCCAGATCAAATAGAGACCAGGATTGCCAGAAACAGCTTCCCCTCGGGTTTTTGTTTTCTTCTTAGTTCAGATTCCATCAGACAACTTCTACAAAACCCAAACAACTACATTATAACCACAGACAGGCCTAACCATGATGTCTGGCTCCAGATCTAAACTCCTAACAGCCAGACTGTTAGCTCAGCTCCCTTGGAAAAGCATCACCATTTTCCAAATTTGTGTATCAGGGGGGCTGTTAGTGCTCTCTCTTCTCCTCTCCAGGGATAGGCTCCATACTCTTTTTGCGTCTTGCTTGATTAAAAGGAAAATTTTTAAAAATAAAAATGATGGGAAATAACTGATGAGGCTCCTCAGAGGAAGAGGATATTCTCCCTGAAAACACAGAGGAGGAATTAGATTTTCCAGGAGAAGCCCTCTGCATGCAAGCTGAGGGGTTTCACCTGCCCCAATTCCCACTGAGCACATGCCAGCCTGCTGGCACAACTCAGCAGAGCTCTCAGAAGGAAGTGAGGTGCTGTGCAAATTCTGCAGATTCTAAAGTGAGGAAAGACTAATTCTGCAGTGGTTACTACATGAGTCCACTCCAAAGCAACACCCTGCTCTCAGTCAGACCTCCCAGCCACATTGTGTCAGAAAGAGCCCTCATCTCTGACCTGGGGGTGGGACTCTCACCAGTCTAAGGAGAAGGTGCAGCTTTTACCTCTGTCCAAATGCTATCAGCCAGGTGTTATTCAGCTTTTACCCCTGTCAAAATGCTATCAGCCCAGTGTCATTCAGCATACCCACGCCAGGTGTCTGTGGCCTGGTGTTGGCTGCAGGGCAGGCTCCGTGAGGAGAGGCCGGGCCTATCCCACACCTGTTCCGAACGGCTCCAAGCCGCCCACACAGGGCACAGCTGAGCCCCTTGGACTACATGGTGGTGCCCAGGAGAAAACATGCTTAAGAAAGGGCAGAAAACACTGCACGGGCAGCGAGGAGTGAGAAACAGCCCCACAAGCACTCAGGTCAGAGCAGGAGGGAGGAGGCACTCGAGGTGCTGAAGCAGACAGTCCCCCCGTGCCCCTGCTGAGGAGGATATTTCCTGAAGGAACTGCAGCTCACAGCTGACCAAGGTCAGCCTGCCACAGTGTGTCACAGTAGACAGAAAAAAATCTGCTTCCTTCAGGATCTCTCCCTCTGCGCCCAAGTCCTGCTCAAGCAAGTGCTCCTGGCCAGGTGATTTCTGGGTGATGTTGCTACGGCTTTTGTGCCAGGCTGGATATGCCACAGGGACAGGTAGGAGAAGAGAGGCAACCAAAAATACCCTGAACCAAACCCCTGAACAGTCTGTCAAATTGTCTTGATATTATGGAAGAGACTATTCTCCCACACAGATCACACCAAACCCCTACCTACAACTCCTGACTGATGAGGAAATGAAACAATTGTGTTTGGGAAGCACTTGAGGGCATACATGACTTCTACAGACACAGCAAAGTGTATGCATATACCTGCCTCAATTCCCTTGCTGGCAGTGAAGTTCTGCCACCATAATACACTCCCTCACTGTGGGTAAATAAAACACAAAATGGCTGGCTAAGCATTACCCCCACAAAAATCTCCCTAGCATATAAAGCTATAACAAGGTTCCCTTGCACCTCTAGGGGAACAGGAATCTGCATTTCCAACTAAAGCCTCTCAGCTCTGCGCCATCTAAAACCACTTCTGAGCCCACTATATGGCTGCCAGGCCTTTGGCAGAGAGCTCTAAACCCTTTTAAAGTGTTGAACAGGTACGGACCCAGATAATATCCTTCTCTCCCTTGTCTCTCTTTCTTTCTTTAGGCTAACCAGAGCAAGTTCTGCCGAACTTTGGCTCAGCTTCCTCTTAGCAATAGGTGAGGTGGTTTCTTCCTCTTCGCTACAATTCTGTTGCAGTCTCCTTTGCTCCCTCATTTCATCACCTCAAGCCATTTTTCATCTCAATTTTGCCAGTCACCTCTGAAAGCTCTCCCAGCCTGCACCCTTCCTACTCTGCAGCCTGGAGCACCTCGAAACTCAGAGCATTTCCTCTTTAAGAGAGTGGAAAGAGGGAAGGGGAAAATGCAAGAGGCTTTTCTTTAAATGCAGTTCCCCACGTGTGCAAGAAAGAAGAGTTTCATGAAAGGATTTAGCATTCCTTTCCTCTACTCTCCAGGTAGCCAGAAACTCAGCTACTCAGCATGGAGTGCATCCCACATGAAGGAGCAAGGCTACAGCACACAGAGGGGACGAGCTGCAGGGGAAGTCTGTGCAGCTGCAGAGCTTTACTGCTTGTTTCAGTCACTCAGGATTTGGTCTGAAGATGCTTTGCACTGAGAGAATGTGAAGGAAAGGACAAACACAGCAAGGAGGTGGCAGTGCCAGGGGTACCAGGATAAGGGGCCAGGTGCTCAGACAAGTGCACCACAGCTGTCCCCACAGCCCAAAAGAGCCACGTGCTGCCAGCCAAGAGAATGCAAGGCTGAGAAAGAGCCAAAACGCCAACACTTTCTCTGCAGACAATCTTGGCATGTGCCCTTTGTAATACCTCTGTGGCCTTCTTCCCCCTCCTCCTCACCTTCTGTGCTCCTGGAAGTGCTGTGGGCCACTTCTGGGCACAAAGCTGTCTTGCAGTTCATCACAGGTATTTAAAGCTGCTGGAAAATCAGCTATAGCACAGTCCACAGCAAGCTACATTGCCCTCCATACTCCCCTCCTCCTTCCCACCGCCACATACCCCCTGTAAAAAGATGTCACATTCACCAACAGTGAAAAGGGAAAAAAAAAATCTGTCAAATTGTTAACTTCAAGTGGATTTACCCAAAGCCCCTTGGAAACAGCTGCTTGAGGAAGGTTTCTGTTGAGCCCGTGTTCCAGATGCAGACATTTGGTTGCTCAGTCCTTTGCAGTTGCTTTAGTCTGTGCTCTTGCCACACCTGGACCTGTCCTCACCTGGAATAACCAGTCCCTTCCATTGCTTCTGCCTAGGGCCCTGCTGCTGTAGGGAGGTGAGGCCCAGCTCCTCTTCTGTTCCCTCCCTTAAGGAATGTGTCACAGGCAGGGCCTCACACACTCATACACCGCCTTGCTTGGGCTGCCCACTGAGCACGGGGAGCAAGATCTAAAGCACTCATTGCAGCTTCTTCCTTGACACATCACGTACCACACAACTGTCCTGTGCTTACAAGCGTGGGGAAAAAAACCCACTATAAAATCACAACCTTCCTTTATCACCTCTGTGCAGCAATAAACTCTGTACAAGAAGTGTTGGATTCTGCCCCATGCATGTTTTTGAGGCTGGGCAGCAGTATCACTTTGCAGCCAGGTAACAGGAACTCCAGGAGAAGACCTGCAGCAAATGCAAGGTACATTAGCAAAACAAAGCTATATGGGGCTATTTGAGCATGCTCCTAACAAGCTGGTTTGGATTTCAGCAGAAAGACAACCTCATTCATATGGATTTTATATCCAGATGGGATCCAGGCTATATTAATTCAAATGCAAAGCACAATAAGATTGTATCTAGGCTGAGTTATCACTGAGTTAATACACCTTAAGTAATATAGACAAGAACAAAACCTCTCTTTCTTAAATATATTATGTGCCTTGCCATGAGATTCCGGGATTCATTTGCCTGGTGAAACCCCATGGAAACTTGAAGGACAGATGACCTTCATCTCTTTGAAAGCCTGCTCTCCAAAGCTGTTGAGCTACACGTGTCATTCTCCTAAAGAAATTTCTTTTTGCCACTTTATCAGATGACACAATTCACATTTTTAAATTTGTAAAAATGAGATGTTAGAAAACATATGGCCTGGGGAAATGTTTTAAATGTTTTCACGTCTCCTCCTTAAGTTTTCCAAGAAAACAGTTCATGTTTGGAAAAAAAAAATAAAATAAGTTAATTTATTTTTCATTTTCTCACTGATCATTACACAGAAAATTAGACTCTGTTTTAGAGGCATGTAGACTGCTCTTTGTAATCATGGGGGGTTTCATATTTCTTGATGGTATTAGCAAATTCCTCAAGAAAATATTTTCCTATATCTCTGTGGTTCTCTTATGAAATTTAACAAAACACTCAATTTTTTGAGAATTATTTTCAAGTCTTCTATGTTAACTACTATTGTTCTGAGTGGTGGCAGTAACCTGGAGAAATTTTTCTCACTCTAGAAAAGCTTAATCAAAGAGCAAACAAGCAAACAAGACTTGACACCCAAAGCCACAAGGAAGCCGTTCCTTGCCCTGAACTGCTCACTGATTCCCTCCTTCAAAGGTGATTTATTCAGCCAGGTTCTCCATAAATGCAAACTCTTATTCAGTTCTTTCTTCAGAAGGTGTGAGACTGTTCTGCATTGCTACATCATGTTTGCAAAATGTTACCCTTGCAAACATTGTTAAGTGAGTCATGGACAGCCTCAGTGGTCTACGTAATGGCAAAATCACAAACAAAAGCCCTTCAGCCATCACCTTTATTTAGTGTTCAGAGCAGGCAAAAGTGAGGAAGTTCATGGACAAAAGTGTCATTAAGGTTGTGCCATGACAGAGATGACTACATCGGTACTGCTCATCTCTGAGACTTAATGTTTCCAGATGCCTCATAAATGATAATTTTTACTTCAACTAATTACAGACACGCTGTGGTGACTCCCCAGACAGACTTTTAGGTTATTTGTCTTCTTATTATTATTAGAAACAGCATTCAGAACCTGTGGTCTTCTGACACTTAGCACCCTGCATATGTAAGTATGCAAATATGGTCTTTACTGCAAATACTTTGTATTTTGAGGCCTAGCCTGCATCATTTTTGTGCAAATGTAACTATCCCACTTCACAGGAATGATTTTACTAGAATATTTCACTGAAAAATGCTTTGCAACTATCACTACTTTTATGTTAGTCTAGCTTACATCTCCAAAGATGCTATGCTGAACTAAGTATGTTGTACCAAATAATATTCATGCCAGAACAGGACCAGGTTGACTATACTGGGATCCAAAATCACACTGAAACCAGTACTCCAAGAGTCTGATGAAAACTGGGGCACACATAAGTTGAGGACAGAAGACAGAGTCAGTACAGACATCAGCAATTTTATATCTGCTCTTCAACTTCTTTAAGAATCTTCTATCTGAAACAAAGATGCCTTGTTTGCAAGAGCTTTTTCTGTTGTGTTTGACTGGCTTATTAACTCTGTTATACTGAGGCTGCACTGTTACTCACCTCTTACTGAATTCCAGGGAATCCACAGGAATTAGCAGGATTATGAATGTTTCAAAACGAAGGAAGCTCATGCCTTACTATTCACTAGAGAATCTGCGAGAGACTGACCAAACAATGGATCCTCTGATGCACTCACAGTAAGATGTGAGCCTCAGCTGAACTCCTCTGTAATTGGGGCATTTGGACAGTCCCTGTCCCATGTGGATTTCCTGGACTCTAATAGGCATGAGCTCATCCTGCAGTCTTTCCCTAAGGTATAATAATAAGGTCTCTACCTGTCACCTGTTTCATGAAACTTGTCTGAACTTAATACCTTTCAGACTCTGACTGGGTGCAAAATGCATTTGGAATTAGATAACAGATTAAAAAGCTACACAGACTTAACCAGTGCAATAACATACTCAGTATTCCCTTAGAAAAGCAGGTCTAACAATAAATTCAAATTAAACTGACAGGGCATTTTTCTAAGGAACACAATTATCTGGATTTAATTTTCTTTAAAAGCAAAACAAAACCAGACAGAAAAGTCACACCCACAAGTAATCAAGGCTGAAAAGAGCTGGATGTGAAATCAGGAACCCTCACCTGTGCAGTGCTCAGTTTCCTCCTGCTTCACTCTTCCGGTGCTGCCATATCCCTCCTTGCTGATGAGCATCATCCCACCTCAAACCTAATCTGCCTTACATGAAGCACAGGAAGAGAGCAGGCAAGTGCTTCATGAGCACTCCTGGATTCTGGAATTGGTGTTAGACTTAGGGCTAACAGTTTCCTTGGCCCCCGAGATGTGCATGGACTAAAACCAATCTTTCGCTTGCTGATAAATTGGCACTGTTGTGCGCAAACCTCTGAAATTGAAAGCCAAATTATTCTTCCAGATTTAGTGCCTCTTTTTTACCAGTTTCTCTGTTTCAAACCACCCCTGTTCACTCTGGATCTCTTAGGGAGCTTGAGGATTTGAAGTGGTGATGGTAGGCTGCAATCTGGATAGCTGTTTTCCTTCTGTGCTCTATTACTCCAAGGAGGGTGGGTAGATCCTCTGCATGTTCCAACAGTAGACAGGTTTCTTGGAAGAAACAGCAGACAGCTAAATTCTCTAGAGGCAGATCACAAGACAAATAGATCTGGATTGTGTTGGTCCCATATGAGGTATCAATTCTATATCTTTGTCTTATCACTCCATTCCTCCCGCTTTGCAAACCCAAAACACTTTCTCTGAATAATCACAACTGCACTGATTTCTTCCCTCTGCAAGGGAGCCAGGAGCCTGCACTGATATTTTTAGGTAACCCACTTGCTCTGTTTTCTTTCCCCTCTGTGAATAGATCCTTCACTTATTCTAACCCATAATCTCAAATACATTTCTCGTCTCTTTCTTGTTCTGGCACTCTCTCCGAACTGCAAATGCAGCTCCTACTGCTTGCATACAGGGCTACACTATTGCTTTCTGCTGGGTTTTTCTTTACTTTCTTGAACCAGAAGTCCATGGCCAGAAGTACAGATCTGGAGATTGCAAAAAGACCTTGATAAAAGCAGTAAGTGGTTGAATATTATATAGAAAGCCAAGCAAAAACTCCAATGAATATTTTTATGATTATTCATCAAAGCTGATAAAAGATCCTATTCCAAAGGAAGAGGGGTAAAAGATCTAGCCAGCAAAGGAAGGTAATCTACAACCAAAGAAGTTTCTCACCTAAATTCTCTCCTGTTTCATAGTGACAGGTGGCATTAAATATCACTGTTCTAACATGAGGAAGCCTTGGTGCCAAGTTTGTGGAAGCACGAACAGCAAAACAGTAACAAGGCAGGAGAGGATCAGCCAGTCGTTTTGTGGCCGTGTCCAACCCATGCTGCTGCTGTCTCAAAGGAGTTTCCCCTTTGATTCTAACTATATCCTGCTTTTTCATTTTTCTCGTCTTCTGCTTTGGGAATCTTAGGAATCTCTTTTTACACACACCTCTTTCAGCCTGTGTGCCTTTTCTTAGCCATCTCCTTTTTTTCCTCATGCTTTCCACTCTCAATCCCAGTCTTTCAGTTTCTCTTTCCTTTTTATTTCGGCCCACAAACAACCCCCTTCCCCTGCACGTCAACAGCGGTGGGAAGTAACCTAATTAATAGTTCCTTGATAGGCTACCCCACACATGCACACACCCATCCCCCCAGCATCCCGCTGGCAATTCAACAGCCCTCTCTCAAGAAAGGAAAATATTTCCATACTAATTAATAACAACATCGGGTATTTCTGGGCGGAAGGATTTGGGATTCCCATCTGGGCCTAGATCTCTCGAGCTGGTGGAGCAACTGTACCTCAGAGCACATTTCCTTTTCCAAATCCTTGTGTTATTAACTGTTTACACCGTTCTCGGTATCAAGCATCTTTGCAGCCTGGCTTCTGTGTTAGCTGGTATCTCTGCAACTGAGTTCAGGCTGAATTCCTTCAGCACGCAGACTGTGTCTCTCATTTAGCACATGGCTTGTTCAGAAACCTACAGTGCTTCCCTTCTCTCTTCTCCATCAGGATTCACACAAGCCAAAGGCCTTTGCCTGCTGTGGTTCTCAAAGGACACAGATGCCACTGTATCCATTTAGAATGTCTTTGCTGCTTGACTTCCCCAGCCATTCACTTCCCTGTCTCTGTTTCTGCCATAACCACTCGCAAAAAAAAGAAAAATCAAGCACTGTTTTTGAAGTATTCTACAGAGAGGGAGTAGTTCTCGGTGCTGACTGAGCTACAGCGCATTTTTTTTTTCTCCAGATGTCGTAGGACAGTCCCACTCCTGTCTTCACCCAGGAGAGAGGAAAGATAGTAAATGCTTCATTAAGGTCTGTGCTCAGAGATGGGCTTCCAGAGAAGAGACGAAGCATATGAGAATTTTGCTATCCTGTCTTGGAATCACCAGCAAAGGGGAGTTGTATCTTCTGCCTCTAGAGGTGTCCTGACAAAACATGACTACTTGCTTCTTCTGCATCACAGGCCAGAAAAAAAATGAAAATCAAATAAAGTGTGAGAAATACTGGTGCTTCTGAAAAAAAATGCAAAAGACAGAGCTCTTCCTAGTAAGAAAATGCAATAGACATCCTTTACCATCTATCAGCTCCTTAAAGCTATGACAAGTAAGGAGGAGTATTTCCTAGAAGCCCTGTACAGACAGCTTTGTGTTAGGGGACACAGTATTGAAGCAAGGCTGCCATTCTCCATCAGATACACTGGAGGCCAGCAGGCTGTCTCCAGGAACTGTTGAAGAAGCAGAAAAACCAGCAGCAGCTACAGAAAGGTTCACAGTATGCAGGAAGACGCCCACAAGAACAGGTCCTTCTCCTGTACAGAGCAACCTGGAAAAATACTTCCAGAAAAATACTTTTGTAAAAGGAACGTACAAGGAGCACATTTATGAAGCAGTGGGCCAATGAAAGGCATCTTCAAAACAGAGTAATAAGGAAGGAAGAGTAAAACAGAGAAAATGAAGATAAGTGAGGTGCCCCCAGTTATTCTGTTACAGCAGGGCTGCCTGCTCAGCCTTCACAGCGTCACATCCTCCACGTATCCACTTCCCATGCCAGCCTTCCTCTGAAGAGCCTTCCATCACTCAGCTGCTGTCCAAGCCTCAGTGCATTCTCACCGTCCCCAGTGCCTGCTTGTGGCCCAGTCTCCCCCATCTCCAGCAACAGCCATCCCTGTACAGCAAAGCACGTGTCCATCCACAAGGCTGGAAGAAGGAAGTACGGAAGGAATGAAAGAAGAAAGGATCCCTCCTAAAGAAGGGAGAAGAAGGATGGAGACAGAGGCAAATAGGAGGGAGAGTGAGAGGGGCCATAAATTCCCTTCTAATTCCAAATAATTCCGATTACACGGATGAGTAGTTTTCAATCAGAAAGATAATCTCAAAGATAGATGGCAGGATAATTGCTCGTCGGCGCGACGTAAATATTGTGTCGTTTCTATTAATCTCAGCGAATCGGGTGTCAGGGTTGTCACTCATTCATCAAAACAAATTAAAAAAAAACATATTAAAAAAAGAGAGAGATGCTGGAGGGAGGGGGATGTGTATCCAATAAGCAGCTGAAGGCGTGCAAGGTAATGAATGCTGCTTACAAGCTGTTTGCATTTTTTGGTTTATAAAAGCTAAAGGTAACTTAGGCAGTAGATCTTTATTAAACTCTTGGTAGGCACTGCAAGGGGCACTGCTGCAACAGAACTGAAGAATGGGACTGTGGTTGTGAAACAAGAGAGGGAAAGAAGAAGACAATATACCCTAGATATGGGGCTGAATAGTCTGGGCATTAACAACAGGCAGGAGGTACTGCAGAATCGTGGTACCTGGAAGAAAGGACGTAGATCGCAGCACAAAACAAAGGCAGTGCCTCCATTGCCAAGAATAGGAGTGGACAGGGAATGGAGGCTGATGTGGAGGGGTCAGCTAGCAGGGCACACAGTGCCTTGGTGCAATTTTGCCACGCTGGCTGCAGAATGACAGCACATCATTGTCCCACTGTTGTATCAACCTGGCTGCCTAGTATTTCATCCCCAGGCACTGTGCACCTTCTATCCCTGCCCTTGCAAACCACCTGGCCTTAGGTGTCTTTCTCACAGCCCTTTGGTGCCCTGACTCTGCTGTATTGGCTTCGTTCATTACTGCTGACCCCCTGCACGCCCCCAGCACTCTCCCTCTCCTGAAGCACACTCACTTGCCTGGGACAGTGCCCTAATCCGGGACCTACAGGTAAGAGCATGGGTCACACAATGGTCAGTCACCAGTGTTTCCCCACTTACTGCACAGAAAATTCCTTGGGAAGACCCTCATTCCATTCTGACATTTGTTTCCTGAGAGCTGACACCGCTTTTCCCCAGGTCAGGAGCCCTAGACTGAGCTTCTGTTCAAGGGATTTTCTGGAGTGGATGATGGGCTGAAACTACCACTCACATGACACAGCTGACACAGCTTTACTGCTAGAGATCAGGTAGGAACAAATAACCTCAAAGAAAAGGCTCCCCGTACAACTTTCACCTTACCCAAGTATATAGTCATATTTTTCCAAGACAGGGAAACTTGTGCTTGACAGCAACCTCCAGCCATGCCATCCTGTGCTGCAATCCACCAGAACTGGTGAACTAGTCAAGGCTAGATTAGCATTTGAACAAATAACTTCCCCAGATAATTCAGCCATGGGCAGGAGCAGTTCATAACTGTGCAGAAAGGTTCTCTGAGCCAGGACTGTTTGAACGCGCTGCTCACTGCTGTGATGCAACAGGGCAGCCTTTCAGTACATCACGGTCAGCTGTAGTCACTGAAGTGATGCTCTTCAAACAAGTCACCTCACTTTGCTCTTGAACAAAACTTGTTTCTAGAGCTTGCCTGTAGTCTGGAGTGGCCAAAACACTACCTGAAGCTTGTGCTCTTGACTGCTGTATCCTGAGCACCTGGAGATGAAACAAATGCAAAGCTATTAAGTTTTTAGACCAGACTTAGTTTGTCAACAAGTCAGACAGGTTTTGCCCTCCTGAGCTCCAGGAAGAAGCTGACAGGTTTTGGCTGTAAGTTAGCTTAGTGCTTTGCGAACAGCCCCCTAACACAAGGACCTGAACCAGTGCCCAGGGGCTGTCTTCACTAAACGGATTTGAAAAATGCTAATATTTCATCCTTGGCCACATCAGTGTTTCTGTTCATTTACTGCTGCTGTTTGCTAAGTGAACTTATTTATTTAAAAAGTCATTCTATTGGTAGCTCCTGTTGACATTTGGAAACAAATTCTCCACGAACATCCTCCTGCCCGGCTACGGCAGAACTGGCCCCAGTGTAGGACAAGATTCATTATGATTGAGTGCTGTTCTCAGCACACAGTCCTCTGGGACAGAGGGAGCAGGGATACTCGTCCCAGCAACACATTTAACCTGTCAATCCAGCCAGCAACGCAATATCCGCTGGGGATTTCAGTTGCTTCTGTGATCCTGCCTTATCTCCCTACATCCCCCGGCGTGCCCACCGCTGGTGAAATGTCACTTCTCTCTCCCCTCCTTCCAAGATGGAAGTGAACTTGTGTGCCTGGCAGGGGTCTGACAGACATGAGCTGAAAGGCTGTCAAGGACCCACTGAAAAGCAGGCAAGCCACACTGTGTCAGATTTCGGGGTGTAACACTGCAGCCTTCTGTCTGCTCTTGGGCTAACTCTAAATGGAACCTTTGAGAGGCAGCCAGGCAGCTGTCATCACAGGGTCAGCCTCAGAAGCAGGAGGGTATGAGCACCTGGGAAGCACATGCCAGTGAGCAGAGAATAGCAGCAGCATTGTAAGGCTCATGCTGCAGGCAACCAGGAACACCAGAATGAAGGGAGAGTCAACCCTGGATAATGAAATAGACCAAGGGCATCCATCCTTAAGTCCTGAAAAAAAGCTCAGTTCCACAATGGCTTCTCGGGGTGAATTGTCCCACAAAACCAGGCTCCTACTAACTCTTCAGCACTCATTTTCCTCTTAGAAATTAGCCTAAAAGAGGCTCTTCAAGGGGAAAGACTGCAAAGGTAATTCTCCTCAATAATCACCCAGTGTAATTTCTCACATGCCATGGGTGAGGACTATATCAGCCTCTGACTTCTCTGTGATTGGTGTCACAGCATCTAAACATGACTTAATGCTCAAGAAGAATTTGCATTTCTCTCTTTCCCATTGAGTCCCAGAATGGCTCTCTACAACAAATGACTGAACTCACCCATGAAGAATGTGAGGGAAGAGTAAATCCACATTGAAGGGAAGCTCCTCAATTCCCTGACTCAATGGTCTGATCCCTATGCCCATGGAAACTAGAGTTAGAATTATGAGCTTAGAGAACCAAAACTGTATAAACTATGCACAACAATATACAAACAATTAACTTACAGTACTAATTTAATCAGTGCTCTCACTCCTGAACAAGAGTTGGTCCTTTGTTTAGTGGACCTCTTTAGAAGTACCTCTGCAGCTTTGAGAGGTAACCAGCTGACAATCTAGACCTTCAGGTAAATTTTTTTAAGATACATTCTTGGAAAACCAACATCTGCGAAGCAAAAATTGTGTCACAAATGAGAAATTGGATTAAACTGAAAATGTTAGTATAGAATGAACAGCTATTCTTCAGAGTGTGTTTGATGCATCACAAATCCTCTCTCAATGATTTTTGGATGGTCTTGGGAATCTTCCAGTTGAGTGAAAGCTGGCTAACATAGCAATTTCTAAGTAGGGCAGAGGATAATGCTGGAAATACAGGTCTGTCAGTCTCACTGCAGTGACTGGTAAAACTATGGAGAAGATAATTCTGGAAGGTGCTGAAAAACACCTGAAATTCAATGCAGTCATTGGTCAAAGACAGTATGGCTTCACGAGAGGAAAGTCCTGCTTGTAAAATCTGAGTTCCTTTTATGAAGAGGCAACCCACCTAGCTGATCAAGGGAAGCCACTCCATGTGATCTTTTGGGATTTCAGTAAAGTTTTAGATTCTGTCTCTTACAGTATTCTTCTGGACAAAATGTCCAGCACACATCTGGATAAACAAGTGATGAGATGGGTAAACAACTGGTTCATGGGCGAGCCATAGAGAGTTCTAGCAAATGGGATGACATCAGACTGGGAACTGGTAACTAGTGAGGTTTCACAGGGCTCCATCCTTGGTCCAGTTCTTTGCCATCTTCAGGACACTGAAGGTACAGGACTGGGAGGAGCTTTTGACTCCCTCGAAGGCAGAGAGGCTCTGCAAAGAGACCTTGAAAATTATGGAGATGGGCAATCATCAACCGTACAAAGTTTAAGAAAGACAAAATGCCAGGTTCTGCACCTGGGATAGGGCCACCCTGGATATTAATACAGACTGGAGAATGAGATGTTGAAAAGCAGTGCTGCAGAAAGGGACTTGGGACAATGACAAGTTGAACACGAGCCAGCAGTGTCCTGGCAGCCAGGAGGGCCAGCCCTGTCCTGGGGTGCATCAGGCTCAGCATCACAGCTGGGTAAGGGAGGGGATTGTCCTGCTCTGCTCTGCACTGGGACAGCCTCACCTCGAGTGCTGGGGACAGTTTGGGTGCCACAGTATAAGGATGAAAAGCCATTAGAGAGTGTCCAAAGGAGGGCAATGAAGATGGTGAAGGGTCTGGAGGGAAAGCTGTATGAGGAGCAGCCTCAGAGGTGACTTGGTCTGTTCAGCCTGGAGAAGAGGAGACTGAGGGAAACCTCACAGCAGTTACAACTTCCTCACGAGGGGAAGGGGAGAGGCAGACACCAATCTCTTCTCTCAGGTGACCAGTGGCAAGATCTGAAGGAATAGCCTGAAGCTGAGTAAAGAGAGGTTTAGGTTGGATATTGAGAAAAGGTTTTTCACCCAGAGGGTGGCTGGACACTGTAAAAGGCTCCCCAGGGAAGTGGTCACAGCACCGAGCCTGATGCAGTTCAAGGAGGGTTGGGACAACACTCTCATGTACATGATGTGACTCTTGCAGCTGTCCTGTGCAGGACCAGGAACTGGATTCTGAAAATCCCTGTCCAATATCCTTCCAATATCCCCCCAGGATATTCTATGATTTTATGAAAAGCTAGGGTAGGGAGAACAAATGTACATGCTGAAGAATTCAAGAATTTGTATAAAGGTACCTGAAAACTGTAGCTGACAAGATTTCCATTTTGACATGTGGGCATGCCTGTGGATGTAAGGGTCACATTTTGCCCCAGAAATCCTCTCTCTGCAAATGCATCTATCTAGAAGCACACAGAAATCTCTGTTTCCTTCTGGGAAATTGCTAATAACAGGACAGCTTCTCAGCAGAGATACTTCTCTCACCTGAGGCCACTGCAGGTGAGCTGACAACAACAAAGCAACATCTGATACTGGGCTGAAACCTTAGGGCCCTCTTGCCCTGAGGCCAGCAGGAGGTCAAAGGGGTGCCCCCAATAAGCACCTCTTCTCCTCTCCCAACCTTCTTCCTGGCCTGCCAACAGAGGAATTCTCTCTCTAGACTTCCTGCAAGAAGGAAATGAACACAGAAAGCCTCTCGATGTACAGTGGGACTTTGCAGCTTTGATTACAGTTGCTGCATTTAAGCTGTGGAGCACTAACACAGTGATGGTAAGTACACCACGAGAGAAATTACACCGATGCTCCAATTGTCTCTCTGGAGTTTGCAAAAAACCGTGCATTTATTTGTATCTGAACTTTTCTCAAGGAATAGAGCAGGGCAAATGCGTCTTCCCAATGTGCATTTTTTGGGGTTGGAGTAGAGGCCCATTTTCCTTCTCAAGGAAGAAGAATGGAAATGAAAGCAGATGCCCAAGCATGAAAGCAGATCTTCCAGTGAGAGGCAGAGTTGCATGGAGTTTCAGGAAAAGGCCTTTAAGGCCCATAAATTGAACCCCTCAGATTTTTTATTGTCCGTGAAATAAATTGATTTGTCCAGAGCCAGTGATTAGGTTTGCTCAAGTAGCAGACCCTTCGTTTCATCAGTTGCTGCTTAAAGTCCAGTTGGTGAGAAGACCCCCCAGATGCTCCAACCCACAATTTAGCTCTTCCCTCCTGGATTCTCACATCCCTTGGTAACAAACCTGAGGCAGCCAGAAAGCTCTTACCTCCTCCATGGACACTACCAGCAACTCTGTGCTGCTCTGAGCTGACTAAGGAAAAAGCAGCTGACTTTCCAGCCTATGGGTTTCTCTCTGACCTATAACTTCCTTCTGATCCATTTTCAAGAGGTCCAGAATCCAATAAATTAGGGTCGATCACCCTCACCTGTGTCCTTGGGAAAATCATGTCATTAGTCCTCTTAGAATGTATTTTGGGCACACAAAGGAGAAGAAGGTGATTAGGAACAGTCGGTGTGGATATTCCAAGAATAAATCATGCCTGACCAACCTGGCTCTCCTCTAGGATAAAATGATAGCACTTGTGGACAAGGGGAGAGGCATGGAAGGCATTTACCTTGACTTCAGCAAAACAGTCAGCACTGTTTCCCAGAGTGCCTCGAGACTGATAGTAACGCACTATGAGTGGACTATCAGATGAGTTCAAACCAGGCTGGATGATGAAGCTCAGAGGGCCGTGTTCATACCCTACCTGTAGGCCAGCAACAAGATCCCTGCAGGAGATCTGTCCCGTTTAACATCTGTATCCATGACCTAGAGGACGCACCAAAGCACGCTCTTGTCAAGCTTGCACGTGACACCGAACTGGGGAGACCAGCTGATGTGCTTCAGGCAGGGTTGCCATCCAAAATGCTCTAGAGAGGCTGTAGGGCTAACATGAACCTCATGAAACTCAGCAAAGACAAATGCAAAGCCCTCTACCTTGGAAGAAATAATCCACTGTGACAGTACGCACTGGGGTCTGCCTGCCTGGGTAGCAGCTCTGCTGAAGAGGACCTGGGGGCCTGGTGGCTCTCAAGCTGAATATGAGCCATCAGTGCAGCCTGGCAGCAAAACCGGCCAACAGTGCCCTGCACGGTACTCACAGGACCACAGCCACCCAGGTTCGAGGGATGTAGTTATTCCACTTCTCCTGGAACTTGCCAAACTCCATCTAGAATATGTTGTCTAGATTAGATGCCTCATTACAAGAGAAAAATTGATAAACTGGTCCGAGTAAATGGAGGGTGAGCGAGGGGATCAGCAGTTCAGGGCGTTTGCTGTGTGATGAGAGGCTGAGGGATTTGTTGAGGAGAAGGTTTCAGAGGGACCTAACAGAAAGCTTTCAATAAGCACCTTATCAAGAACACGGAGACAGGTTCCTTACAGTGGGTCATGCACTGGCAGTACAGACACCAATGGAAACAAGAGAGGTTCAAATGGACAGAAGAAAAAGCTTTTCCAGCATGAGGTCAACCAAGCATTGAAATGAGCTGCACAGACAGGCTGTACAACGTTAATTTTTGTAGGCTTTCATGATCTAACTCCATAAAGACCTGAATTCAAGTCTGAATTCAGTGTTGATCCTGCCTTAAGCAAGGGACTGTATCAGAAACCTGAAATCCCTTCTAACCTGAATTATTTTGCAATCCAATGATTCTACAAACAGATTGCAGAAGACATTAATTTGTTGCAGAGGTTATTTCTGGAGTAAGATCAGGTGAGCGAGCGACATGACCTGCCTGCTACTTCCCACCAGCTCTGCAATTGCAGCTCTTCTCATGGCACCCATGAACAGATGGAGCAGGACCAGAGAGAAAAACAGCTGCTCTGCGATGATGACCTGGCTCTGGCCACTCCCAAACCATCAAACTACAGCCGTTTTTCTGGCACCAGTGAGGGAATGGCTCATGCCTGATCAGAGGCACCACTGACCACTCTGCCAGCAACAGCAGTGTTCTGAATGCAGCATGCTGTACGAGTATCACTTCTTCAGTGTATCTCTCCACAAGAATACAAATCCTCCAGAAGAAAACTCCCAAAAGACTATTTGTGCCAAGAAATATGCAAAGCTGTTTCCATGAGAGCTAAGTAAACTGGGCCTTGGGCAGAGCTGCATCACAAAGAAGTTTGAGCAGTTTATTTCTTACCTTCACATCTTTAAAAAAAATGTTATTTCCCAGCAACACTCACATAGACCTGTCTCCTTATAAAACTAGATATTGTGGTAGAAAGAATATCCTTGTCTAAGGCTAGAAAGCTGGAGAGATGGCAGAAATCTGTAGCTACTAATTCTCCCTAAAACCCAAAGAACACAAGATGGCTCATGCCATATATCTTACCATGAAGGAGATCCTTTGTTTTTTATATTCAAGACAGGAGGAAAAGTCTTTCAAAAGTAAAAACTTTCAATTGGAACAACAACTCCAAAGAACTCACTAGTGATGTCACTTAATACCTTTAAAAAAAAAACGAAAACAAACAAAAACCCACCCAACACGACAAAACAAACGAAAACCCACCCAACACGAAACGTGACTGAAGTAATGGTAGGGAAAATCTTGAAGTTTGAAAAGGATAAAGAGGATGTTGACAGAGAGTTGTAGACCAGCTAAAATTTATCTCAACCTGAACAAACAATGAAACAGTTAATCCAGAATTATACTGGGAAAAATAAAATCTGAGGCTAAAAATATAGTGAAAAGTAGGTCTTGCTAGGCTGCTAGACTCTCTCTCCAGTTCTTTCTTTTTTCATTGGTTGGGTTTTTTTCCCACCTTTTTTTTTTGTTTTTTTTAACATGAATGCAGGCCTGGTAGGCAAAGACAGCTGTGCTAATGCAGCATACCTGGACATCTACAGCCATGGCCACTTTAGGAGTCATTTCACATGCATTGTGCAGGTCCTAAGATATTCCTGGCCCAGAAACCATCCAGTAATGAGTGTGTGCTGTGAGCAATCCGTAGGGTTTGTAACCCATGGATTAAAAACAGGCTCCCCATTTGAGATTCAAGAGCAATTGTCAGCAGAAAGATGACATTACACACAGGCACGAGCAGAAGTCTGCACTGACCCATTGCAATTCCAGCTCACCGTTGGTATTGGTGCAACCCCCAGGTGGGTGGGATGAGTTAAACCATGGAAAACAGGCTGCTCTCAACGACAGGGCTCACATCATTCTCTATAACCCAGCCATGCACGGCCCAGTGCGAAATACAAAGCTGGAGGGACAGATGCTGCAGGGGACTATCACAGAAATAAATCTGGGGCTCCCACGCACAGCATGAGCTCTCAGGTAACCCTAGCATCTACAACATGGGAAAGATTAAAAGCACGATGTTAACTGTCGCCCTGATTTTTGTAAGACTTTCTAAGCCTTCTGATGTTTACATATTTGTGAAGAACTTTCTCACACACTTTCTGTAAACACCTCAGTGTTTTTGCACTCCTTCATAGAAGAGGAGAAAAATTGATGGGCTGTTTGTCTGTCCAGTGTCTTTGGAGAGGTGGCACTACCACCGTCCAATCCACTGTCACTTTTCAAAAACTATAAATACTGGAGTCAGAAAAAAATAAACCCTCTTCTCCTCTCTTCTGATCACCTGAGCTGCGGTGTGTGTCTGTGTTCTTTCGTGTCCTATAGCGACAGTTACCAGCTTGCTTACATCAATGAGGCAGTTGCTAGAGCCCTTGTCACCCTCAGGTGCCAGCTTTTTGTCCCCTTGAATAGTCAAGACTGAGAGAATGTGCTCACCACGGTAAAGCACCTGAGAGCACAGTGCCAGTCCTGTAGAAAGAACTGTAAAGAGATACAGAGCCAAAAAGCTGAGGTTGACGGATTCAGTTCGGAATGAAATACTGCCACACTGCCTCCTAATGGCAGGGGAATTATACACCAGCCAAGGGAGAACTCGCTTTTCTGTGGCTTACACCTGTTTGCATGAGATAAACTACAGCATAGAATTGTCTTCAAACACTGCTTACCAATCCTGGGAAGAAATTCTGTTGCAGGGCTCCATTTCCCCCTGATGAGAACACACCATCTTGGACTGCTGAAAGACAAACTGTGCATCTGAGAACATATTTAAAGCCAGCTATTTACAGAGGATAGTCCTGCAACAGGACTCTAGAGATATGGAACAGATCACACACGGTTAGTAGAGACGTGACTGGATCACAATTACAGCTGAGGTTTCTGATAATTCAGCTCCCCAAAAAGACCCCTCATCACTAGCTTTCAGTAATCAAAGGACATGCAGATTCTGTTCCAGAAAATTAAATAAAAGCTGTTTCATAAAACAAATTTCATTTTTACTTGAAGCCACCACAAATTGTCTGCGATGCAAGTCCTCTTTGATAGGTAGGCAAAGAGACAAAGTAGCTCTGAGTGCTCTAGTATCACTCCATACAGGCACTGAAAGTCTTAGCCTGCAGAAACGGATCACTAGCTCTATTGCAACAGCTCCCATCCTATTTCCCCATACTCCCTTTTGTCAGGAGGTATTGTCTGTTCAATCCTTGCTGGGATGTTTTTTTGGAACACCGTGATCAGCAGTGAACCAAAATCCTCCAACACTTGTGGACCTTTTTTTTTCCTTCCTACTATCAGAATGAGATTTCATCTTGATATTCAGAGCCTGGAGACCCAGAGGTCAGAGGCCACCACACGATCCACTGAGCCACCCCGTGCCTAGATCACAATGTTAACAAATCACCATTTATCTTCGTTACTGCAGCAAGTGTCCGAGGCAAAACGGTGCCAAAGATCATATCTGTTGGGATAACCTATTGATTTGTGTCATATTCTGCCCAATCCCTATTTTATTCTTCCTCAGGCAGAGGTCAAGACAGGTTAAAAATAACTCCTTCAGTCTGAAGTGGAGGGCTGAGGAATTTAAAGCCAGGCTGTTCTTCCCAAGGGTGGGGGTTCAAAAATCTCCAGTTCCAAGAATCAGAAATCTACAGCAGTTGTGAGCCAAACCTTTTAGTCAGGGAACTCAAGCCATGGCAAAAAGTTTTACAGCTTTAACTATGAGATTTTTCTTTTTTTCTGGGAGAGGGAATAAATCAGTCATCTTAGTTCATTCAAGCAACTAAGCATTACAGAAGTTTACGTGATGCACATACACAGTAAATGCTTTGAAATACCAGTGCAGATTAATGCAGATGCTGTTACAGCATTCACATCTCCTAGCCAAAGTACACTGACCAACATCAGCATAATTCACTGTCCTTATTTGACAGTAAGTTAAAATTTTGACCTTTATTACAGAGGTAAAAAAAAAATAAATATCAGAGTCAAAGCAGTTACTCTGTTCCTAGCTGTAATGTTCACATGCCATTTTTGTCAGAGAACTCTCCAGGTAGATGCAAATTTTTATTTAGATTATTTTATCCCATTTCAAAACCTTGGAGTTAAATTGCCAACACTTTAGAGATATTTTCCCTTCCATTAACATTATGCCCTCCAGAAAATGAAATTTTAAACTAATACACATTTACCCTTCTTTTTCATTAAAGAAAAAGAAGGGTAAATGTGTACATGCAAAGCAAAAAAACATGTCTTTATTGACTCTACATGACCTCCTGAAAATTTCACCTTTACTCTGGCTTCATATTCCCACTCTCATATATAGATTAGATGATTAAGAAAGGAACAGAGTTTGTTACTGTATCTTCTAAAAACAGAATTTTTGACACTTCTACCAAAGCTCAGCAGACTTTAAGGGGCCTAAGAGGTAGACAAGTTCTCTTCTCTCCACAGAGAGATTGACATCTGAGTATCATTCACTTAATGGCCACACTACTACAGGCCTCAAAAGTCCTCTATAGAAGAAAGGAAATTAAACCAATCTATATCAGGTGATAAAAATATGGACTCTGAATGACAGAGACAGAATAAAACCTCCCACCAACTACCAGCACCTCACATGTAGAAGAAGAGGGGGTATCAACTATGCAACAAGTGTCAGAAAATTCACTCATTTTCCCAATAAAATGTCAGAAAAATACTGCTTCCCTTTCTATGTCATCCTTGGACCTGAAGAGACAGCATGTTTTAGGAGTATACATTAGTCATGTCACTCTGGATAAGAAAGAATTAAGGATTTCATTGTCCTTGCACAAAAGTAACATGGAAAGTGTGTGGCACCTCCATGGCAAGTGAACAAAACAGAAACTCCAGTTCTGCTGGGACAGCTCCCTAGATGGCATGAGAAAAAATCTCTGTATAAAGTAGTTTACTGAAATAGAGCAGCAAAACCACGCAAATGCTGTATCAAAAAGGGAAGGGAAAACCAGGAGGGGCTGAAGTTTTCCTGGGCTTTCAGAGCGGCACAGGGGAGGCAGGCTGGCTCACTGCACACAGCATCCTGCAGCTCTGGCAGAGGAGAAGGGCCTGTGAGAGCAAACAAAGGATACTGAGGTGAAACCTCACAGCACAGACACTACTGAGAAACCTGAACGTGTTCATCTCTGCCCTGGCACAAACTGGCCTGCCCCATGGTTCGGCAGGCTCAGAGATGACTAACCTCGCTGACTGCCACAGACAGGTTTCTCTGCAACAACCAAAGGGCAGTTCAAGTCTCAGCAATACCATCTCTTGTATGATACATGCTCCAAAGCCATCTCTTCCATTACTGTATTCTTTCACCGGCCATTTCTGGAACAGAGCCCCACTCTGGGCTGCAGGAGCTGGCCACAGGAGCCATCCAGCTGGGGCTGCTCGTTTACAGGTTAGAGAGGAGACCACCAGCACAGGAGGAAGAGCAGAGAGGGGCAGGAAGCAGCAGAGGCCTGGCAAAGCCCTCTCCTCTCTGCTCGCTCTCGAGTGGCTCTGCAGGCGATTACTCCAGAGCATCCAGCCATACCAAAATCAATAAACAATTTATACGCAGCCCAAGGAATTTTGCCACACTTAATAAAAGTCTCCAGTCACAGTTATGGCTTCATTTCACTTTAACATCTTCTTTAACTGTCCCTTCTTTTCAAGATCAATTAGAGGCATGTGCAAAGAGAAAAACAAACAAAAAATACAACACACATACACCCCCCACACACACAAAAAAAAACCAAACCCAAACCAAACCAAAAAAATATAATAAAAATCCAGGGAAAAAATAAAAAGCAAGGTCAAACTGAGCAGCCCAGCTTCTCCTTACCACTCTCCTGAGGCAAACATAGAAATTCAGGGACTGACAGATAACTCATTCGGACACCTTGTTTACAAATGCTCCTTGCAGCCTCTGGTTCCAGGCACAGATTAGCAAGACAGGAACCTTATTTAGGAGAGCTGGAGTATTTGGTAAGACTCAGCTGAGCCTACAGAAGACACCTGTGGTCCCTGCAATTTCAATGGAAATTCAGCACCTCAGGGTGAAACTCTACCTGTCCTCAAAAGGGACACAGATCAGACACCTTTAGATAGCTCCTCATCTTGTGCTAGGATGATCCAGTCTCACTGTCCCAGTCGTGCCTTGGCCTTTGATGAGTCATCCAGAACTCCACTGAATCATCTTCTTTACTCCAGTGATTTGCAGGAGGAAAGGGGTGATGAAGGAGGGTAGCTTCCATTAATATCAATTGGGGGAAAATAGCTTTTGATCTCTCCTTCACTTTCTGAATCGAGGTGCTAATATTGCTTTGATGTTGTGTATTCACTTTTAAAGTATTAGAAAAGTTGTCTGTGTTTTCTTGGTAACTTGCTTGAAAAAACTATCTCTGCACCTGGGATATCTGCTCTTGAGCAAGATGGAAGGCCTGGCCCATTTGCCAGATTTTCAGTCCTTATAAAGCTTCTTGAGTCAAATGCTCCTCAGACAGAACCCAAAGTCTCTGCCCTAGCTAAGCTGAGCTCATCAGCCACCACAGCTGTTGCAGACAAGAACAGCTGAAATAGCCCTTGTCACTGTTTTACAACTTTTCAGACCTACACAGAGTAGGATTCAACAGCTCCACGCCCCTGATGCCAGCACTGCCTTTAGATCCTTAACCAGAAACGTACAGCAGAAACTGGCTGAAACCATTACAACCCCTCAACTCTTCTCACTGCTGCAGGAATCAGCAAGGGAAGATTTGCTTTGCCACCAGACACAGGAAGGAATCACCTGAGAGCAACCCTGGCAGAGCAACAACTGGGGTGATCTCTTCAGGGACGACACTGCTGAACTGCTGCCACCCGACAGCACGAGCCCAGAAAATGCCATTCCCACAGGTAAGAGTTTGGCCTCGTGCTGCTCTTAGAAAGAAGGACCTTTTCATCAAAAGCAGTTTTGAAACACAAATAATGGAGACTGCAGAAAACAGAACAACGCTTTTCACCACGCCACTGTCACCAGCAAAGCACCTCCGCAGCTCAGGCCTCAGATCTGAGGGAGATCTACACCGAGCCTGGGTCTCCTCTCGTGCCTCCTTCAGCAGAAGGAAAGAAAACAAGGGAGGAAGCCTGGGGACAGGCAGACACCATTCTCTAGCTGGCTCCCACTGCTTTGGTAGGGCAAACACAGAACAAAATGAGTGCACCCAATCAGCAGGGCAGTCTGGCTTTCAGAATTCAAAAACCCAAAGGAGGTGGACCATAAGTTAAGATACAAGGAGCAAAAAATTGCTCAGCTTTCAACCCAAACCATATTTCTCTGTTAACATCTCCAAAATGTTCTCCAGCTAGATCTCTATTCAAAACACATCTACCTCTTACCTTGGCTCTTCTTCCTGCTTGCACATACCTTCATACATGTATCTTCCCTGATGACTTTCAGTGTGCTTCAGCTGGCATTCTGAGAGGCTCTGGCTCAGGTCCTGAAGGTTAAGGACAATTAATTCAGCAATTAACAGGTCAGCAGTATCTCTTTTTTGCCATTTCATTTCACACTGATGTAAGAACAGATCATGTATCATCCTGCCCTTCCTCACCTTTGCTATTTGTGGCCTACACCCACATCCTTCTCTGCCTGGACAGTGTGTTCTCTGAACGGCGAATGCTCCTTTTCAAAGTCTGTGAAGCCTTGGGGGCAGATGGACTTCAACACTGACCAAAACCTTCTGGAGACTACAGGATACAGAAAAAAGGAAAGACCGAGTTTACATTGATCCCACAGGCTACAGCAGTAGCTCAGGGCACCTTGATCCTCAGATTCTTTGGAGCACCACTTTTCCAGAAGGCCACCTGGTCAGTTACCTTCGTACAACCTTTGTTGGAGGAGTTTAGAGCTCTTTATCCACCACTCACTTGATACTGTGCAGATTTTTCAGCACCCTCACACTAAAATAACCTAAGTTTGGATCAGATGGAGTGAAGCATTTCAAAGAAGGTTCTGCAAACCTGCACATGTTATATCCTCATAATCCGAAGCCTCTCAGGGAACATCGAGATCACCAATATATTAAAGCACACATCAGAAACTAATAGGGTGTTAAATATTTCGAATTGAGAAGAGCCTACATGTCTGGGAGGAGGCATCTCCAGTAAAAAAAAACCTGCGTGCTGCTGCATCACAAGCCTTCGGCAAGACAAAAAATTTTCTTACTTCTTACTGCAATATTATACAGATTGTTCAAGGCTAAAGAAAATCTATCTATATTTGTTACTTAAATGCAAAATATCTTAGTGATACCCTGTTTGGAGGAAGAGGAGGGGTCTAGACAGAATAGACATGGAGAGCAAATAATGAATGCCTTAAGTTAGTCCCTTAAATGACGGAGCCACTAAAAACTTGAAACAAAATAATTCAGTCTGAGTGTCACCAGGACAAAGGTAACTGGTGGGATGAGAGCTCATAAACCATCCACTGGTAGGAGTGGATGGTTTCTACCTAGAAAGCACCAGCCTGAAGCAAGGCAATCTCCCAGGCTTTCCATTAATAATCTGTAGTGCTACCAAGAAAAACAGGAGCACAGCATTTTCAGAACTACTCAAGATTCTCAGCTGCCCATGAAACCCGGTTTTGTTAACACAAGTAAGCTGACGGGATTTTTGTTTTCCCTTAATGTCCAAACACTTGGCTAAATCCAGCCAAGGTCAGGAGGTGACCATGAGCAATAAGTTTCTTAACCACTTTCAGGGACCTGATACTATGGGGATACAAAAAAAAAATAAATAAAAGATTCCTTCAGGAAAAAGGTAAGAAGCCACAAACAACAGGGTATAAAAGAATCAACATCTGCAGCTGTACAACAATGAGACCTATTGTGGCTGAAGCACTCTTTTTTTCACTTTTTTTCATTTTTTTAAATAAGCAAACACCCTATATAGAAGCTTCCTCCTTTTGTATATTCTGAGAATTTCCATATTCAACAGAAAATCCTCCTTGATGCTGAGCAACCAAGAGTTCTTACCTAGGGATGGAAATGGAGCTAAATCATGTAGCCAAACTGAATGACACCCAGTTCACAATGACATAAAACCTGTGCCAGAATATGGGGAAACGGACCAAATGGTTTCCCAAAGGGAGACATGTGTTAGAGCCAGGATGGTAGAAAAATGGTAAAAAATATAGACTAAGCTTCTGAGCACTGCATTGCATTCCCTGGGAACAAAAGGGAAATGGAGGGGCTGCTTGAGAAACAGGTCACTGTTCCCTGATCCCCCTCCTGCTGGCAAAGCTGTGATTTCATACAGGGAAATTGAGCACCAGCAGGGTCTGGAATAGAATAGGTCACAGCTCTTTTTCTCCCTGCCAAGATGACAGTCCTAAGGGTCCACCAAAACCACGTATTTGCTTGTCTTACTCTTTCAAGGATCACTTCAGCTGCAGCTTTGCATTGGACTCTCCCATCCAACTGGGATTGCCTCCAATAGCTTAAATTGAGAGGAAGAAGTATTTAGTACAGAAATACTCTGATCTTAATGCCTTGCCAGAGATGCATGAAGTACTCCAGGATGCCAAGAGACCTGACAAAAATACCATCCTTTGGGACAAGGTTTTTTTGTGCTTTTTAGGGGCTGATGAAGTCTCCAAAGGTGGAAGTGGAACTGATAACCAGCAATACAGGTCATTGCAGCACCTGAAAATAAAACCATCCTGCCCTTTAAACCAAACTGCTTTATGCTTTCCTAGATGGAAAAATACAGTCACATGTTATGCTCTTAAACTCAGACCCTCCAAGCCCCAGGAGCAGCCAGTAACTGCACTTCTGCACATGAGAGTTACTCAGCACAGCTCATCTCTGCCTCAGAATGGTGACTGCATCACCTGGATTGCCTCACTACAAGCACAGAGAGCTGGAGACTCAGACTGTCACTTCAGCTGTGGAGGAATGTAACCACACACCCGTGTGCACCCAGGCACACAGAGGGCAAACAGCACTGAAACTGCTACCCTGGAGCTGGAAGGCAGGAGAAAACTGAGACCTTTCTGGATTTGAGTGCACACCCAGTGAATCAGACACATTTCAGGCATTTGTTGTTTGTTTGTAGGGTAGTTTATTGGGTTTGATTGGTTGGTTAGTTGGTTGTTCTTGGGGTTTCTTCATCCTTTATAAATGCTGATCTTCATAAAGGCAGATCTTTCCCTTCTGGCTTCAGAGCCCTTTCAGACCCCAGAATGCTTCAACGCTCCCACATGACAAATTTCCATCTACCTAACCTATTAAAAGGGAACAAGAAGAACAAAATATTTGTGCTCAACAGGACAGATGGATTTGTGAATTTAGATGGTACAGGGCAAGCTGAGAGGTGTTTGTTGATACGACAGAGAACTTGAGAGTGGGCACAAGAGACAAAAATGTGAGAAAGAGTGACACCTGCACTGCCCAGTGTGTCCCTCATTCTGTCTCAGACAAGTTTGTCACTCCTGTGAAATCCTCCCTTGGACATTCTGTCTTTCCTTGGTGACCCAAACACTTAGCAAGCATCCCCATTAGCAAACCCTAACCCTCCCTTTCACAAGTGGCAGACTGCTGTAGGAGGCCAGGCAATAACACCTGCTGGAAAGAAAATTCCTGTAAGCAGATTCCTTGTGACTGAAGCAGCAACCTTGACCAGTCACTTCAGAGCCCCGTTACATCCATAATGATACTGTCTCCACCTTTCCCTTCCCCCCAGCATGAAAGATGAGTGGCTGTGTGGAACGAGTCCCCGAGCTGTGATGGGAATCCGTCTCGCTTGGCTGCAAAAAATATATATATCCTGGTATGGCTGTGATGAATCCTTTCATTATTCATCTGCAATTGCCCTGCTCCTGCTGCTGTTCTGTTCTCACTCTCTCTCTTTCTTTTATAAATAAAAATGGAAACAGATTAATGACAAATATTGACAGAGATTGCTTTTAAAGAGCCACACCTGAATGTGGGCTACGGGGGAGAAGCAGTGGCAGAGCAGCATCAGCGAGACAGAAAGAGCAGGAACGACTAAGTAAGAGATGGGAAAATATAAAGATGCTCTCTCCAATTGGGCTAGGTGAGCACTGACTTGAGCAAGGTATCCTTCTGGTGATGTGGACCTCAATTCGCTCCAACAAATGAGCTCTGGATTAACACCCAAAATATCTGAAGTAACTGGAAGCAGTCAGTTGCATTGTCAAAAACAGTCTGGAGCGAAGTTTGCAGAGACTAGAGCAAAATATTCACAGGGCAAACCCACAAAAGACAGAGGGGCAGTTATACACAGATCCCCTAGGGATCAATAAACAGTACCTGATAGTGCTGTTTGTGCCTCTCCACTCCTGGTGACCAGCGAACATCAAGGCTCTGGGTGGCACAACTGCCAAAGCTACCTGTTATTTAGGAATGTGACTCAGATGGACCAAACAAATCTGTAACCAGTCAGGTCAGGGTTGACACAGTGAGGGAATGCATCCAATGGAGGCAAACCTGGCCTCATGCTACCCTTCCCTGTCTGCTCCCACTAAAGTGCAAAGAAACTTGATAAGCATTATAATCAAGTATATAATCAAGCACTCCAACAAGATGAATTTTTTATTCCTATGTAACATTTCATCCCCCTATTGAAGAAAGCAGGAGAGGAGTGGCAGAGATGGTATCCAGGTCCTAGAGAAAGAAAAATCACTCACTTTGGGTTTCCTTCTCATCTTAAAATAACCTGTTGCAGCCATTCCGAGCAGATGGGCTGCAGGAGACAGAGCTCAAAGTCCTGGCCTCTTATAACCAAACCATTCCTATTCCTTGTAGATCCTGCCACATTTTTTCTCATCACACAAACAGATGAAAGACATGACCTACAAAATGGCCAACTCAGACTGCTTGTTGTGCCACACGGTGCTGGAGCATCACAGAGAAGGGCAGAGAGCTGCACCCACTGCACCTGCCTCAGCATTTAGCCCAGATGTTGCATTTTAAACCTTTAGGTGCTGTGCAAAACCCACAGACTGGAGTAAGTCTGCTCTCCCAGCTGGAGGGCTCTCTTGTCCCACACAACTGCTGATGCCCTTCAAATCAGTATTTTTTCCCTCCATTCTTCTCTGCTTTTAGTTCCTTCCTCATCCTCCACAGACAGCTTGAGTTCTGTTATCACTTCTCTATACATTTCTATCCCTGCGGTGATCTCCAGTGATAGCAGTCTCCTCCTCTTAGGTCCCATGTTTCCAAACTCAAGCACCATCTTCTACCTGAAGATAGCATGTCTGCCGAAATCACCTTCTGCCAAACCATTTCCAAGGCTATGTCCCCTTCCTGCCATCACTGGCACTTCCTATCCAGCTCCTCATTCCCATCAAAGTGTTTGGCATCACAGGGGAGAGCAGAGATGTGCTGGACTCATTGCTGCTTGCTCCGTGCCAGCCCCCCACTTAACCAAACCCATTTTCATCCTTCCCTCAGAATTGCTCCTGGTCTTTTGGTGCCAAGCCGCTCTCCCACCCTCCTGTCCTCCTCAGAGCACACTGCTCCTTGGACTCCTTTCAACAGCAGCTAATTCAAGACATTACAGCACAGAAGCCTGTGCCAACATCCAGTGCATAAACAAAGATGAGATACACGAGAGGAGAGAACACACTGTCAGCATTTAATAACAAACACTAATTGCAAACAGGGGGATGGACTTCTCCATTCCCGTTCTCTCAGCAGCCTGAAGTGATCTGAGCCAAGAGCCGTGCCCATTCACAAACAAGGATCCATTAATCACTAAAGGACTGATTGCCACCCGCCTGCCTGATCCTCTGAATGGACTGGAACTTGGAGGTTTATTTGCACCTCATTAGTGCAGGGACACAGTGATGCACATAAGTGCATCCAGTGATGCAATTTCAAAAGCCTTCCAGGTCTGCTACAGATCCCTGCAAAATTTTAACTTCTTTCTGTGGCTCTCGTTTTCCTGAGAAAATTGTCGCCACTTCTTACCTTAATCTTATATCAGAACGCAAAAACCTGCAGAGCCGGCTGTTTGTGGGCCTCAACATCTCAGTACTTTTACTGAATGCTGTTGCACAAGATAGATGGATTTTTAATACCATTCTCACTTACCAGAAAACCTGGTTCTCATCACATGCAACGCGATGTAGAGAGACCAAGTATTCTCACTAATTTTGTCCCATCATTCATTGTGCTTCACAGATAAACAAATCAGACCCCAAATGAGAAGACACCCATGCAAAGGACACCTTGGGTTCCCTAGAGCAGGTAAGTCCCTTTCAGCCATAATCTCTATTTAGGAAGAACATGCAGTTGTGTCACAGGAAATGTCCCTTCTCTCCTCAGCTGAAGTGTCAAAACCGTTAAGGAGCACCTGGGAGAAGAGGAATATGCAGTTCTTGGCCATGTGGCTTTAGCAGCCCCTCAAAGCCCCTCTTGCAGCCTTGTACTGGGTGGATTTCCTGTCAGCTGCTGAATCCCTGGAGACCATGGGGTGGTGGGCACAGATCTGTAAACAATCGAGCCAAAGTTAAAACCTCGGTGCTTGCAGGTTGTGTGATCCCCCCTCATTCAAACCATTATCCATTCCCAGGACTTTCCCCCAGCCCACACAGCTCCTCAGTCCTGCCATCCTGCCTTGGGCTGCCTCTAGCACTCCTCCTGCACATCAGCCAAGCCAAATCAACTGACTAAAACAGCAGAAACCAAGTCATTTTTTGCAGTTAAAGTGGTTGATGTCACTCAGAGGAGTCAAAGGAGGGAAAGGTAAGCAGCAGGAGCTTACAGCCAAGCATGAAGAAACAATGCAGTGGAGATGGAAGGACAAGGCTTTTCCTTCCATCAGTCATAAACCATTTACCTCACTTCATGGTCTTGCATCCTGTATTTCCAACAACAACAACAAAAAATCTCTAAAATTTCAGCTGCAGACTTTTTAGAGTGCTTCAGGATGTGCTTGGATGAAAAAGTAGTGCAGAAATAGAAAGCCAACACCCTTCCAAATTTCTACAGTCTGTAGGGTTTCAGCTCTCACAGACACTCAAGGTGATGTTGGAAACCCTTTGAGTGCATCTGCGAAGGACCTCGCTGTATCCTGATGTATCCAGCCACACGTGCATCATACACACTGCTCTAGTCCTCATGGAACTTCTCCACTGATTTTGAGCTACACAGCCCTTCAGAATTCAGTCTGTTCCCTCAGCACCCTCCCCTCCTCAGGCTCTGGGCCAGTAGTCCCAGCGATACTTGTATATTTACTTAGGGCAGACTTATGAGAGAGTTTCAGCCACTGTCTTGCCTTGAAAACTTTATTAGCTTTGATTTATTTGCTTTCCAAATGAACACCCTGCATTAACCCACATGATGTTTTTGCCTTCACAACACGGAGCAGATTTGAACTCTGTGGCAAGACAGAGGATCTGGAGTTTACTGACCTTCACACCCTATTACAAAGTCCACCTTTCACTCAAGCTTATGTTTAATGAGATGACATGAAGGGCTTAAGTAATGGGGTATAGTATTCTTATGGATATAAACTACCCAAGCAAAGGCCTACTCCTGCCTGTCTCTTCCTCCTCCTTTATCTTGCCCCTTGTGTCTCACAGCTTTGCCCCTTTGCCCTTGTTCTGACTCCTTCCTGATCCTCCCACCAGGTGACAATTTGAATTTTAAAGCCATTTACATTCCAAAATGTGCATAATCAGATTTTTATCCTGTACTTTTCTGATGTGACTTTTTTATTATGACATCAAGTACTGACCCATAATAAGGACGTAAATGCCCACTTTAATGTCTATTAGCAGTATCTGCAGATGCATATAAAATTATAGTATCATCACATAACTACATATTAACCTCTTGAGCTCCATGACAAACTCTCCAGGGAACACTGTATTCCAATTTTCAATTACCATCAGTAGTTCAGTGACAAGCAGTAGAAGTTGTACTCATCCATATCCAAAACACTCAAGGTACTTTCAGAATGACAGAGAGCAGACATATTCTAAACAGACCAGCTCCCATGCCTCCAGTTGCCAGTTATTTGTGACAAGCATTTGGGTCCTTCCTAAGAACAAATACAGTAACATTTAAGCATACATAACTGTGGGATGTAACTCACCTGCGGTTTTCAGCAAAGCTGTTTCTGAGTCATAAGGTAGTGCACCATCACCACTTGATCCACAGCGATTAGCAGAGAGGAGAACAGCAAGGTACCATTTATCATCTTTTATGCTTCTGTTGAGCAAACAATACACCTTGCTCAGAAAATGCCCACTTAGCACAGGTGTGAGGTGTAAAGTGTGAGCGGAGCGAGGAATGATGTGGACTGCGGTACTTTACTGCAAGGATAAGAAAATCCCAATGGCGGCTCTCTGTCCAGTCCCAAAATGGTATTAATGGAAATTCAAACATTCTGATTTTCATCTTTCAGGTTAATGGAATCTGTTTACATGAGAAAATGGATATTCAGCTGCAAACAGAGCCTGCCAACCCACATCTTAACAAATGAACACAAAAAAAGCTTGTAGAGGGAGGTTGTTTGTGTTTGTCTTTTTGGTTTTTTTTTAAGATGTGCTAATTTCTCTAGAAGATGTAAACCAAGAGTCCACGGAGAGAACAGAACAAGACTTAGGATAATAAAGACAATAATTAGTACCATTTTCTCTTTGTACCCTTCCCCTTTTTTCCAATACAGCTCAGTCAGATGATTGATTCTGGTTCCAAGGGCATTCTTCCCAAAATATACACTAAGACTTCAGATATTTTGAAACTTTGGTGAATTGGGATTAGAAGGCAGCCTATCTTTTGTTAGACAACAGACAGGTTCACTTCACCAGACAATCATTACTTTGTAGTTTAGAGAAAAGAATCAAGAGGACAGTACTTGAAATATCACTGCAAGACATGAGTCAAAATTCATGTCATCCTATTATGTTCAGGTGAAATTATATAAAGTGTGATTGTCCCACAGCAAGTTTTCACCTACCTATTGCTCTTCCTTGAGATGCAGTAGGCAAGTTATTTCACAGGAGATTCTATGCATTGGGGGTTGCTCTTTCAATTCATTGAAATCCAGGAATCATAGCATTTCCAGAGACAAAACAAATTTGGGGAAATTAAAACACCTTTATAAGGAAGCTCCAATACAAAGTGAATACATACCAAGAAGTCCTAGCTCAAAAATAAATAATATATACACACACAGATATACATATATCTGGTTACAGACAAAAATACTCAAAAGGGAAGAAATCCCTTTCCTCCATCATAAGTTGTCCCTTGGTCCATACACTTTACAATAATGCTAAATCAAATGATTACACTGTTTATTTTTGAGACTCTCACTTTATACAGAGCATAGAAGGCATGCCTCCAGAGAGGTGAAGGGCAAGAAGTGAAGGAGATGAGCACAAAGGAGTCAGACCCAATGACAGAAAGGACAAAGCAGGAGGCTGGCTGGGTTCTCATGATGAAAGCAACTGACCATCAGCGCTGGAGAGATGCTTGCCTGCCTGCTGCCATCTCCCTCTTAGCTGAGAAGCCACAGAAAGACTTCAGCAATAAGGACAGAGCTCCTCTCCTCATCAGGAATTGTGGCTGGATGTGCAGAAGCTCTGAGCACTTATGGCTGCTAAGAAAATCTGTAGAAAATGTGATTTGAACCTACAAAAGGGTGCAAATTCAGTCCCTGCAAATTGCCAGTGTTTGTGTATCCCATGTTAGGCCCCTCAAATTCAGAGATAACTCCTGGGTGTTGCTTCAGTCTCAAACTCCTCACTTATGCAATAATGGTGATGATAACATCTCAGCACAGAAATTCATTGACATTCTAAGCTGTCATAGTAGGAGGCACCCTGAAGATACTAACAAGGAAATTACTTCATTTCTCTTCAGAGTGGAGTCTGGATGCTGTGCAGTAAATAAAGCTTTAAGCCAGCCGAAGTAATGGGGAGAAAAAAAGTGCAAGCCAGCAGCTGTACATTCAGAGTCTCAACTGTCCTACACTGAGGCAGGAACCTCATGTGAGAGGGGGCAGACGGACAGGCTGACACACAAAACCCTCCAACCCAACAACAAATCATGCAAGTGCCTGAGTGCATTGCACTGCCCCTGCAGAAGGGCACTGATTACAGCAACATGGGTCACTCAAATGGCAGCCTTGTCATCAGAGCACAGATTTTCTGGTTTGGTTTATTTGATACTTGGGTGCTGAAGAAGATTCTCGTTTAAATGTCTAAACACATATGTAAGCAGATGAAGCCCATGGTTTAGAGTCACGCAGCCTGTCAGTGTGGGGAGGAGGGTGAAATGTCACCTTTGAAACCCTATTAAATAACTAAGTATCAGTTCTTACTGGGAAATTGCTCTGTGCCAGTAGAGAACAAAATTTGTACAGATCTGAAATACCCTTTTATTTATATGTGAGAAGTTCTCCATTAATACATAGCAAGTCTACTTGTATTCATCTGCAGTTTCACGCTGGAAAAGTATGAAGCAAGGTTTCATGGTTTGAAAAATATCGAAATTGATAAATGCCATCATAGTCAGCCCTGTTCTCAAACTTACCACCCATTATTCAAACTGAACTGAGAAAATTCTCAACCTTGGGATGCAAAATTAAGAACATGTAAAAAAGCACCATTCAGCTTTTCCTTCTTAAATAGAAATTAATCCAATTATCAGATGAAATGCTTAATTACTCAAAAATTAAAGCTTACAAAATTGCAAGTAGGTGTAAGACTGAAACAGCTGATTTTTAGACATCTGAAATTTCTGACTTATTTGGCTTATTTCTGACTTATTTCTGACTTATTTCTGACTTATAGTTTGCCAAATCTGAGCCCTCCCAGTAAGACAACCTATTGCTCCTTGTTCCAACTCCTTATACCTAACAAAAATCAGCATATAGCACTGGGAACACTTCCCAATTCTCAGAGGTGCAGCTTGTAGATGAGAGAGGAAAACCATCACTTTTAAAAACTGGACAACCCTCTACTCCCAATATGGTGTTAAAAACTTAAAGCCATTTCCAAAGGATCTGGATCTTTTTGTTCAAAAAACATTGAGTCCACTTGGGATCTCATTTTTAGAGTTTATTCATTGGAACAGTTAAAGTAAAAGGATTTCTCTGTTGTTCCTACCACAAAATTGCACAGCTATTAATACTGGGACACAAGCATAGGCAAAAGAAAATTTGAAGTCCTCTTCTCATTTGATCTCTGAAGCCACAGTTATCATGGTAAAAAAGAACGATGCCAATCTATCTTAAAAGGATGTTAGTGTTGGCAAAATGAATTGATATCCATTAAACAGTCAATTGAAACTGACCTGCTCACTTAAATGACATCCCATTTGGGACTGGGCAGATCTGAAGCAGTGGCTTAGAAATGAGAGGCTATTTAAGAAACTCTGGAATTGTTTCAAATTCCAAACAGGGAGCATCTCACTTGTCTAGAGGCAATGTCCTGACAAACTGGGAAACAAAATCATTACAAAAAAACTCCAAAGAAAAGACATGATAAATTACCTCAAATCCTTCACTCAGGTTTGCAATTCAAAGCAAGAAAAGCTTAGTAACTCCCTACAGACCTTCAGATTACAGTTTATACTTTCTCCTTATGGAAACGGTCAAGGAAGCATGCAGATTAATGGAGAGCCCCATACTGTAAATCTAGTCAGATGTCACCAAAACCTCTCTTCCCCCACTCTCAACCCAGTTCACTTTATATCAGATAAAACACTTCTTTCATATATTGATTTATTTCCAGTTTCTATAATCAGAACAGAGATTCTGCAAGAGCCTCATTCAGAGAATACACATCTTATTTAAAACAGAGGAATACAAGCAGGAATCTTTCTTATTTACATGTTACCTTAAAACAGAGTCCCAAGAACTCAGAGTCCAACCCCTATCAAACAGCTCCATCTTATGACCTCACAAAATATTTGGGATATGCACAAGGCAGCTCTTCACAGCCTTTGAGAGGACCTGTTTGTGAGCTATCTCTAGGAGAGCCCTCTTCGACAGCAGCAGGAAGCTAAAATGAAACTGCATGGTAGCTTTGGCTCACTGTCATTGCTCTGGTGCTGTCAAAACCTGAGGAAAATTCAAGGATTTCAGCAGTACCCAAGGTCAGGCCAGACCAGTCTCAGATCATGGCCCTCTTAGAAATGCCTCCAGCAATGAAATCTCACATGCACCAATCTGGGCTTTAGCTCCAAATTCGTTTTTATGCCCATCTGCAAGACAAAAGATGTTTTATTACTTAGCATTGCCAATGCCATTAAGGGTTTTCTATCACACAGGCGTGACACCTTGATCTTCTTCTGAGAAAACTAAACAGATTGAGCTCTCAAGTACTGCAAATTATAAATACGAACGGTACAAAATTGTGCTATAATAACGCTAAAGGAAATGCAATAAATTTTTGAATTTAAAATAAAAAATACTGTCTAGGACCTTGTACATTGAAAAGCAGTGGTAAGAACTTTAGGTTCAGACTCAACTGCCTGAATATCATCTCCTGTGGTAGTGTTACAGCAGCGTTTGGGCAGCAAAGGCTAGCAGCATATTTGGATATATGAGTATATGAAGGCTGAACAGCAATATTAGAACACTCTATAAGGAGTACCATAAGTGACTCTTACAGTTACTCTGTAGTTCTGAATATTAATATAAAGTAAGAATACTTTAAGTGTAGACACTAGAACTGAATGTATATGGATGTGGAATACTGGGGATTTTCATGCAGGAGCACAATTAAAGGTTAAATGACAGGTTTTACAGCATGAAGCTTATGAAAAATGATTTATATGGGTTAGTGGATTACATAGGACTTGTTGACTAGGCATACAAATACATGTCAAAAAAGCCTCATTGTAAAGAAAGAGCAAGGCTTTTCAACCTTGCTGGAAAAAAAAAAGAATTGTAAGAAAAAAAGTCAGGATGTTGATATTAGGAAAAAGTATTCCAAGAGAAGATGTTATTTACTTATAAAGAGGGTAATTAATAAGAAAACTGATTACAAACAAAGATATGCTAATCCTTACTTGATGTTCTCATCATCAGGATGTGTCCTTGTAAAAATATATTTAAATCCAGTTGCAGGATAAATACTATAACCAAAAGTTAAAAAATGTTTTCTCCAGCCTTGAAGAAAATTTATACATCTTTTTGAGGCAGGACACTGGGCTAAGAGAACACTTTAAAAAGTAATAATCACAATTATTACTGTTTCATCTCTACAGTACCTCCCAGGTATCCAAACCAGGTCACTGTGAGAGAGGGACTACCAAGATGAGCAGACCTTGGGTCTGACACAGCACAGCTTTTTTCATGCTGTTCAACCCATTTCCTTCAGAGGTTACAAAGACAAGAGGGCAGCTTTGCAAAACCCTGATCGTCCTCATAAATACTGGCACCTCTGCTTTAGGACACTGAATGCTCTAGCTCATAACACACAGGGGTCAGCAGTACTTTTCCTGATTATTGTCTGCCAGTATATATATTTTGTATCTCTCTCTGATACATCAGGCTGTACTAGTCAATTTTCCAGTTTTACCAACTCTTTCAGTTGGTACAAGAATTCTCTTTACTCGGTGTGCCAGTGAGCACATCTTTTCAACTTGCTGGGCTCACAGTGACAGCCAGGCTTGCAGCTTGGAAGGCATTCTAGCCACATTCAAGTTGAGAAGGATGTTGAAAGTTCCTTCTGCCTCTACAGTGTAAACCTGTATTACATGTCCTGTGACTGAGGCCCAGCCACACGTGGGTCTCCAGGCACTGGTGCCAATTTAGTGTCCCTGCACTCGCTGGTGGCACTATCCACTTTCTTTCAAAAGAGATGCTTTGGTAGAATTAAGACATTACATATCTTTGTGCTGAGTTCAAGCCTTGTATTGGGTAAAGTTAGTGGCCCAAGATAATCTTGTTTTGCCTCCTGTACAGCAAGTGTGCTCTTATCTTTATGCCTTAAGAAGCATCACTGTAAAGTGTTTTTCCTGCATTTGATGGTACAAAAGGATGTCGCATTCACAAAACACAAACTGGAACAGAATAAAGGGAACAAAGACAGAAATGAACTATCACAATGAGAATGGAAGTTATCTTCCTTGGATAGTCCCCTAACAGACTATTAAAACATATTTTCTAAATAAATGTAGCATCCTTCACTTTTGCTTTACTGAAAAGTTCTCTGGTTACAAACTGTTCCTCAAGACAACAAAGCAAAGTTCTTATCCACTTGACGCAATTTATTTTCAATATTTAGGCACACATACTGATTTTTGTAACATCTTCCTTCTTCAGTACAGAAGGGGTTACAATAAAAGCCGGACTCCATCGTGCTTCTTGTTGCCCTTCCTACAATTTCCCTTCCCATCCTCTGCCAATGAAGCAGGTCTCTGCAGCATCCACAAAATAACAGCAAGAGCATCTACAGTTTGAAGGACAGCACTACCCTACTCAATGTCATTACTCAAGAATGATGCTGGCAAGACACACCTCTGCACACCACAATCATGAAGCTAATCTATCATTCAGCAGCACTAGCCCCAGCCTCTAACAAGTTTCTCTCCAGATTTCAAAGACTTTAAATGCCTTTCAGTAGCACCCAGAATGATCTCCTCTATAATTTTTCCAGGTACTGCAGCTAAACTTGCAGGTCTGTGTTCCTTGGGTCTTGCTTCACGCTCTTCTTGTAAACTAGAATAATGCTGAGCAGCTTCTAGTCAGCATGGACCTTTCCCAAACTCCCAAAATCTTTAGTAGGGATTGAGAGGTCATGCTACAACAGCCACCAGCTCCTTCAGTACTCTGGGATGAATCCCACCTGGCCTCATAGATTTACAAACATTCAACTGGTCCCTTACAATCTCCATGTACACAAACAGAAAGTCTCTGCTCCCACAGTAACAGTCCTCCAGATCAAAGACAGGCCAGCCCAAGGTCTGTCAGTACTGGAAGAGACCAAGGCAAAAAAAAAAAAGTACTGAATGCCTCCACTTTTTCTTCACTCCAATTTCTCAGGTGATCATCGACAACAAATATCAGTCCAATGTTTTCCTTAGACCTCGTCTTGCTATTTATGTACTTCCAAAAAGCTTTGCTTGTCTGACACAACACTGGCCAGTTTCAACTCTATTTAAGTTCTGGTCTTTGATATCTTCTCCCTGCATATGTGAATTACAGCTCTGTAATTTTTCTGTGAAGCCTGACCTTGCTTCTAGAGACCACACAATCTCTTTCTCTGCATGAGATTCAAGAGGAGTTCCCTGAGCAGTTAAGCTGATCCTCTGCATGGCTTGTTTGACTTTCAACACAGAGAGATCACCTGCTCTTGTGCTTTTAAAAAGTGATCCCTAAAAACTGACCAGCACTCAAGGAAGGACTGACTAGTAACTAGCTCACTGAGTCACCTAAAGCCAGCTCTGTTGAAATTCAGGGTAGCTGACCATTTTCCTCATTACATCAAAAATTTTAAAATTACCCATTTCACGATCCTGTGGCAAAAGCAGCCACCCACCACCAGATCTCTCAAAAGTACTTTTATTAATTATTTTATTAATTTAACAGGTTTAGGAGGGGGTTTTTCCTAGCTGGCTCACTAAGTATTTGTGACTACAAATTATCTTCAACATACTTTAGGAATTTCCCAGACTGGCTTGTCAGAGCAGTATGGTATTCCCAGGTCCTGTCTGCAAAGATGAAGTCTCCCATAAGGACAAGGAGAAAGACAATTGCAGAGAAGACAAAACTGAAAAAAGACTGGGGAGTCCTGGTGGACAAAAAGTGGAATGGGTGAGCTGTGTATCTTTGAATAATTAATCACAAACTGGACCACCTCTGCAGAAGCACAGCTACCAAATCAAAGCATGTTATTACTCCTTTCTGCTCAAGTAATCCACGTGGGAAGCAGCATCCTTCACACCGAGTACTGGGTGAGCAGAGTGAGTTATAAGAAATCTGTCTTAGATGAAAAAAAGAGGCAAAACAATGGACTCATTCATCTAAAAATGCTGTACATATTAAAATCTGTATCAAGTTATTGAAGTTTGAAGATATACTGTGAAAAATACCCTGGAGTAACAAGATACATGATCCATTTAGCTTGCCTACCACTCAGGAGAATCAAATTTGGTGGAGAATCTGACTGACCTGTAAATGGATTCTAACCTAGAAATAGGAGAGACAGGGCAGCTGCAATAGCTGGAGAACCCTGGAACTTCCAGAAGTATGGCAGGAAGTATGGCTTGTCAAGACCAGACCTGCCACAGTTGCTCTTCAGCACTGCCATGGGTTCTAAAGGTAAGAAATGCCTTCTAGGAGCTGACAACCTAAGTAAGGGCTTACCCAGATAACACTGCTACTGACCTCAATAGGAAAATCCAATCAATTCTCTTGCCCTGCCCCCAGAGAAAAATCACACGAAGCACTGCAACCCACCCCTGCACCACCACAAGGACATGAAGGCTCTTGATTCCCTAACACCATCCTTGAAAAGGTTTTTAAAGCATCCTGACATCACAGAAGAGAAAAAACTGCTTTGGGAAATACTCAGAATGTAGCCAGATATACCACAATTGATTTTAAAATGAGAATACAATGGCTAAAATATAAAATTTTAGCTGAATGATCAGTAATCTGAGTAAGTCTGTTGAATAACTCAGACTAAGAGAGGTTGTGGAGGATACTCCATCAGATCAAAAACCACTCAGTTTCACAAATGCTCTTTTAGGGAACCATTCCCTATCATAGGAGCAGCATGCAGTTTAGATTACAAGGTTTCAAGTCCCAAATTTTATCTGCAAGTTGTCAGGAGAATGTGACCACCTTTCCCATTCATGGTATTCATGAGTACTAGATAGTCAAGCTCTCTTCAGGTTTACCTTCTCCTCAGATGTTTTAGATTACAGGCCTCCCAGTGCTGAAACTTCCTGTGTTATCCCTCAGGCACCACTGTTCAAAACAGCTACAAATAAGACAAAGCCATGACAACTTTAAAACAGGAACACTTCTTCCTTCACAAACTGTTACAGCTTGTGCTGTAATCCAAATGGACTTCTGTATTCCTTCATTCAGGTAAAAAGGGTTTCCCCTGTTCTAGTTACTTCTAAAATGTGCCACCCAAAATAAAAAAAAAAAAAAAAAAAAGGAAAAAATAAAAGAGTTTAGAGAAGGATTTATAGTGACAGATCTGACAGTTTGCTTGTGCTGCGAAATATAAATCCAATTTGGATGTCTCCCCAAGAATAAGTAGGTATTAGGGGATCAGACACTGTGCATGTAGTATAACTAACTATATTTGTCAATCATCATTTAGCAAGTCATTCGGTTTCTGTTTTATGTATATATGACCATTTCTCATTTTAATACACAGTTAATATAAATTACTGCTTCATATTCCCCCAATCGAACCTGTCCCTCAGTCATTTGATTCATAAGAGAGCAGAACACTGCAAAATCACTAAAACCACGCAGATTTTGCTATCTGCTTAAGAGTGCTACTGCCACACTCAAAACAGATTTTACAAGTTTAAATGGTCCTGTCTGAAAGCTCCACACGAGGAAAGCAAACAGTTCCATTCACAGAAATAGATCCTGTTTTCAAAGGAGTAAAAAAGCTGTGAGGCCACCTGTTCCTTGGCACATGCTACACAGGTACATATTCTGAAAACACAGTCCAAGATAAGCTCCAGAGTTATTAAAGAGAGGGAAGAAATCCCTGGCAATATATTCTGCAACAAAGAAGGTAACAGCAGACCAGGTGGAAGTTCTGTGAAGAGAATCTCTTCAGTGTACACTGCAGTGTAATGTGCACTCATCAGCAGGTGGAGACACCTCCAGCAGGTATGGCAGACAATTCTTCTGAAGGGAGAAAAAATAGGATACAGAAGGATGTGATCTATGCCCATAATGCTCTGAACTCAGGTGACACTTTAAACGGCTTTTTTGTTCAATGGCATGTTAACTTCAACAAGCATCCTTTAGAAACACTAACAGATTTTTTTTTTTTTTTAATTTAAACACTGAGATATGGATGTTTTGTTTAATCTTCTACCATACTGCAACAATATTCAAGGGTCTGGGCTTCTATCCAGGACACAAGCTTGCACATTTATGTCCAAGTAGTTCTCCCAAATCCTTACCCAGTAGGAGGTTTAGGAATGAACATGCAACACACAATAAAGACTGAAGACATTCAGAACAAGGGAGAAGAAAAGGCTCTAATGGACAACGCTGCCAGTGAGCTAATGGCAATTTCTAAGTAAACAAGCACCATATTTGCTTTTCCAGAAGCAACGTGATCTGAGGCCATTAGCACATGGCCAGAAAACCCTCTGCTAATACAGGATTCGGGTTCCATGTTTCAATGTGTTAGCATTCCCTCCTCTTTCCCCAGCCAAGAAATCCTTCTGGCCTGGAAGCAGGCAGAGGGAGAGTCCTGCAGTGGGTCTTTTACTCTGAAAATGCCAAACACACAAACAAGCAACACGTCCAGGGGGTGAATAAAGATCTCAAAACCCAAAAGAACCTGTACATAACCCATTACATATGAGCTGGAATCAGAGAAAGAGATGAATTCGTAATAAATACAGTGAAAGCAGGAAAATTTCTAAAAGCCACTGCAGTCCCAACATTGATTACCTTTTCTTAAACACAGATTCACAAACATGACTTAGGTGTGTGAGGCACACAGACCAGCCTGGCTGATGGCACACATCGTGTACCAACACTGAAGGTACCAATACTGCCAGACACGATGTTTGGTGCAGACAAACACCAGAATCAAACACTTCCAAAATCGAGCAAGCTCGTACAGTTTTGCAATGCTTCCTTTTAGCTGTATCCAGGGCTCTTCTCTGGTGGCATTTTAAAAAAGTTACTGGAGGCAGCAGTAGTGGATCTCTCAGCTGCTGGTGTTTTCCCAGTCCACTCAGAGTTCTGGGATCTCGAGGATGGTGTTGCTGGTAGCTCTGATTCTGCTGCATCCATGTGGACAGATAAAGTTGCTGGAATATAAAATTGCAGGAAAGGGGGAACAGAGGAAGACAGTAAGAAACAGCAATAAAAACAGTTGGAACAACTGACTTCATGGCAAACCCCTCATATATATAATTTCATTTATGAAGATATTATTTCTTGAATTGCTAAAAGTTCTCCATCCAAATTCCTTTGAAAGAGAGGTTCCTGATAGCATTAACAATTTTGCTCTAACAATTCACACATTCAAAACTCTAAGTCCATTAACTAGTTCCATAAGTTCCTGTTGAAAATCAAAAGTTTTAGCTGTCCCACATTTAAAGTGAATCAATTCACAATCACTCATCTTAAAATAACTTGGACTCCTTGCAAAGACTCAATTAACTCCCTACTTGAGACTTTCAAAGTCTCTGAAGGTATAGCAAATTTCAGGTTGCTAAGCTCATCTAAAGAGGAAAACATACCTCTCCTCACCTAGTAAGGGCAGTACCATGAACCTCCACATATATCCAGCACAGTTAATCAGCATATTGTGACAAGAAGCTACTTGCCAAACTGGGTTGAAATCCATTCTCATTTTCTCAAAACAACCACTGCCTCAAAATGGAGCGGGCTAAAATAGCCAGAGAGATTTGCAGATCCACAGCTCAACCCAACAGTTGCTCAAATTTCCAGGATTGTAAAAAACCTAGAGAGATGAGAGTTTACCCCCAATTCTCAGTATCCTGAATCACTCAATCCTCACAAGCAGAACAGGGTTGGGTAAAGAAGAGTAATTTCCATAGGAGTCTTTAGGGCAAACATAATTTTTTTTAACAAGTAACTACTTCAATACAAAACATATTTCTTCATTGCAGCCTCACAAGAGATAATAATTGTTTGTGTGTTTTAATTACAAGTTGCATCTGCTGCTCTGTAGCGGATGAAGGATAAAGAGGCCACAGCAAGCCTTAACTAGAGGACAGATTGCTTTGAAGTTTAAATAAAAAGTTGGTTTAATGTGTGAGGTCCCACACTGAGTGGATCTGGAACCCCAACAATGCTGCTTCTGTACACCCAAAATGGTGAGTAGTTCACATGCAGCCACCACACAGCTGATAAAATTTTACATCCAGCCCATCATCCTCCTCCATCTGAAGGTGATATGAAACACGGAAAAAAAACCCAACAAAAGTCAGTCCTTAAGCTCACAGTCACCACCAATACTATTTCCCCTTGTTAGCAGTCTCCCCACTCAGGCTCTCCATCTTTCCTCATAAAAAGAAAGAAAAGCACTGAAACTGGCTTCTTGTTTCTGGGTATGACAAAAAGTGAATAATTAGGAGTAAATAGGAAAGAGAAAATTCACCAAATTGCTATTACTCCTCACACTGCTCACCAATAAGCAGTTTTACAGGCTGCTAACTGTCACCTTTTTTACAAGCTAAGTGTGAATACATGCCAAGGCAGAAAAAAATCTATTTACTCAGATTTTTACACCAGACTCACTCCAATAGCTGATTAGGATGCCAGTCACCATGTGCACTGCTACATACATGGAGGATTGAACCACATAAACATTAAAAGCATCAGTGTCAAGATCTGTAGTTGTTCACCATTTATTGCACAACCATCTGTACTTGTGGCCTATTGTGACAAAACGAAGACAGACGTGACAGTCCTCATCAGATTCCTTTCAAACCAGAGAATAACTTCCATGAGAACAACATTTTAGGCAGTATTTCTCAGACAAGCTCTGCTGTCCCACTGGGGACATGATTCCAAATCTACTGTACTGCAGTGGAAAGTAACTAAACACAAGGACATTATCCATGCCTTCAAAGTCCCAGATCACTGAAAGGCCAAAGGACCACACATCTTCCACCACACATCATCTTCCTCCCTAGGCACTGGCTGTTGGTTACTGAGTTGGACAAATCTCTGGTCTAATCCAGTGCAGTCAGCCTTAACTTCCTCCAGATTTCCTTATTCTACTGCCAAACTACACCAGCCAGATTTTTGTTCTTATCTTCTTAGCTGGTGAAGGCCTCGTGCTTTAGGGCTCACACTGTCCAACTGTGTAGTGTGGAAAACATTCATTTTCAGTCTCTCTGAATATTTGTGTAAATCTGCCCAACTTAATTTTGATAAAAGTCACTTCCTGAAGTGCAAATTAATTCTGAATTTTCTACCCACTTTTTGCTGTTCTCAGCAGCTCAGTTATGGTATTTAGGCCAGTTAGCCTCACAGAGCAGGATTAATACCAGAACTTCAGGAGTACAGCAATACAACAGAGACCCAAGGCACTTCTACAGTAATGCAGTTTTCTGATGCTCATGCAAGGGTCTCTGGGAAAAGATACTTCACCAGAACTCATAATTACTCACATTCATGAAAATATGTGAGAAGACATGGAATCAGTTTAGTTGCTTGGTTCCCAAATAACCATTATCTCTAGCTGCCTTTTCTCATTCCTGCACTGAGGAAGGAAACAGCACCCACATCTCATCTGCCTTTTATTAGCATCTTCTGATTCCAGCCAAATTCAACTCAAAACTTTCTGCGGATGGTGAGGGGGTGAGGCGACAGGGGAAGATTTGTAGCTGCATGTTTAAGAAAGAAGCTAAATTCATCACAATGACAGGGGATAGTGTTGGCAGAGATTTGAGCTATTTATTCTTTTAGGAAAATCCTATAAAGAATGACACGAGGAAGCCTCTATCTGCAGTCTTGTTCATCACACTGGTGAGGAGTCCGATAACAGATGTATGCAGCAGCGTGATTTAGTGCCGGGAGCTGGCCCCTGATGTGTATTAATACAGCGGCAAAGCGGAACGAGCCCCTCTTCATCACTCATCTCTATAAAAGAGGTGGAATCCGAGATGGCCCGATGTTCGGCAGAGCAAGCCCATTTGTTCTGCTGACTGATGAAGCCAGCTCAGGCTGTGTCCTTCACCTCCATGGGGCACTCAGGTTGCAAAAAAGGAGCTCGCTGAAGCGGGACCTGGTCAACAAGTGAGACGAGAGCGGTTGGACTCAGCGAAGGAGCTGTTTAAAGGTGAAGAAATCCAGCACTCTGTGCCTGCATGACAGGAACAGGCCTGCATTCTGATTTACCTGTGCTTCACCTTTCGTAGAAGTAAAACATCATAAACATAAAAAGCCTCCGAAGTGAAAAAAATGAGGCTGCCATGGGAACCCCAGTACATGGCATTTTACATGGGAGGTGAGTAGATGCATGGCAAGGGAGACAAATCTTTGTCTCATCAATACCCAACAAATGTAAGAGTGTCCAATTAGTTCTACATGATTGCAGAATAATACTATGTATCTTTTTAGGCATTACTAAGTCCATAGCAAAGAAGTTTCCAAGTTACATGTCCAGGTTGTGCTTCAGCTGTAATGGGAGTCTGTAGCAGAACATCATTTAGGACACAGCTTCAGTTACCCAAACATAAAAGTTCCACAAGTCAGTATTGCAGCAAAGCCTGCCCACAGCTGTTCACCTGGCTGAGGATAATTCTAAAAAGGGTCTGAGGAAGAGATCTTTACCATTTCTAACCACTGAAGACTTTGCAGACCTTGTTTCTTCATGATCAGCATAAGCATGCTGCCTGTACTACTAATTAACTATTACTAACTACACTTCTTCCTTATTTTGTAAAACATAATAATCTTCTCTCCCTCATCCATAATAAGAAAGCTTTCCAAACCCCTGTGCTATTTTCCAGAGCTAAGTTCCACTCCAGATGCACTCTCAACTCTTCAAAAAGTGTTCACTGTACAATTTGCCTAATTGGTAAGTATAACCTACATGGTATTTTGAAACATGTAGGCATGGAAACAGAAGCTCTCCTTATAGAAAATAATCAGCAATGCAGTAAAGAATACATTCTGAATAATAAATAAATGGACAGGTAACAGGGGACAGTGAGGAATTAGCACTCATACCAAGAAAATTTAGTATTCCAGTGCTAAGATTCTGTGGTTTCAGACACTTTCCCTTTTACAACAGAAATATCCCAAAATGGAATACTCAAAAGCTAGGAAAGAATAACCTGAAAATATAATCAACAATAAATGAGACTTTTGCTGAAAAACAAATTATAAATGTCCTTGTCTCTTCTTTTTTAATACAGAACCTTTCCAACAGTTTGCAATCCAGATGAGTGGCCTGGAGAGAAAGCTCAGCTTTCTTCCCTACTTCATTTTTCTGCCTATCCACCAGCCCAAGGAAGAAACACAAACTTCCTCCTATTAATCATCTGTTTATTTGGTCTTCCCCACTGTTTTCACATCTCCATTTTTTCCATCATCTTACCCACCACCTTGTTCCTGGATTACAAGAATAGTTATTTAATAAACTAGCTGAAAAAACACATGTCAGTGGATAGTTGCAAGATAGGGAAAGGTGAAAGGACAGAAAGAAGCATCCTAAAACCCATGTGTTCACCAGATTAAAGCTTCTTCATATTCTGATGACTAATCAATGACTTTTCATAAATCTGCCACATAAAAACAGACCAGCATTTTAATGACTACATCCCCATAACAACAAAAAATTATATTCATCCAGAAGAATAAGACAATGCCCAGGGAATAAGTGGTTTCACCCAGTGACGATACAAAAATTGCCAGATTTTTGCCAGCCCAACACTGAAGGGACACACTGTGCATACTGATCAACTGCCTATTACCATGAACTGCATCATTTAGGACAGTGGATATAACACCTTATGAAGAAGCAGATTACTATTCACAGTAAGGTGAAGCACTGCAAATTATACTAACTTAACATTGCTACATTACCAAAAATTTGTTAAGCAGGCAGCTTTTGATGCTATGCAACAACACATGCCACGGTTTTTCATTGGTTTCAAACTAAAGTAACAGTATTTTTGTGGCATTTTGTTCAAAAGGGACATGACTATAAAAATGCTGGCAGGTTACCTGATGTTGGGCTAGACATGGAGGCTGCAGCTGGCTTTCGTTTCCTCTTGATGTCCCTTGAACATGGTGGTCCCAGGTGGACATTTGCTTGCCTATGGAGAAAATAAAACAAATTAAACTCTGTTCCAATATCACATTTTTGTAAGACTGACCAGTCACCTCCAGCTCCTACCTTCCCATCAGCTTCTTAACTAGTAGCTCAACCCAAAAATTTTTCAGGGAGTTTTGCTCACATTCTTTATCAATATAAATTATGCTCCCATTTCCTTGAAGAGCTCACACACAAACTGCTCAGAAGAATAATTATTTCTTAAAGGATCTGATTTTGTATTAACTCCAAACTAACTCCTTGCATATGTAAAGATGTAATCAAGCAGTGATATGTCACGTGTCCTACCATTACCTCTATGCAGGAATAACAGATGTCTGCAAGATTGCTCTTTATATAAACTGTGTGATATTTGCTCCTTAGTCAGAAATTATTTTTGCAATGTATTTGGTACTGTAGAGTCATCTTAGAATGTACCTATAATGCCAAATGTCCATGCATATTGTTTCCACTACAGTAGTAAGTTTGTGAGGTTAGGAATGCAAAACTGTCTCATGTGTTTTTAAAATCATTATTTCCTTATCAAAGTCCTGTGCAAACAGCTGAAACGGACTGAGGGCAGCCCTGCTGCACCTCTAAACTGGCTGAAAGGCATCATCTGTTCTCTTAAAATCAACTGTTAAGTCTGAAGCCTTCTGATGGCATTTTCAGTTTAATCATGTGTCAATTAAGAAGAAATCTCTATTGTTGGAACTGACTTGAGCTGAGAACTCCTCCAAGTCATATCTACCTGTAGGAAGCAGAGAAGCTTAATTCAGAATTAACAGTATTTACACAGAACTTCCTCAAATATCATCCATGATGAATATAAATGCATAATTTAGCAATGACAGTGGGTTCAAATCCCTTCTTTGTCCACAGAACAGACTTCCTGTGGCAAGTTCCTTGGCCACTCTCATCATCAGATCTGATGTGCAAAATGCAGGATTACAGTGCAAATAAAATCAGTTAAAGACTGAGGAACTTGCATGGTGCAAAATTTGGAACCATGTAAGTTTTGATGATTAAGAGCTGAAAAGCGTCAGTGCCTTCAAAGCTTGTTATTTTGATTTTTTTAAAAAAATCCTGAAAGTTTAACTAACACTTTTATCACATACTAAAGCCTTTGAAATATAACAAAAGGAAAACTTCATGGGTTTTTATTTCCATGACAAAAATCTATTAAAAAAACCAAACCAAACCAAATCAAATCCACATATTTACAATATGTATCATTTTAGATGCTGTATTTATGCAAAATCAAATTGTGCTATTGTTACCCAGAACAGTGTAGGGACTACAAAGAGATTCCTATATTAATCCAGTCTACAAATTGTTTGAATGCTCCCAGGTCTACCTATTTACCTGAAAAAAAAAAATAATGCAACCACAAAATAAAGGAACTACCTACTGTTCCATCTTCTCAACTAAAATTCAAAAGTTCTGTAAGAAGTCTATAAGATCTGTCCTGGATATCTGACACTGAAGAACAGTTTCAAAAATTTTTACACTGTGCTAGGTTTCACAGCCAGCCAGTTTTTCAAATCTGGGAGCACACATTAATATGTGGCAGAAGAATGAGAAGACAGTCTCACGCTGCACCAGGGGAGGTTCAGGTTGGATATCAGGAGGACTTTCTTCAAGGAAAGGGTTGTCAAAATTGGAATGAACTGCCCAGGGAGGTGGTTAGAGAAAGCATCCCTGGAAGTGAAAAGCTTTCAAAAATACTGGCACACCTACAGAATGCACATTCAAAATCTCCTGTTTGTACACTGAAGTGACTCACCTCTAAATAACTGTGAGGATGCTAAAAACTGCTTTTGTACATGATTATAATAGTGGCTATACAGTGTTTTAACATAGCTGTAACCATGTATTCTGAAAGATCTAAACACATTGCCTGAAGAAAAGATTCGGCTTCTTATTTTATATCAATGACACAGTATTAGATCACTAACTGCAAGACTATGTAATTGTACATAATAATCCAATTATTTTTAAATAACACAACAATGAAAACAAAAATAATTTTAAAATGCTCCCTTTTTAATTTTATGAACTCACACCTACATTAGCCAGCTGATTCCTTGGTGGAGAATCACTGTGGACTAGGAAAGAAGTATGCACTATCATTTCCAAGAGACTTTATGCCATTTTTCCCAGCTCACAAATGTTACAGCTAGATTTAGTGTAAGAGATCCTGGCTCTCAGCTGCAAACTCAAACATCTACCCTTACCTGATGATTACACAGGAAGTAAAAAAAAAGACAGAAGAGTCTCAAAATCCCTTTTTGTAGTGAAAATAAAGGCAAATCATACTTCAGCTGAAGACTACTAGCAAGAATGCTGTATCTAGTATCCCTGCCTCTAAGATACAAAGGCTCAGAGGTCATAAATTGTCTCTGTAACATGTTTTTCATTCAGGTTTATCCCTTATTGATCACCCACACTTCAGTTAGTAAATCAGGAACCTATTGATTACTCACTGGCTCTGACCGACCCAGTGGTAAAAGTGTCATTTCAAGTGGCTGGTGCACTTTACAGGCACCATAAATCTGAATGCAGGGGATCTCCAGGTGCTAAGTACCTTTGGGGAGAGAAGAGCAGAGGACTGCATTCAGGAATGGTAGTCCTCATTAAGGCACGGACAGAAAGGTATAACTTTTGAAATATAAAGGTTTTTTGTAGGTATCACACTTTTCAATGTAAATTTCTAAATACTAGCTTGCATGAAGGTCTATATCAGTGAGATAATAGAATTAGTGATTCCCAGTTAAACAGCAAACTCCTATAGACTCCTGCAAACACCACTACCACCACTTGGAAAATCAAGTCATGGATATGCACAGCATCCAACACAGCAGTGGATAGGCTGAATCACAACATGTGAAAATATCACAAGCTGCAATGATGAATTTGTTCTCCTTCAAAGCTAAATTTCAACAACTCCTCTGAAACAGTTGTTTTTAACTCTTTTTTAGACTCAAAAATTACTCTAAAGTAGACTAGAACAGGAAAAGCTGACAGAAAATGCATTTTTGTGCATTGTCACAGCCCCCTCTGTGAAGAGGTCTGAGACCAGAACTTTGTGAGATGAAAGATCTGGGCCTAAACTTACAAACTAGAATAGGACTTACACTGTCCTTACTAGCCTTCAGTCTTTTCTGCTAGGCCTCCATGCTTTCTTCAGTGTTGCAGAAATAGTAATAAGAAAATAATTCCCTGTTTTCTTTCAGGCTACAACAGGTTTGTCATAAATAAAAAACAAAGTTGCAGTGCTTAGTCACAGGTGGATCTGCCAGGTGACCAGAGACTAACATGAAAACATATTTTACAATCTAGAGATGACTGAAATTCTAACCCTGGAAGAGAAAAAGGAGAACACACTTAGAGAAACCTATCAGGATCAAAAATGTGGCTGTTTGGTTGCCTGCAATATATTCAACTCACACAGCAGTCACTGCCAGGAGTTAGAGAATGAAAAATTACACATGTACAGGAAAAATGGCTTGCAACAATATGAAAAGTCTATTGTGTCTTTCTGACAGTGATAATATTTTTTGTAATCACAAACTAAAGGAATTATTCAGGAAATAGTTTTTGTCTTTTGTTTTTAACATATTACTTATGGTACCAAATTCTGGATGCAGATCATGCTGGAGAAAAAAATAGGCTTTGTTATGCAGAAAGACAAAATTCTACATGTGTCAGAAGTAATGCTTCCTTTAATTTCTTTTCCCCATATTTAATTACTTTATTGACATGGTTTTTAATGACCAGTACTTGCACACACATGACTCCCATCTCACTTGCAGTTTGAGATGACTGTGCACTGGAGCTTGCACTATTTTACATCTACCAGAAATTTCAACAGAAATTAGGATTGGCAATATAATCTGTAGGAGACAATACAGAGCACAAGCAGACAGCAGCCCACAATGAATCTTGGACCCTGAAAACTTCACTGTCTGTGAAGCCTACATTGTAGCATGAAGTCCACTCTTTTAAAGTCCAAGCTAAAACCCAGCTCAATCTCACAACAAGTCTCTGAAGAGGCCATACAGAGCTAAATGTGACAGCCTGTGGCCTTCTTGGAGGCAAGAAGCACATTGCACACTTGTGGTGTATTCCTCTCCCTGCCACCTCACACCATCCAGCTTGTCTGCTTCCACTCTTTATTCCAACCCCATCCTCAGAAGAAGCAAAGCACGTGGATTATACAGTGAAAGTGAGAGGCAGTCATTAGTCCAGCACTCTAAAAACAAGGGATGTTATTATCCTCACGTAAAAGTGACTGTTAATAGAGACTGCCTTTTAACAAAGACACTGCTACTAAAACTGCACGCAGCCCAGCTGTTGCTATTGTGATGCTCTATTCACAGCAAACACAAACCAAATGAAAGGCTCTTTCTCTAAGCCCTGAGGTGTTACCTGAGGCTGTTGATGGTGGCTTCACAAAATTAATAGTAAAAGCAGAATTCTTCCTCCTCTTTGACTAGAGAGCCAGCTGGGCACCAGCCTAATCTGCACATAACATGTGTAAATCAATACAAGTTGCTCATCCTATCTGCATGCAAAGCTCCCACACGCACAAGTGGTTCTCCAGTCACATCCCAGTGTAGATATTCCCAAAGCACAGCAGTCTCCTACGCCCTGCAGAGCCTCTTGGGAAGGCTGCTAGAGCGCCTTTTCTAAAACCTCTAACAGGTCAGCTCACTTCTTCAATCATCCCAATCTCACAGATCTTCAACAGCAGCAGTCTGTTCCCCAAGTAAGCATTATAATGATGTGGCAATTCCATTCCTAAAAGTCTGCATGTGGCAAACACAAGTGAATGCATTTTCTTCTTGTTTTCCATGCAAGCACTCCAAGCAGAGAAGATGTGATCCCATATATTATATTCCCTTTTTTCACACTGAATCACACTGTATCTGTGCCAGGAGGACTCCTACAGTTTGCCAGATCTGCTGAGTACACAGATTTGAAATAGCAAGTAGAAAAAAAAAATTCTGAAGCCAAGGGGAATTTCTTTTTCACTCCAGAGAATTAGGATTCATCAAAATGGGAATATTAGGCCTCAGTCGATTGCATGTGACACTAGGTTGATAGCTGCTGTTCTTTGCATGCCTGTCAGAAGAATTCAGTTATATTCCCAACTGGAATATTAGGAAGGCTTTAGCAAAGGAAGACGTGAAAATCCTCCAGCTACATGGAAAATGAGTGAAAAAAAAAATAGGGAGAAAGGTTGCCTAGAATGAACTGGATACTGTCCTGCTCAAGCAGGGAAGTATGAAATTGTGGACATCTGTTCACTCCTTCAGCTGCCTTGGAAAAGGCCTGACATTGCAGGCAGTCCTTGTATTTCCATATGCTTGGGTAAGAGACAGAAACATCAAGAGCTCTGTGCACAGATACAGAAGTGACAGAACAATATTTACTTTCACAAGAGTATTTCTACAGTTGGAGCTATAATTTGAGACATTCAAGTCTGTTCAATTTAACAGCACCACCAAACCCAGAGTATGGGGCAACTGGCAGGAAATGAGGAGATCACTCTTCCCTCTACATCTTTACTCCATGTTCCAGGCAAGATGACAGACTTGCTCCTAAATCAGATTAAACTCTGGATTTACAGTTATTACTAACAGAGTACGTGCAAAGCAATTTTCTTTATCTGTGTTGTTCAAAAGTCTAACACAATTCTTCAAGTCTCCACCTCCAAAATCTACCTGCCATCCAAAGGTCCACCTTTCCGACGACCTCCAGCGGGAACATTTAATTGGGATTTTTTCACTGATAATCCTATTTTCAAGGCTAGGCAAAAAATAAACAGCATCAGGGACAACTTTATCTTCAACCTTCCTCTCTTATTCTGCCTGCTATTCAAATTAAAGGGAACACTGGTTCCAGACTCTTCTGAAATTCTTCCCCTGCCTCAAGGGAATAGCATTCCATCAACCAACAACCTACAACATCATCTCATCTACAAAATAACCAACATCTAATAAGACATTCAGCTTCAGCCTATACAAAATACTCTTAAGTAGAAGGAGCTCAACAACAAAATTCTGTTCAGACCGTTCCTCCCAGAGAGGCAAACAGGCAGGGGGAAAGAGGGAAGGATCCCTGGAGTTGCCCATGTAAGTCTCTACTTGCTTGCTTTTAGCAGTCTGCATCGTGAAGTCAAAACCTTAACAGACAAGACATGATTAGCAAACGTTTTGTGCTCTTAAAGGAGAGTAATTATAGGCATGTGAAAAAAGAAGAGATCCCTGAGGTACTCTTCCTTGCATGCCTCCCGAGAGGCAGCAGGGCCATTAAAAATTCCATGATGAAGAGGAAAAACAGTCTGGGAACAGCCAGGAGGCAATACAGCAAATTAATACACCAGCCATCCCTTGGGAGGACTGCAAGAAAGCAGAAAACTCTCCTTGCTTCACAAAATAAAATTATACCACTAATGATAACAGTCACCACACACACAAAACTGCTTCTAACGATGGGTGTGAAATTCCCAGTGCTGTGCATACACTTTGAATGAAAGCTCTTCTCATCACAGACATAAATCAAGAAAGGTAGTGTACGATTTATACTGCTTTTCAAATAAGACTTCCCAAGGAACCTTCTGCACAGGCTTGTCAGTGTCAAGGAGGAGGTTCTTTCTCAATCCTCAGCTGTGCTCAGTATTCAGGCCTTCAGCTGTGCTTAAACAAAAGTACTGGGTTACCGGTCTTCCAGATAAACTGCACCAAAATCCACCAGAGAGACAAAGAAAACAGTTCCATAGCAGAGAAAAGACTCCACTTGGTAAATACACTCCACTGGATACACTCAGTGATAGCAGAAACAAAGCAGAGAAAGGAGATTTTGCACGGCACAGCAAGCATCAGGTTGAAAAAAACTGGATGGCCACAGCATCAGGACCATTGACTTTCTAATACGTTTCATATTATTTCAGAGGATTTGCTTCCCACACACACACATCCCATTCTGGCAAATTTTGGAGCAGAATTTCTCCAGAATGAGGTGCAAGCTGTTAGAAGCTTCCTGAAGCACAAACTACTGAACTTGATTCCACACATGGCAAAAAGATGTTGACTGGGGTGATAGCTTATCTGAGCTAACAGAGATCAGCTGAACCTCCTGTAAGAAAATGGACTATGAATGAGTATGTTTGGCATGTAAAGCTAAAGAAGAACTGCTATCAAGAAAATGTTTCTCTGAAGGAACAATCTCCTTCTGTGCCCTTAGGAGCATCTTTACATAAAGCAAGCCCCTTGTACCAAAGAGTTCAACCCTTGCCACATATGTGGGGCCACGAAACACATTCATTATTTTATATTTCTTTCTCCTCTAAAGGTTCTTGAGCACATTTCACACTAAAACAGAAACTATGTTCTCAAATTCCAGGCATTTAAAAACACAACTGCATCTGGGATGGCACAATTTCTCTGTCAACTCAGTAAGAATTCATCAGTGACTGTGTTTGTAAGGACACCAGCCAGTTCCTTAGAGGAGGGAACAAGCATATCTATTAACTGGTTAACTAGATTATACACACAGATAAAACCTAGCAAACACAATCTCTCCAGGTTTAGAAATCCATTGCAAAGAGCTTGGCTTTGGAAAGGGCCTGCACTGACCATCATAAAGGTAGAGATTTTGCCCAGCTTGAATTTGCAAGCAGGATTCGTCCAGCTCACCTTTCTGGAAGAAAAACTTCCATAAAGCACCAAGTAAAACACTGGAGGCAAAAGAAAGGTTATCCTAGCTGAAAATGAAGAGACCATTCAATCTTCTTGCTTCACAGGCAGAAAACATCCCCAGAGTGGGGCAAAAGCACAGGAAGGAATCAATTTGCTGACGCACAATCTTCTGAATTCTCTTTATTCTCATCCAGTTGAACATTTAAGAGCTGATTTCCTCCTCCCTCCCCTTTTCCAGCTTTAACATGCTGGCTACAGCAGCATGAGGTCATGGTGCGACATCGCAGAATTCCCTGCAGAAGCCAGTGGGAAGAGAGGCTTTGCTGGGTGGGTGCCAAGCTTCTGTTCAGACACATACAACCTCAGTACATTTTTCATGCTCTATTTGCTAATTAACAAGGGAAAGAAAGCCATGAAGCTGAAAGCCCAGACATTTCTTTCAGATTGGGTCCCTGGTACAAGCACATAAGCAGAATTGTGTCCAAAGCAAGGCTTTGTCTACTTGCACAGGGAAAGAGCTCAAGGGCACCTTACCTTTAGACAGTCACCTGCAGCACAAAAACAGGAGTCACCTCTAAGGCCAACACTTGAATTTAATTTAGGATGAGTCAGCAGAAGATGCCTGAATAGTACATTAACCCAAACTATGCAGACTCAAATATACCTAACATCTGGCCAAACCAGATCTAAATTTCAGCTATTGCTATAGAGAGATATCAAGCCATTAGAGGTCACCTCAGGTGAGTTCTTAATCTGCTCAGAGGGTCTATTTTAGATACCTAGGATAGCAAAATGCTTCAGCACGTCACCCACACCAGTTTGTCAGCATTTTCCCCTCTCATCTTGTTCCAATTTTAATAGTGGGCAATGATACTGTGTCCATTTGTACCTATAAAAGAGACTTGCAGCAACTCATTGCACATTTCAGAACACATTGCAGTTATTTCTAAAGGAACTGTATATTCTGCCTGTCTGTCATACAGTGTTTCGTATACTGTAAGCACTCGGTTCACTGAAACTCTCAAATAAACTGCATTGCTACATTTTGTGCTGTTTGGACGTGGAGTTCCCAGGGAAAAGCGTGTTAAGTCACAGGTTCAGATCACAGTACTACTGAAGACATCCAGAGAGGGAAGGGAGACAACCCCAAGAGAGCAGAGCAAGGCAGTTACCTGGCAGTGCAGTGTGCTGGTGAGCATCTTCGGTGGGAAGCATCAGCAAGCACATCCAGAGAGTACAGAGGAGATAATGGATTGAACTGGAAAGTCAAGAGATTTTATTTAAGCAAAGCATTAAAAGAAATAGTGTCCAGATAAAGCTCCTCAGATCTGTTCTGTTCACACAGTATAAGGAGACCCTTCTGGCACCTCAAGGGGTAGGACTAGATGAGAACAGGCTCCCACTTCAGATAAAAGGCCAGCACAAAGGGTGACACAGCAAAGCTCATAACCACCTTCTCACAACTGACAGCCTCAGCGCACTCCTCTTCCAACCTGCATTATCAAAAATGCTGGTTGACTAAGCATAAGTTCTCTATTGCTGCATGCCATTAAAAAAAATCTGCTTCTCTTTCAGAAAGCCTCTTGTCTACCTTCACATTGCAGAGAAATGTTAACTGTTATGAACTGTGCAAGCACAGAACTTTCCACAGAGCAGCTCCTGTATTCCCAAGGGCTGTGTGTATCACTGAAACAGACCTCTAGAAGACTCAGATCCACCAGGTTAAGTTCACAATAAGCACCCAATTCATTCCATGGCAAGTGGGTTGCTCCTTCCACTCCTCTCCACCCTCTCAAGCTGCCTTTGCAAACTGCTTAAAACAAATTTTTGAAACAATGCATGGTCAAGCCAATCTAAGATGCTCCATTAGACATCCACTAGACAGATCTTGAGGGCATCAAACCTGCACAAGACAGCTTGTTGTAGAATGATCAGGATTTTTAATGCTCAGGACAGAAATGGAACAATCTGGTCAACCAATGCATGGAACAAACTGTGCTCAGTATGTAAACAAAAGCTTTAGACTGATAGTTTCTCTGGGGTTCCTACTTCCATTCAGCATTTCCTCTATATTTATAATTCACACCTCAAGCAGGAAATTAATTTCCATCTGCTTTGCAAAGTGTTACACCAATCTCCAGAACGCTTTTCCTGTATTACTAGGATTACTGATGCATTTTTAAATAAGGACAAAGGAACAATCCACACTTGTAGCAGGACTCATAAAACAAGTTACCTGCAACATCAGAACTCAGTACTGGCCTTTACCCTCCACCTTTCTGAGAAAGAAGATGCACCACGAAGCTGCTGCTATCAGGGAGCTCCTCCTTAAGTGGGACTGCTCATTTACTGTCAGTGAAGAAACTGCAACTGCACAGTAGGGAGAATCACCAGGAACCCTCTGCTACTGGAATAGCTGATTCAAGTTCATTTAGGAAAAACAAAAGTTACTTACTTTTGGTCATTTTAAAGCTTTTGTTGTTATTCTTATCTTTAGCAATCTGTAAAATGTTCTCACTAATGGAAAATACACAATTGCACAATGGCTTGAAAATTATTTCTTGCCATATACACATTTTTAAAAGGTAAAAAAAGTTCCAGTCCTGTCCTACTGCTCGCCAACCAAGCAACAACTCACATAGGAATAGACAGGAGTGTGCATGGCCAGGAACACTGTTACAACATGACTGCTCAAATGGAAGAGTGTT
>VXBU01017397.1:810896-909049 GCA_013400315.1 Bombycilla garrulus
TGCACACACAAGAGTTTCAGTTACAAGAATGCCTATTCCTCTTGCTTATCACTTCTTACATTTTCCTGTTACAGCTGCTATTTATCTACATAATTTAAGCTCACCATTTTCCCCCTTCTCTGTGGATGAGACTATCAGGGTAGAAGCCTGAGCCAAACAAGGCAAAACAAAGCATTTAAAAAGAGAAAAATGTTCCAATTCTTATGGAACTTTGAGAGGCCAAAGCTCCTCCTGTCAAGGGGCATTTTCCCTCCCACTCACTGTCAGAAAGGATGGCCTACACTAACCTGAAACAGGGAGATAAATAAAAGGAGTTCCTGAGCTATTCAGTTTAAATAGACAATACAACGCCAGAGAAATGGGTTGTGTTCAAAGCCCAGAAGACATCAGTTAACAAAACGAGAGGGGACAAGACTGCCTTACCTCACGTGCACAGCCCACAGTGTGTGGGAAACCAGAAGCCAGCATTGTGCTCTTTCTAGAGAGAAGGAAACCAAGAAAATAAAAAAGGAAAAGCAGAGTCACCTTACCTGGTTGCGATCTCTCTTCCCCACAGATGGTAACCAGAAACTGGAAGGAGGTAGAGTTGAGAGGACAGGTGGGAGCAATGCCAAGGAACAAACATGAGGGGAAAAAAAGGAGGGTTGGGGATAGGAAGGGAAGAACAGAGATGGAGGGAGAAGGAAAAAGATTAAACATCATCAGAAGTCATATTAAAAACAACGAATTTCAGATCCAAGGAAGAAAATTAGGTATCAACAGCTGGTGAAGGCTGGACCCACAGCACTACAGTCGAGACATGCCATCCTTATCTACCCATTCCCCAGAACAGCATCAGGGAGATGCCAAAGGATAAGTACCATGACTATTTCCAGTGCTGACTACAATTTAAATACACTAATTGGGGAAGGAGACAAAACACCAAATAAAGAAAAAAATCATTTCACAACTGCCTTGTCAGCATCATTTCTGCAGTTGGGGAATGCACCCATAGTACAGCTCCACAAAGAAGCATTTTAAAAATGAACTTGTGGGGCTCAGTCCTCTCTTAATGTCCAAAAGATCTGCAGTTATTGCACTGGCACATTATAACAGAGGATGAAAAAAAAAAAGCTGACTGTAAAAAAAGGGCATTTGAGTAGCATTCACACACTGGGACAGCCTTATAAAAACATATTTATATAACAAAGGGGAAGTCAGCAAATACAAGCAAGAAAACAGAGAAGCCGTTATTAGAATACTGTCTCCCACTAAACAGGTTATGCTTAAGTGCCCACCCAGCTCTTCATGTCCTTCACCCCAAGAAGGGAAGAGGATCCTACAGCTCTTCTTCCCCTCCCCAAGTTCCATACAACAACTGTGAAGGGCCTTACTCTTTCTGGCGCGGATCACTGACAATATGACCCAGCCTCTCGGTGCCCAGAGTGCTCATGGAGGTCTCCTGAAACACAAAGACAGGCAAAAGGTTGCAAACTCTCACACAGTGAGCAGAGAACAGCTGGCTGCTGCCAGTAAGAACAAATCTTACTCCCCTGGGTCACATCCTTTCCTTACCAGCCCACTCTCAGCAAAACATGTTCACTCCCACCTTTTAGAACTTCACCTGACATGATTTAACTAACCAGAATGGCAGAAAATAAGCCTCATAAATAAAATTGAATTGTTTCTTATTTTTAGTGATGATATTTGCTTACAGAGGGGCACACCATAAACTGGACTAGAACAAAGTATGCAGCACAAGGATGCATGAGATGAGGAGAGATGGCTGGGAAGTGCTTCTTTCCATGTTACTGGGGCTAGTTGAGCTAGAAACAGGCTGAGATAGGACACTACACTGTTCCATTAACAGTGGAGATTCACCAACCACCAGTGAATAAATTAAGGAGTGAAAGCACGATGCTTCTGCTCTTTCTGAAAGCAGCAATTCAGCAGCAGCACCTCAAGCAACTAAAGAAAAGGTAGGTCCCAGGAGAAAGGACTTACTCTGGGAGCATGTTGCCTCCTGCAAGACGCTGCCCTGTGTATGTGCTCGATGCTGGTGTACACACACAGCCTGAAGCACCAGCTGTTCACATCTGCATAGCAACTGCCTCCAACAAAGAAGAAAGGGGCTTTTTTTTTTTCAGCTCCTTTTCAGCAAGGGGCTGAAGATGAGGGCAAAAGCCATTCACAGGTAAGGTTCATTTGTGCCAGGTATATAGGCAAAACACACTCAAAGTTTGGGGGCAGTTGTAGCAGCAGGGGTGAAAGATGGGCTATTTGTTACAGCAGGAAAATTATTAACTTAAAGTGCCATAATGTTTAAATTTACGGTTTATTACTGTGTAAATTACAAGCCGTACTTTTGGTAATTAGCAGCTCGCTGGCGGGGAGCTCTGAATGAAACTCATTATTTATGATTACAGTTCCGAGAGAGATGGGGAAGGGGGAGCAGTGACCTCCACTGCAAATGACAAAGATCCCTTTAAGGTGATGAAGATGAATTAAACAAGTAAATATTATCCTTCTCATTTGGATCATTAGAGGTGTGCCGCCAGGCCCAGTCACTTGCAGGTGGCCTCAGGAACCCTACGTAAAGTCAGCTTCTTGCCAGCTGAGGTTTCATATTTTGAATGCTGGTTACAATTAAGCAAGGTGAGTGGAGGAAAGAAGGGGCAGACGAGGATCTTTCAAGTATGACTGAACAGAAGGCAGCTGTCGCCCTCCTCTAGACTCCAGGCCCCCCTAACACACCTTGTTAGCAGACTACAGCCAGCCAGCTCGGAACTTATGCCAATGTTTTCAAAAGCACGGAGCACCTCACAATAAAAAGAAAAGCCAAACGCAGCCAACACCTTCCTTCCCAGAATCATCCTCTACAACAAACAGCAGCACTGAATACTCATGATGCAGACCCAAGCAGGTGTACCCCTCTCTTTTAGACAGACACCTGCAAAGTATTATTTGTTCTATTAGAAAAAGGACTGATACTTTGTTTGGTGTTTGCCTTACATATAATAAACAGGCAGTAGCTTTGGGCAGCTTTGTCTGCATTTACTGCATATATCTTTTTACTCTCCCGTTTTCTCACTAAAAATGCAACTACTAAAACCTTCCTTTGCTGCGATTCATATCAGTCTTCCTCCCTATATAAAATTCGGCCTTCCTTCACCTTTGAGGCACCTCTCTGCCCTTGCAGCCTCAGATGAGCATGCACAAGCTTCATGCCATCATCATTTTCCCCTACATTCTGTCTAAATCTTCTTGATATTTATGCTCCCTGTCATTCTTCTTCAGGCCTCCTTTCATACTGCTTTCAGCACTGATCAGTTGTCTTTGCCACTCCAAATGTGCCTTAAAATCCACTTAGTCACTCAATCACCTTCTGACAGTCAAAGCAGTTAAACAAATCAAACAGCACATGAAACAAAAAATTTACAGGACCACTTTCTGCTGAAAACAGTTTACATGGTATCTTAGAACAGTACTTCAGGACGGATCAGAAACTGAAATAGAAAATTACCATCTTTCAAAAGGGCATACCTTGCCAACCAGCCTCCTCCGACCTTTACGGAGACAACGGGCAGTGGCTCCTGGAAGGCGATTCAGGCGAGCATGAAATCCTGAAAACCAAACGCAAGAAAACTGAGCAATGAACACAGTCCAGGAAAACTCCTTAGTTCAGTAATCAAATCAGATCCTCTGCCTGTTGTTTTTCAGTCTCAAAGATGTAGATATGCCAATTTATTCACAAATCAAATAAAATCCTTACTTTTTAAAAAAGCAAGCCTGCCAGTGGGCAGCTGGTATTATTTCAGTAAACTCGTCAACAGTGTAGCTTTTTCGTAACTGGATCTTAACAAAAACCCAAAACACATCACCAATATCAGTTTAAATGCAACACCTATGAACAGAATCTACTCTTGCCATCATACCAAAAATTCTCAAACACAATTCCTCACGGACCTCACCTCTCTGAGCTGGCCGTGAGGGCAAAAGGAAAGTGGAAACGGAGAGTTTGTCCAGGCCTGAGTCAATCCTCTCCACTTCAGATCGGTGATCAGCTCCCCACTTGGGAAGGAGGTTGGGGACAGTGAATCCTGGAACACATTCTCCTTCATAAAACCAATCACTTTGCTCATCATCTCCTAAAGAAACAGGATGAAATTAGCCACAAATAACATCAATGTACCCTGTGACAGTCCTTCAAAATACTACAAGTAGGCATATCAATGTGAAAGAGCTGAAGTCTCATTAGGAATTCATTCTTGAAGAACCTTATATTTGTATTCTGTTTCAATGATCCTCAGTAACTATGGGGCCTCACTAAATGCTTTAAACTATCCAACTCATCAGTCTCCAGAATTTCCCTATAGAACAAAGCCTCTTTATAGACCTGCCTAGGGCAGGTTTAGCACTCTGTTGCTACTGCATCTCATCAACCTTAGTTCAATGTTGTGTGATGTCTTATGCAGAACTCTTTCTCTGAAGTAATTACTGCGACAGCGGTAGAGGCCAATCACTTGGCACATGTTATTGCTGTCACAGGAGAGACTTCACAAGAGGGGAAGACCAGGCTCAGAGAATAAGCAAAAGAAACAGGCTGATGAGAAAGACCCCTAGTCTCCCAAGACAGCAGCTAAGATGAAAACATGTAACTATCCGAAATGGTCACTCTGAATTTAAGTACTAACTGCGCTGTGAGTGCTCTCAATCAAAATTTCTTAGAATCTCTCAGAACTACAAACCCCCTGCAAAACTGAAGCAGCAGCAACAGAAGTCATGACCAAAGTCTCCATGGAGCTGGGTTGCAGTCCAAAACTGAACTGCATCACACACTGTTCACAGTAAATCTATCTGGCCAGAAATTCCCTGAGAGCAGTAGCACATGAGCAGTGTACGAAAAAAAAAAGCAGGAGGAGAGCAAAGAGCCTGACACACACAGCATTTCAGTAGCCCAACTCACAAACAGTCCTGTGTAATTGCAAGGTGCTTCATCTTGCCTTAAAAAACTAACACCTTAGGGAAAATTCTCATTTGCCTACCATTAAGTCTCAACTCAAGCATTCCCACTCACTCTCCTTTCCTCACTGAGTTACATGATTCCTGACCAAATCCCATTATGCCTACTCACACATCTGCCTGGGAAAAAAGAAGAATAAAGAAAAAAGGGGAAAGAAAAAAGAAAAAATAAAAAGAACAGAACAAAGTAAAAAAACTCATCCTAGTAAGAATGCTGCAGTCTTGCACATAACAAAAGAAGCAATACACAAAATCAACTCACATCAGTAACAGGCAGGACAGCCAGAACTCTTTATCCCAAAGCTCTGACATAGTTTTTTCTGTCATGTGTCAAGCTGACCTACCAGTCATATCTTAAAATACAAAAATCCCATCTCCACTTCATAGTAAATTAAAACTAAGTAACATTGGATAGTTCTTCTAAGAGATCATAATTTGTGCAAAACTGCTCCTATAAATTTGGCTCTATGAGCACAGTGCTCTGTCATACCTCAAATCTCTATTTTCACAAGTAACAATAAGCATCATATGCTAATATTTAGTAATTTTCACACAGAGAAATCTCAATGCAGGTATAAAACCAAAAAAAAAACCAAAAAAAAAACACCAAACCAAACCCACCTTACAATCAAATTATGAACCAGGATCATTCTCTGCTTAAAGAAGTGTGCTGGTATGTGCAGTTGCAAAGACGATTTATTTAATTAGCAACGGCACAAATATTACATGATGTAACCTCAAAAGGAGGGAAAAAAACCTGCATTTATTTAAGAATGCTGCCAGCTTCAATTTCCCATTATTCAGCCTGAAACTATGCTGGAAAACTATTTATAAGGTGACAATCTGTGACAAAAAAAAAAAGAAATTGTGCTCTCTCCATCTCACTGACATGGAAAGCTGTTGGTTTTTTATTTAATTTGTGACTAAGAATTATCAAGAAAAAAAAAGGAAAAGGTGATTTTTTTTTTATTTAGTCTGAAAGTGCAACAATACTTTTAACCCTTTTAACGTAACTGTAAGCTAAAACAGCTTGGCCAGAAAGCTATCACAATATAAACTGTATTAACAGAGAGACTTGATGACAAGGATGTCAAACCTCTCCTCTTACCTAGACTGGGAAAGCTGTAATTGGACTTTATTAATTTATCTAAGTCATATTCCTACATGTTCCTGTATATTGAGCATCCTGCTTCTAGTAGCAGTCAAAAATTAATGTCTAAAACAGGGTATAAAATCAGGGCAAGTATATAGGGCAAGCATATAGACAAGTACATATATACACTAGCCAGTCTCCATCAATCTTGGCTCAGGTGATGAAGTAAAACACTTCAGTCACCACTCTGCTTTGTCATCTGATATATAAGTGCTCACTAATTTCAGCTCCCCCTGAATCATCATCAGTAAAAAGAGAGGGCAAAAGAATCTGCTTTTCTGTAGACTTTGAAGAACCAGAGTCTGGAAACAGCTGTTTTCCAGCAAACATCAAAGCTGATATTTGAAATCCCTACTCTTAAAGAAAGTGTTATACTCCCCCAAGATCACAGATTGGTCCTACAGCCTAAAATACCATCAGAAAACACAAAAGCATGTTTGCTATTATTGTGCTGGTTCACACAGGTGCCTGAGCCATTAACAAGCTGGTGGAAGCAGCATATCCTATTGAGCTACTGGTGCCACTTCCTTCAGCACTCCTATATTCCCAGAAGAGATCTCATCCAAATCTCAGCTTGTGAAATGTGACAGAATCAGAGTGCACAGAATTGCAGGTCTCTAGGGTCACGTTCCACATGCTCCAAATGTAATAGTCCTCAATGCCTATGTGCCTACTATAACCTATTTCACACTTACTTCTGCCGTATCCCACATCAACTGAACACTGTGCTGTGGTTCATAAATAAACCCAGATTGCACTTCACACTCAGAACTCCTAAGATACCATTTCTACAACACTGAAAATACCATGTTCAGCTAATGCACACAGGAGCAAGGGAGGAACACATATTTAAAGAAGTAAAACCTATCACATATTGCCATCATCTTCTTAGACAGTCTGTTAGGTGACATATCAGTATTAAGTAATTTTTCCCATCTTCTCTTTCTGCCCATAGAGAAAACAACTAACAAGTTCAGGCACTAATGGTATGTAGACAACACTTAAAACACTTCCAGAAACAAATCCTAAGCTGTGCTCTTTCACTATGAAGAGCTCTCAAATTCCTCTTGTATGTCTGTGCCTTTCCACAATAATAGCTTCTTATATTGCAAATATTATGGATCTGATAGACAGAGTATTTAATCAGGAAAAACGTAGTGTTATGAAAATCACACATTTGTAGCCCTCATCTCATTTCTTAACTTCTAGCCGCTCCCTGCCACTGGTTTTTCCTCACACACTTCCCTGTCGCTCTTCAAACATAGATTTTTCTTTGCATTTGTAAAGAAAGTAAGAAACTCCTGAGCAGCACATGAGGAAAATCACAGGACACTTGTTACCTTGGCGGCCCTCATCATTAGTAAACAGGCCAGTATCACTGCTGCTGCAAACACTGCTGGTTTCACTGGAACAAAAACAGAAAAAAAACAAACATGATCACAATTGCAACAGGCACAATACAAAAACCACTCTACTACATTTCACTAGCTTCTCCAAGACCAAAATGCTTCACATGTATCACAAAACTGAGTTACAGATACATGACTGGCTCTAGAACAGAACACAACTGCTTTGTTAAAACTTATCAATGCTGCATCACCTGACAAAGAGTAGAATCCTTCTATTGAGTTATCCAGTCTTTTTATCTAGAATACCTAGTTTAGTTCTAAGTTATTAAGAAGTAATAGCAATTAATAAAATGACATTTGCCTCGGGTACTAGAAGTAATAACCTAACTATAGCATTATCTGGAATACTCACCAGGAAATTAAACACAGTTAAAAACTCCTTGCGTCATTTAACAGCTAAAAAACCCTCTTAAGTCTTCTACTTCAGATTCCTTTTCCTCAAAAATGTTACAGCCACACGAACAGCCTCCCCCCACCCCCACAAATTCCTTTTTATATGGAATAAAATGTAGCTGTGACTTTTACAACTCTCCAGCTAAACACCTTAGCACAGCATAACTTGCTGCAGCTGAATGCAACCTTGTCATAGCATGCTTTGCATTTGCTGAAGCAGTTAGAGGAAATCTAATTCTTGAACAAAAGAATAAAGCTAGAAATTAATGTGTAGAAAGCCATTAATTGACTGAAAACTAGATGAATATTTGTAGCAGAAGTACATGCTCCTATCAGTCCCAAGCATCTGAAGGCTTTAATGTTGACTTGAAATCATTCCTTGAACATTTCAGGCAATACTTCCTCCGATTTAGCTGACAGATAGTAGGACAAGCAGAAATTACTTACTGCCTCCTCCCTGAGCACTAAGACCTTAGATGTGACCACCAGGTGTAAGTCAGCACTAGAATCAGTCTCCAGTCAGGGAATGCTGTCTGAAAGTATCTCTGGATGCCTCTTTTTCCAGGGAAACTGGATCATACTACAGACCAGGATCAACTGGAAACCCCTTGGTTTACAAGGCTGAATGAAGAGGGTCCACAAAATACATCACCCCAAAGAACTGCAGGCACAGAATAAAACTATTTTGTGAGCTGTTCTTAGAAAATGCACCCTAAAGTCCAGCCAAGTCAACTCATGCTGGATATCTAAAACTCTGCATCTTCATCATTGTATAAAGGCCATTTATACTCAAAGGATGAACAACCTGTACAGCATTCTCACCTTCCAGCATGTAAGTTAATATCAAATTCCAAATTGATCCATTACACAGCTTGGCCATGCATTCATCCTCCCACATACACACCACAGCAATTAAGGGGAAGGACTGAGAACCATGAATTAATTGTTTCATCCCAAACTCTCCTACTAGCTCACTGTATGACCCTGGGCCAATCTCTTAGCATGCCTGCTTTCCCTTTTGATAGCTTGGATAAACAATCCTCACAAGCTGCATTTGCGAGGACGGAGATGCTTCACAAGAGTTTTAGCATCCTCAGAGAAAAGGTGCCTGAGAAAGGAAAAAGCACTGACAAGAATCCAGGTCATAAGAACAGTACTTTAAGCATCCTGTTGCACTGAGAGCTCTTTAGTTCCTTACAGTGCTTTCCAGGAACAAACTTCCAGGGATTTCACCCTCTTCACTACCCCTTTTACACTGCAGGGCTGAGCACAAACTAGACTCCTGTGCAGGGCTTTCTGCAGGTCCAGTAAGCACTGATTAATGACCTCCACTTGCAAAAGAGGCTACTTACCTTAACCATGAAATAATGAATGCTATTGATCCGACAAGCTACTGCTATAGAGTGTTATTGATCACCCAATCTTTGGTTAAAATGGTCCTCATTTAGCAATTTCACTGTCGCCAACACCTGGAGCAAAGCATGCTTATAATTAAATAGTTTGGGGGAGTTAAACTGAGAGGTGATGGACAGAGATCTCAGGTTTCCCCCATTTATTCTTTTGCCTGAGCTATTGTTTGTGTCAGGAGGGATATTGATTTTCTATAAAAATAAGAAAACAAGAGGCACCGAGGGGCTGCAGAAGGTCAGGCTGGGCTGGAGAAGGAGGGGAAGTGGAACACTCTGTCTTTGTCACTTGCCTTCCAAGAGAGAGGAATTTTTTTTCTTATGGAAAGACTGGCCTCCAATTCACCAGCTTAGCCAGACTCATGAATGCAACTGCAGACTGCCATCAAAGCAGCTCCCTTCCAAAGGGTAAAGCAACATAACTGCACATTCAGGATGAGCAATGATCACATTCTCAAGCCAGAACCCTGTACTGGTTTTGGCTGGCACAGTTAAATTTTCCTCATAGCAGCACTTTGGTTCTGTCTCAGATTTGTGAGCAGTGTTGGTAGCACAGGGGTGTTTTAGCAGCTGCTGAGCAGCACTCACACAGTGCCAGGCTGTCTCTGCTTCTCACACTGCAGGCTGGGGTGCACAAGAAGGTGGGAGGGTGCACAGGCTGGACAGCTGACCCTGACTGACCACAGTGTAATGGCATGTGTGGCAATAAAAGCTGGGAAAAAGAAGAATGAAGCCAGGGACACTTGGAGTTACGGTGTTTGTGTTCCCAAATAATGTTACAAATGATGGAGTTCTGCATTCCTGGAGACAGCTGAGCACTTGCCTGCTGATAGGAAGTAGTGAATTCCTCATTTTGCTTTGCTTGCACACGTACCTTTTACTTTACTACTAAACCAATTTTACCTAAACCTGAGAGTTTTCCCACTTTTCCATTTTCCTCCCTCATCCCTGCAGGGAAGTGAGCAGGTGTTTTTATGGAGCTGAGCTGCCTAGCCAGGTTAAACCACAACAAATACATCAGCATTAAGCCAGTGAAATTTCACAGCATGGTGGGCAGTAGAATCCCAGGTTTGAAAAAGTCACAGGAAGAGTTTTGGTACTTGAAAACAGATGAGACCAATATCTTTCACAAGTAAACACAGTACTCAAAGGGATTTTTAGACAGCTCTTGTCCTATAGTTTGTTCTGCCCTCAAACCAAACACAGACCATTCTGGAAGTACTCAGCTTAGAGCAACAAGAGAAAAAATTTCAGCACTGAATATATAATTTGCCTTTGTTTTATTATGGCTGCAGGGAATCTCAAAACATTTAGGGACAGAAAGGCAAGTTACTTCTAACAGTCTTAGCAGCTAATTGTCACCTTTGTACAAATACACAAACGACTGCTTCAAGTAAAACCACTCGTGTCCTTTGTTGTTTCCACAGTTATTTACAGATCAGGCATTAGGTCGTGTCATTACCCAATTCAGAACCTTCACCATTTCCTTATTGTGTTCCTGCACATCCATCCTCTCAATCTATGTTCACCTTTTGCCATGTTTGGCAAACAGTTTCAAAGATTTTGTTACATGCACACTTGAATCAGAATACTGCAGCTCATCTTCCTCCAGGAAAGGACTGGACACAGTCCCACAAGCCCTGGTTTTTTAGGGAAAAAAGAATTTTCCTCGTTAAGAACCCATATCCAAGACTTCCTCAGTGAATGGGCGTTCATCAACTGAATAAACAGGTATTTGACCTGACTCAGAATAAGAAGCCTTCTAGAAAGCAGAGAAAAAATACTGGATATTGCTGCATTTACAGATTCATTCCTGCATAACAAACCAAAGCAATTGTCAGTGTTGGGGAGGAAAAACAAGGTTATAAAAAATCCACTCTGAATACATGACTTAGTTTATGGGAAAACCCATTTTGTTTTGTCACATTCCCTACCATTAGAGGGGTGAACAGCAGCAAAATCAGTTCAGTATGAAAGTTTTGCAAATCATCAGATCACCACAAATTGCTTCCAAGTCCCACAAGCAGCATCAGTCACCTTTTGTCCCACCAGCTTGTGATGATAACCACACCACTTGCTCTCCCAGGCACCCAATTTTCTTCTACCTTCCTCAGGATATGCCCTTGTCATACGTCTGTGAAAAGAACTCCTCTTTCTGTACCAGGAAAACCAGCCAGAGCACAGTGGGAGTGAGGCAAACTCAGCCAGCTTCACTGAGCTGCTAGCAGCAAAGTGCTATATTTAGAGCAGAGACCAAAGCAGGATCCTTCTCTGCTGTGAGGGAGACTCCACAGTGAAAAGGGCTGTATGTATTCCTCCCTCCAACTGTGGCCCCCCCTAGTGAGTCACAGCACAGATCACACATGTGGTGCTGGAGAGGTCAAATATTCCAAGCACCAGCTTTCCAGAGAGAATCCCAAGGATTTGGCAGCAGATGGTAAGTGTCACTTGATGCACACACTTGCACAATAATTAGTCTGAGAGCAAGGGACAACTGAGACAGAACAAAGCCATCTCCCAGCATGGTCCTCAAGTAACAGTCTGGACATAGCTCTTTATTTACTCTTTCCAAGGCTGGCACAAATAAAGGCTGGATGAAAGCCTGCTGGTTTAAGTTCAAGTTCGACATGATGGAACAGACTCTGACTGGTGTTAAAAAAAGCAACTCAAGGAACAAACAGTGTCCATCACTGCCACATCTAGTAAAGGCATCTCTCAGTCCACCACCACTGCACTATTCAGGAGCTACTTAGCACACTTCTTTTCCTGGACTAATAGCAAACAGCCCTGAGATGATAAAACTGCTTTAATAACTAGTAACAAAAGGTTTCCATCCACAAGTTTCTTGTAAAGCCCCACTTTGCAGCCACTTTTTAGCAACAACAAAAGAAGTGACCACACTGTAAGAGATACACGCTACAAATCACAACTGACCCAGTAAAAATGCAGTAGTGGTTCCCTGGACCACAGTGAGGACTTACTATAACCTAAGCTCTTACAGGGTCCCAGAACACACCACGGAGAGGTTTGCAATTCCAGCTATTATCCACAAAGCTGTAATAATGAAATGCCACCTGTCCACTCTGACAAACTGCGGGAGCTAGACTGTCACAACACTTAACTGAACCTCAACACATGAGCAATCAAACTGTATCAGTGACAATCCAAATCCACTCTCCCCTGATAGGGACTGTTACAGTGCTTGAGAAAAGAACATGAGAACGTGACAAATGCTGAGTTCTATGCATGTTCCTCTAGCTTTTAGAAGCCAGCAGTTTAAGGCCTTCCTGAGCAGGATCTTTCATCTGGGCTGTAATGTTTCACAGCCCCTGATGCGTCTATTCTCCACATCTCCCTTTTGAACCTATTTGAATTTTGACCTCTAAAATGTCCTGCAGTATGGTTCCACACTTCATGCTACATGAAAAACAATACTTTTAGTTTGTTTGTTTTAAACATCTCCTCCATGTCTGCTGTTCTTACACAATGATAATTAGAAAATCAGCAATCACATTTGCTTTTTGTATGCTATTCATTAAGAAATTTCCTCCATTTGGTTCTTAGCAGTTGCGCCTTTTCTAACCCGAAAAACCTCTTCGGACAGAAGCAGTTTTATGATCCCAAACCTTTGACAGAGAGAATAAAAGTCACACTTGGGGAAGAAAATTCCCAAGGGCAACTCAAATTCAGACCATGACATTTACATGTCTCATTTTAATCCCTTCTATGTGAAATTCATCACAAATTCATCACAGCTCTCCAAAACTGGACACCAAGACATCAGACTCCACTGTCTGCACAGGTTTATCCTGTAAGGAACATAAGTTCCCCTCAACTTCTTCATCAGCTCACCACATTCTCCCCACAGCTAGGCTTGGACAATCAGATCATGAGCAGAAATGCAGAACTGCAAGCAAGGGTAGACTGAGGTTTCCACAGTACCTGCACAGAGGGCTAGCAGTAATGATGGGAGATCTGACCTGTTATCTACTACTAGTTATAGTGAATGCTGAAAACAAGAAACTGAGACCAGTTCATATCAATCATGAAACACAAGTGCCAGCTGTTTACTCCCCAAACCACAGGCCACAAGCATGCCACACTGTAGCTGCAAGGCCACAGACATTTCAGAGGATTCCTTGTGTAACAGGAGCCAGAAACCTACCAGCTTGCCAACTTTTCAAGGAAGCATTCTGGGTCATCATACAGTACTGAGAGGAAAGACTTGGAAAAAATCTACAGTTCAGAAGCAGCTGAGATACTTCTCATCTCCAAAAAGTGAGCAGCACTGAATAATTTTAAGAACTTCAAAAATCAAGGCATAGCATTTACAGGCAGCTGCAAGCAAGGTGCCTCTGATTAGCACAGGGAAGAAACCGAGATCTCACCATTCCGACATGTTTTCATCGGAGCCCTGTTTCTGATCATCAGCTTCACACTCCATCCGCTCCTTCCTTCCCCCGCTGCTGAGGAAGGGCCTGTTCTCTCCTGACTCGCAAAGGCCATGACTGGATGACGTCCAAGGAGCATTCTCTTTCCAGCGTGAAAGACGCTGTTTCTTGGCTGACTTGAACCTGCAGCCCCTCTCATAGTTCCACTCTGACACCCTGAGCTTTTGCTGGAGACTGGCAGCCACCTCTGACGTCACACGTTTGACTTTCCGTCGACGCCTGAGAGGTCGACAGGGTGCGTTCTCTGTAAAGGAGTCTGACTCATGCCACAAGTGCTGCTTGCTCCTCAGGGTGGCACTAAGAGCTGGATGTCGTTTGACCATCGCCATGTCATCAGAGTCACTGAAATTAGCTGTCAGCACCTCACGGCAATCCTTGACAGCTTCGTCCAAGCTCGACTCTGAGGCCTCGCTGTAGCAGCAGGCATGTTCTGCCTGGTGCGTGAAGTCTGAGCGTCGTTTACGACCCCGTCTCTTGCGAAGCTGACGCCGCTGCTGCCGTGGGCTTAGGGCCATCTCTTCCCATAGCTCATCCAGTTTGTTCTGCTCTGAAGTCTGCTCTAAAGCTGAGGCCAAGTCATGCACCAGTTCATCCATTGGCAGGGCCTACTAAAATTGACAACAAATAATTAGCACCAGGCATAAATACTGCTACCAACACATCACTGTAGTGTGCTATAGTTTTTGTAACAATAACAGTGTTATATACTTACTTTGAAGTTACCTGGGAGGACCCAATGCAGGACAACTGCCACTTCCTGGGCTAACACTCACTTCTTCTTTTTGTAAGGGTTAAATCCCTCTTGTAGCCATGGTGGCACAGATCTCTCTCTACTGCAGCAGTTGGGTTGAGTGCTCTGTGTCTGAAAAGGCCTTAAGGTTCATCTTCTGTGTTGAAGTAATGAGCACAATTACACATCCCAAAGGGTATGGAAGCCTGCAACTAGTTTTTGCTAGCCAGCGTCAGTAAAGCCACAGAGAAAGGTCAGCGCTTGACAAACAGATTGAGTCTTCCAAAAAGTAGACAAGCAGCAAAGCTGGGAGGGAAACAGATAGTAAAACAAGTAGTTTGCAAGGCAGCATTACTTCAGAAGCAAAGCGCGGCGCGTGGGACCCTGGGCTTCTCAGAACAGGGGGCAGACCAAAGCCCCAACTCCTACTGCCGAAAAACACCCCACACACACCTCAGGGCTGCCAGTGTGCCAATTCCAAAGTCCTGGCCAAATCCCTCACCTCACAACACCCCTCTCCCTACCCGTGCCTTGCAGGCGCGGGATTCCTCTCCCCACCGGGCTCACAAACACCCGCACACCCAGCCGGGTGAACTACCCGCCGCCGCAGGCCGCCTCCCTTAGTCTCCAGCGACCCGGCCGCACCGACTCCCTCCTCCGGGGAGAGACCCCGCAGCTTCACCGCGGAAAGCCGGGAAACCCTCCCTCACCACCGCGGACGGGCAGCTTCCCGCCGGGCCTCCCCGCGACCCCGCTCACCGGGCAGCGCCCCGCTCCGCCAGCCCCTCGTCAGCGCCGCTTCCGGCCTCCCCGGGCCACTTCCTCCGCTCCGCCCCGCCCCGGGCCCCGCCCCGCTTCGCTCCGCCCCGCTCCGCTCCTCCCCGCTTCGCTCCGGGGCTCTGCACCGCCCCCGCTGCCGCCTCGCTTTATGCCGAACCTTTAGCTGCTTGGTGATCGTATTTTATTTTTAACGGCCAACAAATAAGCTTGGTACCCCAACTCCTCCGTTTCGCTGCTGCCACGCTTGTTGTGCGCACCCTGAATTAAACTTCACGGGGCTACTCCCCGCTCCTTAAGGCTTGCAGCTCTTTTCCGGTCGTGCCGATTTTATACATCATCAGCAGCCACCAGAATAAACCTGCCACCGTCCAGTTTTGCGTAGCATCCCGTTTTATTTCTCAGCTTTCACGGTGCATTTTCAGGGGGGTTTGAGTGCGGTTTTTTCCTCGTCGTGGATTTTTTTTTGTTTGTTTTCGGTTTGTTGTTGTTGTTTGAGTTTTTTTCTGGTTTTTTTTTTTNTCTTAACCGATGTAGCTCCACTCACATTCAAGCCAATACTGGTTCGTTTTTCCTGTAATGTTTTACAATGCGGCATATAGAAAGTTTTCCCAGAGTCCATATCTATATTATGTTTGGGGTATTCTCTTCACTAATTTTGTAAATTAAATCAAAAGAAAGTAATCAGATTTATTTTGATGTGATTTACTCCCTATAAATATATACTGCCTAATGCTCACAGATCTCTTATCCTTTGTATTCTTACTTTTTTCCCCCCATTTCTGTTTATTCCATCACGTTTCCAGGAACAGAAATTACTGTGAAAGTGTAATATTTGCCAAGACCACTGCTGCCTCCCTGCTCCCACCACAAAAGACCAGCACTGTGTTTGCTCTTCCTCAGTCCTCTGGCACCCTCCCTAGTTTGTCAAGACACTTCAAAAATAACCGAATCCTTGAGTTTGCCATTGATTCTTACACCCCAATAGGACAAGCTTCATTTAGCTTTGCTGAACTTCCTTCATGCCGTTTATCTAACCAGTCCTTTATGCCAGGCCGAGCTGTCATGTTAACATTTTCATTTCCTTATACTTCTCTATTATTTCCTTGGAAAATAAGTATTAAAAGAAGAAAAGCAGTCATTAGGTAGATTTTTTTTTTTTAATGAGCACATTTCCAGTAGTTGACTTGATTAAAGTTACTTTATGTGCACCAATTTACCTGTAAAATTCTGTCCTTTGGTGTTTTTTAACCCTTTCTGGGACAGTAACTCGCCTTACTTGCTAGCAGCATTTTGTTTTCCCTGCCAGTTTCCTATTTCCAATACAGGGGTTTTCTCTTTATTCTCAGATCTGAGAGAAAATCCCTCTTAAAATCTAATCCTGTTTCACCGCTGCAATCCTTTTTCATGCTTCAGGATATAAAACAGCTACAAAATGTCTGGGTTAGAGAGAAACTCCCCTGATGGGAAGGTTATTCTGTAAACATCACTTCAGAGCTTCTTACCCCTTCATTTCAAGCACTCGATACTGGCTGCCGTTCCAGGCAGGATAACAAACCGGACAAACAATTGTGTACAAGAAATCCTGCATTCAGATGTCCTGGGGAGATGGCAGCAGATGCCCACTCTTAATTTCTCTTATTTTTCCCTCATTTCCCAACTAGTTCTCTGCCGCTTATGTAGGTCGACAAAATGTTTTGCAACTGTTATAGATTTTACTTCACATGTCCATTATTTTCTTCCACATTCAGCACTCAAACCCAAATTTCTGCAGGTGTTATCATCCTTTGGCCTGAGTAAAGACAACATACCGGCACACAGGGTCGGTTTTCTCTGAGAGGGATAGGGGAAAAGCAAGGGACAGGATGAAATTGCTCTTGCAATTGCAAGAGTCCCAAGAACTAAAAGGGTGCCATAAATGATCACTGATGCGTATGGGGAAAAATCAAAGAATTTTGAATAGGAGTTCAAGAAATATAATGAGGCAGTTGGGATAATCTGGGTTTGAGCAGTTTATGGTATTTCTGTCCAGGGTTTACCCTGACATGGGTCAGCAAAAGGAAATTTTGAATCCTTGCTTGCATTCTACTTCACCCCACATCCCTGGCAAATTGTGAACTCTCTCTGCACTTTGTAGGTTGCCTGAATGGGAGCTGGCCCAACTTCTCAGCACTAGTTTTGCTCATTAAATGCTCCAGAGATACAAAATGTTCAGCACCCTTATCCCACACGGATTGTTATCCATCACTGGGCTTTGTAAGGATGGGTTGTTTTTTTTTCCCCGCCCAGAGGCTGCAGTCACCTGTGCTGAACTGCTGCAGGGCCTGGAGGCAGGATTGGGTGTGTTAGTGGTGAGGGACATTCCTGAGGCAAGCAGGAGAGGAAGCTTGGCTGGATGCTGGATGCTCTCTGCTTGTCGTGGCAGTGCCTTGGCCCAGCTCCCTCCCCGGTGGGCAGCGGGAGCCATGCAGCCCAGTAGGATGGGGACAGCAGCAGGGTCATTGCTCTACCCCAGCAAATGCTCTGCCGAGTCCCATGGCACTTCTCAGCAAAACCTTCCAGGGGTTAAAAGGAAAAAGAGAGACAGAAAGGGGACGAGAGACAAAGGGAGGAATAAAGTCAAAAAATGTGCCGTGAAGCTTCTTGCAGCAAAACGCGGAGAAAGTCATTTCCAACTTCTTTCATCTCAGAGATGAAGCCACTAAATAAAAGGGCAGCGCAGAACACAAGGGCTTTTAATCTGTCTCATCTCCTTCATAATAACTGCAAATTTTCCCTGGGCTCCTGGGAGTGAGCCTCTTTCCTCTGTCTTTGCCTTATCTCCCCCCTCCATATTTCACAGCCGGCTCGGCTCCCCTCACTCGGCTGCCCCCGGCCTAGTCTCTGAGAGGCCTGTGGGAGCCGCCAGCTCCCAGGGCCTCATTGTTCCCGGCTTGGGAGGAAGCTCAGGGAGGGAATTGAAGGCAAGTCAAAGGGAAACGGCATCATCGCTGCTTCATTAATGGGAACCTTTCAGCAGAAAACATATCAGAGCGAGGTCTTTTCAGAGGCAGTAATTAGCAATTTGGAGCCTTCCCCCCTCAGGAGATGCAGCTGCGATCTAACAAGTGGGAGCAGTGCTCGCCTCCTTTTACGCTTCGTATTTATTGTTTTTCATTTTCTCCATCTTCCTTCCATTGTCCAGCCTCCTCCTCATGGCCAGATAAGGGCCCTTTATTAATCACTCTCTTTTAATTCTTCATTAATGATAATAACTTTCTCTGGTGTGCGAAGAGGAGTTAATCTTTCCTGGGTATTGAGAAAGGACAGGGCTGAAAGGGAGGGAGGGAGGGAGCAAGGGAGGGAGAAGTGCATGGTGGACAAGGCTGTGCCACCACACTTCCTTCCTGCCCTACCACCCGAAAGGAGTTTCTGAAAACTTTGGCTGTCCAGTTCCAAGTTGCCCACTGGAAAATCTTGTGCTGTCAGCTTAGTCCAGCTGTGTGGGTGTGGTGGGATGTACCCTCTCTCAGAGATCCAGTCCTTACCAGAAATAGGTGTACATTGGCCAGAGGGAGAGACCTTCCCTGTGATCTTGGTGTGACTAACCGGCTGCATCTGCTTGTCTGGGAAGAACGCTCCCTCAGATGCCTTCCAAGCCCAGTTGAAACTGTGACAGAAATGGCATCGGGGAGGCTCTGCTCATCTCAAGACCCTTCTAGGAACTTCTCCCTGGGAGCTGGTACAGTCTGCCTTGGATTGCTCCCATGTGGAGGTGCCAGTCCACCAACGTGGACATTGGTGTGATGTGACCAGTGCCAGGCTGGCTCAGCACGGACAGCCAGTGACAAAAGCTGGGTGAAAATGGCAAGGAGGGAGAAGAGGCTGTCATGTGTGTAAGGCAACAATCAGTGAATACCAGCCCCAAGAACATAGCTAGGGAGGACAATCCAAACACACTTACAGAGCCCGACTTCTTTTCTGGGTGTTTTGTACCCCTGCTAGTAAAGGCCATGCAAATTGATAGATTTAATAGTGGACCTCATGGTAGCATTTTCTGGGTAACCAAGCATGCCACTGTCAATTAAGAATATTTTAGTACTACCAAATATAATGGGAAAAGGGAAGAATTCCACTGTCACCAGAATAGGTGGCTCCACCTATTGGTAGAGAAACCAAGCTGCTCAGGGAGTCAGGGCAGGAGTGGAGAGAGACAGCAGGAAAAAAAATAAATTAAATGTGGTGCTTACTCTTCTTTGGTGCAAATGTCCCATCTGCATTCCTTTACAGAACACAGCAGTAAATACTTTTTTCTCTAAATTCAAAGCTCTTGCTTTTGGCCCAACATCAGGACTCTTGCCAGAAGTTGTTGGAACAAACAGGGTCAGTTTATTTCTGGTTACTGTTCTACAAGCATCAGGTGGAGTTTCCCTAATATGCTCCGGTTCCCAAGTGTCTTTGAGGGCCTACATTTATGTAATCTGCTGCCAGCATCTTTGGTATCCATTTAATGTGGACTTTAAGGATTCCTGATAATCCCAATGATTAGGGATGATTTGTATTTCAAGATCCTTTGACAGGCCTGTGCTTTATTTCCAGTGTCCCTGATACACTCCATGGAGATGTCTGAAAGAACTTTCTAGCTCTGAATGTGAAGTAATACAGAAAGTAGGGCTGGATTCATGGGGACTCCATCACTGCTAGCAGCTGGCTGAGCAATTTCCACGTGCAGAATAGTGTTGGGACTTGTGACACGGTGCCACTCCTGCTGATGTGGCCAAGTCAAACTCCTGATTGCCGTGAAGAGTACACTAAATATAGGTGCGAGGCAACAGAAAACAAACGTGATTATTACTGTGACAGGCGAGAGACAAGGTGTCACAGATGCAGAGCTCCTCCAGAAAGAAATTAGTAAAATGAAATCAGCTTTACTTGGATTCTTCCATGGACAGGACAGCAAGAAGGATGTTAATGCTGTAACTTGAAAGCAAGAACTGAATAAAAAGATAAACAGAGGGCAAGCAAGTCAGGAACTAAAGAACCACTAAGTAAATTGCAGGATTCCCCTTAATCTTGCAACATAAAGTCTGGACATGAAGCTACTAATCTCTTATCCAGGGTGTTTTATTTTATAATTTTGCTTTATTTGGCAGTTAATCAAGGACTTCTGTGGGACTGAGCCATTCTGGGCTCTTACTGGAGTGCCTGTCTACCTGCCATTGCTGGTGTAAAAGCAGCAGCCTCCGAGACACCCAGGGGGCACTCAGCAGTCTACCAGTCAGCCACAGGGACCTGACTGATCCCCTGAGGACGCTTCAGCGTCCCAAAAAGAAGTACATTTGCCATGGCAGCAGAGAGCAGGCAGTGGTAGCAGTGATGCTGGTGAGGGCTGGAGCACTGTGGATGGTAATGTGCTGGAGCAGGAGCTGAGTGCTGCTTGCCCTCAGCAAGAGCAAGCAGCGTTTCAAAACCGATAGGCCTCAAAGCAGCCCAGCACAGCCAAGTGTGGGGATCACCCACAAGGACAGGTAAAGCCTCGAGGAGGCTGGAATTATGTCTTTTGCAGTTATAATGATTGCAGGTTTAGCTTCCTGGAAGTCCTCTATGGCCTCTCTTGTTCGTTGCTCTCCTGTTGTCCTCGTGCCTTGTGATTACCTGCCTGTTTGTTTCAGTGAGATCGAATGGTACAAAGAAGAACAGCAGGTCTCGTATAGAGCTGCGGGGTATGTCACAAATCTGCACGAAGTGGGCAGGCAGGGTTGCCAAAGGCATTATTGAGGGCATTGTCATTCCTTATTTGAGAGGAAGGTGAAGGTGCCCTATTCCGTGGGTGTGTGAACTGGGCCGGGTGTTTCAGCCAGGAGCACACTTGTTGGCAGGCATTTATAGGTTGGGCTGGGCCAGATGGCTTTTTTTTAAACATGGAGCTATTTTACATCTGGGATCCATCAATCTGTAGTTTTAGAAAGCAACCAAGAGGACAGCATTTTCTGAGTCACATGCAACAGCAACTACACCCCTGCCCTTTCCCTTCCCTCCAGACCAGCTCAGGCTCACCTCCCTTACCTCCATGCACTCGTTCATTCCTCTACCACCGCTTTCTTTCAGCACAGCGTATTTGTATTTGTCGACTCCTTGCCTCTTGTTGCTCAAAACCCAAGTAGAACCGCTGCCAGCCCCGGCCTCTGGAGAAGATGCTGCTCGCTGTCGTTCCTGGCTTTTTTTTTTTCCTGCTGCATGCTGTGGCCTTCCACAGCCATTCCCAGCACTGCACCCGGGCACCCCCTTCTCCCACCTCATCCTGTGGCTGGGGGAGCCCGGGGCGCTGACATTGCCAAGCCTTTCGGAGGGTTGAGAGCGCTCCATGGTAAGGAAGAACGCGGCAGCATGGATCTGTGGGGAGGGGGAGGGGAGCAGTCCTGACAATCCCCTTCGAATTATAAACATATCCTCTTTAAATACATTTCTAAGGATAACATTTGTATTACTGCGTCCTGTGGCTGCTGATAGGGCCCTGCTTATCGCCTCGGTCTCTCCTCCTTTCTCTGGGCTCTGCTGGGAAAGGTCCCTATCTGGAACCGAGCTGGCAATCCTCCGCCAAGCAATTGTTTCAGTCCAGGGGAAAAATTAATTTCTGCCTATCGTTAATTGAGAGAATTGTGTGGAGAACTGGAAGGGGGGTTGATGGGGGAGTGGAGGATGGAGTGGGGAAGAGAGAGATCGTGTTATTAACAGTGTCCCTTTCATAACCAAATACCCTGATTTCCATCAGTGAGATGAGAGGCTCATTACAGCAAGAAGGTGATTAGAGAACTTGGAGGAGCTATCAGGCTAAGCAGGAGAGTGGCAGGGAATTCGGGAGGGACTCCCAGCAGAAGGGCAGCTGCACCAACCAACCATCCCATCTCACCCTCACTGCCATCTCCTCCACCCCTCTTCTCCATGTCAGCACCAGTGACCCCCTACTCACATCTGAGGAAAAAGCAACAAAGAAGTTCCACAGATCAGCAGTTTTAGTGGCTGAAGAGATGTTTTACGTGGTGGCAGAGCCCGCACACTCTAAACAAAAGCCCACTGGAGCTGTTCAGCTCCTGAAGGGCCAGCTGACATCCTAAACACCTTTTCCTGATGGCCAAAGAAGAAGGCACAAGTGTTGGCCTCCTTCCCAGCTGCATGAGGAGGTCATGCATGGCTACTCAGAGTGTCTCACATTAGCTGATCCCTCAACAGGTGGCTGAAAGCTAGAACCTCTGACTGAATCACTCACAGAAATGATGCACAAGGGGAGGAAAACTGCCCTCTACTGTACTGTGATCCAGCTTTTGCACTGTTCTTTCTGTGTGTGCCTCCTGAGGTATTTCCTCCATTCTAGAGGTGTCACTGCTGTGATACAGCCCACCAGCCCCCAAGCCATCTCATGTACCATGTTTATATCTTCATGAATTTCCTGTCCTTCAGCTCACAATCACTCCCCTGACAAATAGCTACAGAATCCCCTTGATTCCTGACATTGCTAGAAATAACTTTCTCCCTCTTTGTGAAGGTAAGCAGCCTTGAAAATTCATCCAGCCCACATAAACACTAGGGGATGAGACTAGGATAAAAAGTTGAACTCCCACCTTGAATGTGAATGATTCTGTGAAAAAAAACCTATCACTTTAATTTTCATTCCTTTCTCAGTGTAAAATTTTGGTATCCCAGACAAATTTTGATAGGACTGGCAGATAATAATGTTTCTGCTAAATTAGAGTAATATAACCTATTACTCTCATAGTTAATATTAGTTAATGCTTTTGTTATAATGATTTTTTTTCATTGTTAGTCTATTGCCAATAATGTACTTGAGACTGTCAAAAATCTGGTTTTGAGATGACAAAGGGTCTTTGGCAAGGTCCATATGGGAGAGAAAAGCTGAAACAGAGAAGTCAGAGTGTCGACTGAGCAGCTGCAGACTGAAAAAAAACTATGGGGCTATGGCTCTCCTCTTCCTTTGACAAATTCCATTCATTTAGATTCAAGATGAGGGGCAGATTGTCCCACTCTAGGCTGCAGAAAAATCAGTCCAGCATAAGACTCACAATAAATTGATGTAAAACCAGAAATACTTCTCACCCAGATCCCACAGGAGACCATGAAGGCAGACAGAAGTGCTCACTGTCACAGTGTGTAAAGTTCTACATACAGTAGCACAAATAATCTCTCCCAGTCCCAAACCAGGCAGATCTCCTACCCCCTCTTAGCTTAATCCCATCTATGCATGACCGTGTGTTGAGTTCTAGTAATCTCCAGCTCCTCAGGGCAATCCAGACAGAAGCAGAGAGAAGCAGACCCTCCACATAAGGCAAGGCCTCCCATTTAGCATCAAGTTTCACTGCTGACAAACAGAGGACATGTCCAGGAAGATACAGTCTCTTGGAAAGTAAGCTGGAGGGCATGGTGATCACCAAGATCCATTCAGTCCTTAGCAGGTTCTACTCATGAACTTGCCCCACGACAACAAAATTGTTGGCAATGAGCAAATTATTGACAGACAGTTAAGAATAGGTCCAGAAGTAGAGTTAGAAATCTTTGAAGTCAGAATGATCATGAAAGTCTGTATATTTAGCTCTTTTTTAACAAAGTGTGCATTTCTCACTGTTTTCTCGTGCAAATCACCAGTAGAATGGGAATGGAGAAGAATGTTCGTCATAAATAGCTTGCATGTTGAAATTCTGGGTTGTCCTCATGTTGTCTTCTTCTAACGATGCTGAAGGCTCAGCCTGAAATTTCTAGCATCACCAGTCAACTAATTACTACAGAATCTTCCTCTTTATTAAGAAGTAGCAAGAAAGAAGAAAGCTCCCCCCGTCTCAGCTAGTCCTCTGAATCCCTTCCTGGTGCTCACACTGCTTGGAGACTGCTGGGTGATGTAGATGCCCCAGAAAGGGTTAGGTGAGCCCTTGGAGAGAAGGGGATAAGGGTGGTAGCACTGGAAATAAGTTCATAAGGCAACTCCATGCTCTGATGATTTTCAGGATTACTCATTCATGATTATTCCAGGAAATCTCAGAGCAGGGTAAAATGGGACAGACCCTGTTCTGACGTTGGGAACATGCATTTTCCAGCATATTTCTTCCAGTTTTGCCCAGAGAAAGAAGTGAGATTAGCCAAAGTTACACAGCGAAAGAAAATATGATACCCGTGGAAAGAGGAACAGGTAAGCAAGCAGAGAGTGTGAGTGAACTTCTGGAAGAAGAGTTTGAAAAACAGATATGTCACTACAAAGGGAAAAGAGCAAGGGTGAATTAGACAGAGAGATGGAGACATGGACTGTGTTTGGAGGAAAGAGCATAACGCGAGAAAGGAGGGGGCAAAATCTGAGGCACTCAGTGAGTTCAGAACAATCTCTATTCTCTACAGCACTTTCTGTTTAAAAAAATAAAAAAGGAATGATGGAGAAGGGGAGAGAGTCAGACAAGTTTAATGATGTGTGTTCAAAGCTCAGATTGGAAAAATGACAGAGAAAAGCAGCCTGTTTCGGCTCTAATAAATTGTTCTTTGCTGTAAGAGACGCCTGTCGCAGCATTAATACAGGGCCCTAATACACGGGTCAGGGTTAAGTAATTTTCTCCGGCAACTTAAGCGAATAATGAAGCTGGCAGCGGCTAGTGGCGCAGTGGGAGAGATGGCCCGGGCCGCCGGCACTTTGTCTTCATTTATTATGCCAGCTCTCATGATTTGGGTACTGGCTGCAGCGACGGGAAGCCTCCGCCGAGGAGATATCGCTTCATTTCGGCAAGGTAATGAAAGCTGGGATGGGGGGAGGATAAACCAATTTGCTGGCTGACATGGGAAGGAGTGATTTGCAGACCTGGGTAGGGGAGGGGGGTGACCAAGCAAGAGGAAGCACAAGGCTAAACCAAGCGGGGGTGCTCAAGGCCCTTCCTTAGATAATGGCAGCATGTGTTTGTGGGGAGGGCAGTGGAGCAGGACCAAGCAGGAGGGGATAGTGGAGCCGGAATGCTGCAAAAGTCAGGACCTGAGAGTGTGGGGAGTAGGGAAGAGCCACCAGGAGGAACAGTGGGTGCAGAAGAGACTGATGGAGGAGGAAGGAGCTGGCACACATCCAAGGAGGTGGTTGATGAAGTAAAATAGAAGTTCATGTAATGGTGGGATGATGGAGGACAAGCAGAAAGCAGACATAGAGGGAGAGGCAGGAGCTAGAGGCAAGGTGGAAGGGAGAGCAAGGAATGTTGTCCCGTCACTATGGGGAAGGGAAACGCCCACAAGCAACTTGTCTAAGGCATAGATACTCTGGAAATGCAGTACTGGAGCTCACTGAAGTCTCTCCCCACTGAGCCCATCAGTCTTCTCATGAGGAAAAAGCTCCACATGAAGTCTAAGGCAACCCTGCAGTCACATCTGTCTAAGCAGAGAGAAATTTACTCTCTTGCACTCCATCCCCACCACATGGGCATAGGAAATCCATCTCCAAGTGTACTTCCTCGAAGCAGATTAGCAACAATTTTGTGGCTTAATTCCCAAAACGTGTCACTCTGACCGACCTGGGCATGCTGTTTGCATGCTCAGAGTTCCCTCTGATGGCCCATGCATCGCTGTCCTCACTTCTCAGCCTGAGAGGATACATGCTTAACAGGTCAATGGCATCTTAGTCCCTGCTTTAAAATACACGGATCATTCAGAGAACATCCCTAAGTCCTTCAACCTCCACGTTCCCCGCTCCCAAAACATTGAATGGAAAGGAGGTATCAGTGCTGGCACAGTCAAATCTGGAACTCTTACACTTTCCTTCCCTCCCCCTCTTCTCAGTGTGGGTTAAGGATTTCCAATAAGGACCAAGTGCTGAAGGCTTAACACTGCAGTCTCTGGAGAAGCAGGCCAATTTCACACTAATCTTCCCCATGAAGGGAGAGAGCATCGGAAGCAAGAATTACATCAAAGAGAAGTTAATGCTGAGAAGCAGACGACAAAAAGGAGCTGCTTTCAGTTTCAAATGAATACACGCAGCTGGATTAAGAGATCAGGCAGCTCAAAGCCTGTATCACAAGCTTTGGTACCCAGGATTTAGCCAGCAGGGAAGCGTTCTGATCTGGGCACTCTTTTGAAAGTGGAGGAGAATCTTTATGGAGCACTGCAGGTATTTGAGGAGAGCTAGGAAGAAGACAGGAAGGCTGACCTCTTCTAATAGATACTATGTCAGACTCAGGTAATGAGGTTTGCACAGCCTACATAGCTCCTGAAGCATTTTTATTAGTGAACAGTTATCCCATCATCTTCCCCTGCCCTGCAAAGCCCTCTTTCCCTCTTTGCTCTGGGGCATTGCAGGTTTGCATGGGGAATAGCCCTCCAGGAGCTGAAATGCGGGCAGTCCCTTCCCGCATAGCAGGAGGTGCGTTCGGCTTCAAATTCAACTCACAAAGGCAGCCGAGCTCCCGGTGATACAAACCACACCCTCCGGAGGACGGGAAAGCAGAGGGTGATTGCGGTAATGTGTCTGTTGTCCCATTTGAAGTGGTGCCAAAGCGAGCTCCCCCCGCGGGAGCCTGACAGGTGTAAATCCTGCGATGAATGAAGGCGCCGAGCCCTATAAAGCTGGTGTCTCTCCACGCATCTCCGCTCTGATTGACTCGTCGGCTCTCGAAGGCTGACTCTATCAGCTCCTGGCTGCCTCCAATTCCAGGCGTGATTTAGTTTGGAGATGAGAGGTGACAGTTAACATTGGTACTCGTCAGTGCAGATCAGACACAGTCATGCTGTCTTCTCCTGGCTCACTTCCTCACCTCCTCCCCCACGCTTCCCACCCCTCTGGTGTCTCCCACTCCTATCTGTTGCTCTCATTCTCCCTGCTTATCATCATCCAGTCTCTCTGTTAACCACCACATCCTTTTGCCAGAGCTCATCATCGGTAAATTTTCCCTTTCACTTGTCTTTTCTTCCCTTGAATAAGAGACTCCTAATTCCTTCTTCAAGGAAATATCTTTTGTGCAAAGACTAGGAACAGCTGTTTTGGCACGTCCTTTCCAGTCCCCTGTACACCTAAGTGAGCGATATCCAGCAAATACTCTATTTGCCAAATTTAGCCCATTTCTCCACTGACAGCTTGTTTGTTGCAGTTGAATTCTCTCAAGTGTATTCACTGTTTGAAATTCACCAAATGTTTTTGAGGAATGAATCTGGGTTTGAAGACTAAAGAAAAAAGGGATTTTGCACTTAGCGTGCAAGATTACAACTGATATGTTTGGTGTGAAAGAGGTCTTTCTAGTCCATACGCTGTAATAACTAGATCAGTCCTACAATGCAGGTTTCCAACACAAATACTCAGATTTCACATCTGGAACTCCTCCTTGATTTAAAATTTTCAGTTCATCAAACATTTCCTGCCCATGTCCCTACCTAGAACTCTTAGAACAAGAACACAAGGAATCACACTTTTTTATAAGTTAATGGTTGCAAAAGACCTGTATTAACACAGTTTTTTAAAATCCAATTAACTTTCTACTCTTTCACTTTTGGTCTCATATTTCCCAAGCCCATTCAGTTTCAGACCCTACTACTTTAAGTGACAAGATTTCTTTAAGCGACACTAAAAAAGGCATCTGTTCCAGCATCACCAAATAGGAGGTGACTCAGTGGGCACCATATTGGTTAGGGTCATCCTTTTCAGATCCCAGTCCCCACCCTTCAAATTTTCAGTATCTTCTGATCTGATTTCCAGTGAAGTATAATATTTTCTTCTAAACCTCGTGCTCTCTTAGTGTTATTAAGGTCTATGTTGGACTTCCTGGCCCTTCCTTGTTCCTCACTTTTCACCGAAGTTCAAATAGAAAAGCATATAATCCAAAAGGCCACAGGGAAGTTAAGAAATAATGGTCGGAAATCTAGAAAACCTGGCCTGCAGGGAAAAGGCTGTAACCAAGTTTGTTTAGTCTAGAGAAAAAGAAGAGTGGAGGAGACATGGCAATCTTCAAATCCATAGCGGGCTGCTTTGAAGAGGCAGGGTCTTTGGAAGGCAAGAAAAAATTGTAGCCTTAAACTGCATCAAGGGAAATTCAGAAAGCTCAAAGATCTTTTTAGTTGTATATGTAGTAAAGTTTAGAAATAATTTTCTAGAAAGTGTATAATTTTTCTTAAAGACCAAGGTAGGGAAGAATTTGGAAGGAAGCTAGTATATTTTGGCTGGATTAGATGACTTTTTAGCATTCCTTCCTTCTATATTTTCTCTGAATCTGTAAATACATTGCCAACATCCTGCTAATGTGACAGAGACTACCCATAGCCATAGTCCCTTCCAGAAATAAACACCTACAGTGGAGCCACACTGGCACATGAATGATGATAATAATATGAGGCATTAACTACGTCCTGTCTATGCCTCCCAGCATGGCTATGATGAAACAAAGCAGAGAGAAGATTCACTACACATGTACCATGATACTGCTGAGAATCAGAGGGAATGTGTCTGAAGGAAATGTTAATTTCTCTGCATGAAAGGCAAAGATGCCTGGCCATTTGGAGCCTGAAGATTACCTACTGCAAATATCGCTGAGTTTCTTTCTAAGTTTAGGTAATTTAATGATAAATTAAGTTCTGGGCTTCAATGAGGTGTGACAGTAATTCTGTCCAGAGCTGGTGAGAAAGACAATGTTGAGAATACACTTATCTTTTAATTCAGACTGCATGAATAATATTTACCCTAGCTTACTCAGTGATACTTTTCCTCTAAACACAAATTATTTCTGGCCAATGGAATTTCACAGAAAAGTTCCATCTCTGCCTCTGAGAAACAACTAGAGTAGTGCTGGCGTACATATTTATCCCTAAGTACGAAGAGATGTCCTTCCCTACACTGTCAAAAACAGTAACAAAAAGCTCAAAGGTACAGCTGTCCACCTCACCATGATCCAGCTACAGAAGTGATGAGGAACAGGTTAGTGATGGGGCACACCTGCCTGTGTCATGAGGCTGGCCCCTGTCAGATGGGTTTGGGCCTAGATGAGCCACACTTGCCTGTCCCACGGTGCATTCCTGTGCCTCGTGATTCTGAGCGCCCTGTGTTCTTCATCACCCTCCCAGGCACCGTCCAAGAGCCTCATGCCAAACTTCAGGCCTGTAATGAGAGACACCCACGCTACTCTGGCTCACCAAGACAATCTGAGTCACTGAAACCATGGGAACTGGAAGTGGTCTCATGTAAACACTTGGAGGCTGAGAGTATCTAAGTCCTGGCTTAGGAAACACCTTGATGAAGTGGTTCCCAGTTACAAGACCAAACCAGAAATTCAAGTTTGAGCAATGGAACCTTTGAAGGCACCAACAGAATCCATAGCAAAATTTTAATACTCTGGAATTACCTACGTCAGACTAGAGACTGAAACAGTGACCTCTTCTCTCTTCTTGCCCCAAAGCTCAGCAGTGCTGGAGTCTAACCATACTCAGAGCTATGCTCACTGCTAAGACAATTCTCAACATCATCTTATACTCTCCAGCCCATATCAGCCAGTGTTCTTAATCTTCCCATTGTCAGAATCTAAATTAGCTCTCTCATTTATATAGATTTATGATAGTTTTTCTCCTGTTCCATCTAAACTCCTCTTCTCCAGGACAGAGATATTTACCTTTCAGTCTGTCTTCAACTACTTTCTCCTCATTATTTGCTCTGCTGAAGATCCCACCTCTACCCTGGGGCTCCAAAGGGACATCCAAAGATACAAACTGCATGGTATCTCTGGGAGACTATTTACCCAAAAAGCCTCATCTTCTCCATAAAAGACTCCAGACAGGGGAGCTGCAGAAGGAAATGAGCAGTGCCAGCACAAGGCGCTGGGTTACTGAGGCTGCCAGTTTCTCCATTAAATCATACCTGGAAGAGCACACACGCATCTGATTTTTGAATGTCTGAAGGCACTCTTGTCTGTGGTGTGTTGTCAGGTTTGGGTCGCAGCAGCGGAGGGAATTTCAAACGTTTTTAAGTGGCCAACAGCCTCTCCAAACAGAGGGCTGCTTCCTGATCCCAGCAGCTTTCCAAATGCCCTTTCTGTCTTTCTGCAGGGCACGAGTTTTCAGCTTGGGGAACAGCCAGGGCTTTACACTTCCCGGTTTCTCAGGTTTCAGAAAGCCCCTGTCTCCCATAACCCTACTGCCCACTCTTGCCTCGTGTCCATCCACTCCCCCTCCCTTCCGCAGCACCGCCCTCCCCACCTCCAGCCCGGGTGACGATCCATGAAAGCCCCCAGCAGTATGTCACGGGAGTGATAATTACATCCCCCCGCTCGCATCATGCTGCCTGCTGCTGACCTCTCACCCCTCCTCTCTTTTAATCACCCCCTGGCATCAGTCACTGTGACAGGGCAGCAGCACCGCACACGTGACCTGTCAGCCCAGGGACGTGACTTATAGGGCCCGGCTGGTGGACAAAGGGACGGGAGATAGGCAGCATAAATCTCCAGCAGGAATAAAAGAGAGCGATGGGGCATTCTGCCGGGGCCTGCGTTAGCAGATTCTCGGCCTCTTGTTATTCAGCCCAGAGTTATGGTGATGAGGAAGTGGCCGGGAGTGACACGCGCTGGTCCCAATCAACCTTGCGAAACCTGCGGGGACCTAGAGGAGCCTTAATGTCACACATGGCTGGAGAGCCTCAAGGAGGCGGGCGAGGGCCAGGGCAGCAGCCAGAGCCGTCCCCAGCCGCCAGGGGCATCCGAGCAGCAAAAGCTTCTGCGGGCAGCAAGGCACCAAGTCGCACAGAACAAGAACCCTTCTTCATCTCTGCTGAGCGCTGCTGCAGCAGGAGCTGCACATCAGAGCACACACCATCGGCTCAGGATGCAGGCTTCCCCCTTAGCGGCACATTCTTCCAATCTTCCCACCAGCCCTCTGCTCACCTGCAGACTGCCCTGCCATAGATCTCTTTTCCATTCCTCCCTCACCCTCACCTGTTGCTTGGTAGGATGAAATCACTGGAACATCAGTCAGCTGCTTCCATTATGAAGTTACAGGACATCTGGAGTTTCCACCAAGGATTGCTTCTCTTGGGGCTGCAGAGACCTTTAACTTTTACACAGAGCACAGGAGGAAGTGCTTTTTTCCCCTAACACCTCCAATGACAGGTGCTGCAGCAGACAAAGGGCATCAGGAAGATCCATCTGGATCATCAGCTCCATCCCATGACAGTCACTAGCCAGGTCATATTGTTCCCCTCATCCACGCATTCCTCAGGAGGGAAAGGCGCAAGGGAGAGCTGATGGTGCCAGTAGTGCCGTAACTCCTCTAGTACTTAATCTTCAGAGAACAGAAGTCAGTAATTTTTAACTCAGAAGGAGCAGAAATGAGAAGGAAGCCCAGAGGGAAGGACTGGGTGCAGTTTTGAATATACTGGAGAAGAAATTAGGGAGAGGGTAACATGTAGGAGGAAGACAGGAAAGTTTTAGGTACATTTTCTTTCTTTTGTTCGAAACTGAAAGTAGTATCTGAAATTATAGCTCTTCACCTAAAAGCCAAAAACTTTGATGACTTTCCTTTGCACATCATGGAACAGAGCAACGAAGTCCCTTTCCAGCTTTGGGTGCAGTTGTTTTGACTGAACATAAGCAATTGCTGAAAGGACAGGTGTGTCCACACAGCCATGGGTGATGGTCTGCTTTGTGCCATTCCCTGAGTCAGAGCCTGCTTTGGTGCACTGAGATGTCCTCTCACGTGTCACAGGTGAGGGCCCCACACAGGACTGTACAAACCACAGAGCTCAGTGCTGGCGCCACCACTAAATCAGAGAGCAAAGAAAGGTGGTGCTGAGCCTTTCCTCTTGGACCAAACAGCAGCATCCTACACATATCCCACACCCTCCTCTCCCGGCACGTACCCAGTGCTGCTGCCCTCCTCAGTCTCCCTCCCACTACCTGCAGCCTGCCAGTCCCTGCACAGCATGAGGCAGGTAAGGCTCTCACACAGGACAGACTTCAACTGAGGATTAGACTGAACAGAGCACCACACTTCCCTCTCCATCCTCCCTGAAGGTTTCTTCTCCACTGGAAACTTCCTTTAGGGCCAAGGGGAAAGCCCTGAAGCCCTCAGCCTGCTCACCAGCTGGGTCCTACCCTCTGAGGCAGGAGCACATCGCTCCCTACCCTCCTCCCCCGCATCTGCCTTTTAACGATGATGGAAGCTGCTGTCAGCATGCCGCGACAGTAATAAACACTCTTCTTAATAACACAGGGTGTCCCTCTTATTAAAATGAATAGACTTCAGTGGTAGAGCCAGGCTGCCTGCCTTGCAGGCTGGTGTGGACAGCAACCCTCAAGCAGAGCAGTTTATCTGCTGTAATTACTACACAGCAGCTTTGGCTCCAGGACATTCCTGGTTACAGCACTGTTCCGTACCCTCGGGCAGAGACTTGGGTGCATGGAGATGCTACCAACACATGAGCACACCGAGAAATGCAGGCAGATAATTGCCTGTGTGCCTGCAAACATGTAGAGTAATCTCCGAGATGCAAGGACACAGCAGAGTAGGGTTAAATTAGTCCACAGCCAGGCTTTTAGGCTTCCTAAATCCCACTGAAACCAGCAGCAGCAGCTGATGTCACTCTGTTTCCCTCACACATAACAGGTACATTAATACACCTGTGCATAACCCACACTACGCTGAAAGCAGGAAAAGAAAGGCAGGTGCTTGGTCTGTGGGTGACAATCCTCTCTTTCCCCAGCTCACAATACATCTGCTCAATTTCTCCAGTTTTCTGGTGGATGAGAGGTCACAGGATAAATATATTCAGGTTTTACATACCAGTGCACCACGTTAAAATGAACTGATGTGGCACACCCCTTGCGTCCACCCTTTCTGGGTGTTGGGTCTCAGTTAACGTACAGGTTTCTCCCTCTTTGGGAAGCCTCCATTTCCCGAGCAACAAATTCAGATGATCTTTGTATCTCAAGCACTGACTCTGTCACCGTGCATACTGCAGCCACACACCCAGTTTGGAACCCACAGGGCAGTGAAGGAAACCATCTGACACGATGTTTGCCAGAGGTTCTTTTGGAGGTATGTTTGGGCTGGCTATTACACAGAGGCCTCTGGGCAAGAATTCTTGCCTGGGAAACCAAAGCACTCCCCTCCTCTGCAGATCTAGTTTATGTTCTTAGCCTTTACTAAGCTGGCTGATTCTGTAAATGTGCCCAGCTTTGACCTGAGTGAGGCTATACGTATGCAGAAGAAAAGCTGCCCCAGGAACCATTTTCCTCCTTTTGAGCTCTCTCAGACAGAGATTATCCAAGGCAAAAAAATGTATCAGAAAGACAAATGAAAGTAGCACATCCCAGCATCCACTCTGCTGCCAACTCAAAGCAGTTCTCTGGGCTGCAGAGACCCAGCAAGACCAAATCTGGTCCAGTGCATCTCACCCTTCCAGGAACAAGCACAGAGGAGCGGTGCATGGCTATTGCATCATTTCTCTCCCCCTCAAGTGCATTAAGGCAGGTTTCCACGTCACTGTCACCATCAGGCCTCACTTAGAGGATTCCAGCATTCACAACACCTAACTCCATCTCACCTTGCAGTGCTCCTCACAGAAGACCCCACAATAGGACACAAAGGTAGCAGTGGGCAATTTAGTAAATTTGCCAGAGGGGTAGAATAAAAATAATCAATTCATGTGCAGCTAGGAGAAGCAGATGGCAGGACCTCACCATGAGGAACAGGACTCAGGTATGTCTACCTTTATTATCTGTAAGAGACTGGCATTTCTTAGCTATACTTAGAAAATATTTCTGGCACGGGATGTTACAATCTCACTGGTTTTGCTGGCATTTGGCACAGCATGAGAGCAAAGCAGCAGACAGTAAAAAAGAGAAACAATTGATGAAGAAACCAGTCTATTTCAACCATTGTCTTGCTGGGCTCAGAAGTCAAATGCATCACAAGGAAGCTGCAGACATGCTGTTTCTCCATGTTTCCCAAGTCACTCGTGTGCTATGCTGTGAATTGTCCGTCTTTCTGCTCAGCGGAAGGTTAGCAAGGATAGATCAGGGGAAGCAGTTGATGAATGCAAAACAAGACAAAGATCTAATCTAAAAGGCTTCCAAAAGGTCAGTAGTATCCCAGAATCAGTATCTCTAGCTACATGCAGACTGCATCGCCTGTGGCTACAGTACTTCCACCTTTCTAGGCCATGGCAGGGACTCTCCAGTTCATTTCCCACCACCAGGGAGAAGAAAACACAGCAGAGAACAAACTTTCCTCCTATGTTGAGAAAGCAGTTAAAGCTTCATTCATCACAATGCTGGGCCCAGGCCCTCACATCAAAGGGAAGTGCTTGTGTCTGAAGTCACTACACTATGGCTCGTTGCCTGCCACCAAACAGTCCATGGAAAACAAGCCACAGTGTTCAGACCAAAGTGTTTCTCATAAAAGTGGCTACTCCAGCTACCTTGTGCTCCAGGTAGCCTGCAAAGCAAAATTTTGTTTGAGGACATGGTTCACCAGTGTTACAATGAAGTGAGACATGGGAAAGCAGACAACAAATGATCCAAAAATCTTAGCACCAGTCACACGATATCGCTCCTTCCACTGCTGACAACTCCAAACAACATCAATATTTTGCTGCTGGTGCTTTTTGCTGGGATGCTGGAGGACTTTGCAGCACCCATCAAGCGCACAGGAGCTGCAGAGGCATGGGGAACAGAAGAGCAAGCTGAGACACTGCTGATAGCCTGTCCAGAGGGTGAGGAGTCAGGAGAGGACCAGCTCTTCACTAGATCCTGGAAAACTCAGACCATGGTTCTGGCAAATCACTTCTTGAGCCTGGGTGGGCTGACAGAGGGTAAGGGGCTGTCAATGCCACCCAGCTGAAGAGCCCTGAAGTGCTGAGAAGGGTGCTGGGAGAAGATGAGAGCCTGGGAGAGCTGATCAGCAGAAAACTGATCCTAGATGGAGACACTCTCCAGAGAAACTGAGCCAAGGAGAACTCAGCCCTATGACTTCCTGGGCTTGCATGCTCTACGGGGCTGTGACATGTCAAGAAGCAGATAAAGAAATTATTCTGAGCAAGTGTATTTTTCTCCCATTGGCCTGCAGACAAGCACATACAGATAAAGAGAGACCTCTAGTGATGCTGGAGGGACTCTGCCTGTCCCCTCTCCCTGAGCATCCCTCACAGCCAGAAACAAACGTCTTGATTGCTCTGACTAGTGCAGTAATAGCTTTCCTCCTGTGCAGGAGAAAAACACAGGTTTACCACAGTAATATCTGCTCATCCACGGAGGAGGTGGAGGAGTGGTATTCAGATTCAGGGGAATGATTATACCAGACTTGCAGAGCTCAGAAAAACTGACAAAGGCAAGTGACGTGAACTCAGGTCTTGCCCAAACCCTGCCTGTCCAGTTGCAGCTATCTGAGCTCCACCGTGGTCCTGGGATCAGGCACATGATCCAGCATGTGGGGAATGGATTATTGCCAGTGCTGGGAAGTGATGTTTATCTCGGTGGCAATGTGGAACGTGTGCCTCAAATTCGCATTCAGGCAGGGATTTCAGTGGCTGCCAGCTCAATGTGGACAGAGACAGGAGCAAGGAACAGCAGGTCCCTGTCTGAGCCCTGGTATGTCACATCCCCCTTGCACAACCCTGGCAACTGCAGCGTCTTGCACTCAGCTGCAGGAAGGAGGAGTGATTTTTGCTCTTGCTGAATTCAGCCTCAAAACCCCAGTGTCCAGGTGTGAACAGAAAGGATGATGGAGTGGGCACAAGGGCACGCTCATGACGAGCATCCCATGCCCAGCACAGGCAGAAGGCAAGCTGTTCAACTTCTCAACTCTTTGCACCAAGGGCTGGACACAGAGCCAAGAAAAGTGTTTGCCTACTCAGACATACAACTAGTGCATAAAACTTTCCAGGTATGGGAAAGGCTTGAAGGGAAACATAAGGAAAAGAGGCAAATGCAGGGGCAGACTTGGCTATGGCAGAGGCACAGCAATTGTGCTTTGCAATGCCACAAAACCAGATACAGATACCTGTCCTATTGCTCTCAAACCCATGGCAAGGAAAGAAATCAAGGGCTCCTGCCAGCCAGGAGAGGAGGTCTCTCCTGCCACCTTCTCCTCGGCTCTGAGCTGCAATTGCTCAATTAGCAGCTCCCATAGTACCTTCCTTTCACTCAGCAGTCTCTCCTTTTGCTCAGCCAGCACGTAAATCAAAAAGCAGCAGCTCTTTCCCTGGGCTTTCTTTTTCTTGTGCTAGCCCAAGCCTTGGTGACCTCCTGTTGAGAGAGGGGCAGTCATATTTTGCTGGAATGCTTTATTTTCTGTGCTGCATGAAGAGTAATTGTGGAGGGGAGGGAGAGCACAAGCACAAAAAAGCACTGCCAGCCAGGCCAATGTCCTTGTCCCACAAGGTCATGGATCCATTTTAGCTCAAAGAATAATAATAATAAAGCCTCATAGAAGCAAGGGATTCATAAAACAAAACATGAGCTGGGCATTTGGCAGGAGCTGCCCGTAGAGTGAGAAGCACACATTTAAGTTGGAAGGTAAAAAAGCCACTCAGATTTCCAGGGTTTGTGATAAGGTGTGCACATGCGTATGCAGAGAGAGCTGGCACAAGCTCACTTTCTCTTTCCCTGCATACTTTATTGGTGGTAATTCAATAGTGCAGCAGAGTGCAGAGGTGCATTCAGAGCGAGGAGCACGTCTGACCCAAAGCAGAACAAGTGGCAGGTGAGAACAGGCTGTGCTGTGAGCCCCCTCTGTGTCCTGCTGCATCCCGCTCTTCAACACAGCACCAATGCAGCTTCCTGCCAATTGCACGGGACACTTGCATTGAACATTTCTCTTCCCTGATTAGAGGGCAAACATGAGGCACGGAACAACAGAACAGCTTATGCCCAAGACAGAAGAGCCTCCTCTGTGAGAATTCAGAAAACTTGAGGGATTTGTAAGTGTTCTGATGAAATCCCAGCAGGCACGTGAATATTTCCAAGAGATAAATAAGGCCCTGAGGACCAGATTCAAGACTTTTTGAGAAAAACAACGGCAGTACATTTCCATTTGCTTCATATATAGTGAGCTCTAATAACAATTACTGCTCCTATCTTGTAATAGGCATGCATGACACTTTTCTGACTGCAAAGGACATCTCTCACTCATTTCCAGTATATCAGAACACAGACACCTGGATGAAATGCAAAGGGAGCTGGGGTGAGTTAAGACTACCTGGTACTTTGGAGGAGTTATTAATTTAATAAACTATGGGTTAAAAAAAAGTACTCAATAGGTTAGAAATTCAGGCAGTGTTGTTGAAAGATAAGATCCATTTCTTCCGGACAGGTGTTCTTAGGTTAAAAAGCTCTACAGTTAACTGGGGAAGCTGAAGGCAGGATCTGAGCAGTCAGGGGGAATTTCTGTGTTTACTGCTCAGAGTGCAGAGGATTATACAACTGATCAATGCCCACAACAGTCTAGACTGTGAGTGGCTTCTGCCCATCAGCATCTCCAGACGACAGGGAACAAACCAAACAGGAAGACCAAAAGGGAAGGGAAACTGAGGACAAGTCAGAAATGTTTCTCTAAAAGAAAACCAGTCACCTTTAGCCTACGAGAAATCTCTGAATATAATTGTGAGAAAAGAGACACCATTACTCATACTTCAAAAAAAAAAAATAATGCATCATCATGAAGAGGCTGCTGATGAAGCTAAGCCAGGACAAGGTAAAAGTGACAATGAAATTATGGCATGAGATCACAGCCAAGGATGATCCCAGCCCAAACAGTGTCCTCACCGATCAAGGCATGGTCCTGCAGAGCTGGAGCAGGTGCTCAGAGGCAAAGCTGGGTGCTGGTTACAGGGTCCACCCGTGGCCCTGGCATGGCAAAGTAATGAACCAGGCCCAGGGGTCATCCAGGGAGCTGGAGACACTGCTCAGCATAGGCCTGAGCTCAAGAGGGTGATAAGTGGCCCAGGCTGAGCTTAAATGAAGCTCCTGGGTGTGGGTCCCGGGTGAGACCAGGGCAATCAAGGCCCATTGGAGCCATCTGAACCTTGTCAGTTTTGTTTAACGTGCAGACCCCCTTTACAGGGGATGGGATCATGCACAGCAGGAGTTTATGTGCAATTTCCCTGCTCTAGCTGGCCTGAGTGACAGCCTTCCTTACACATTCCTGTGACATCTGTCTGCCTGCACTCATCGTGGGGAACATGTGTAACATGTTTGCACCCCTCAGGAGAGGATTTAGCACCATCTAGGCAATAGCATTAGGGAAAAAAAAAAAGCAAACCCCAAAGTGCATTAAAAATTACATCAATGCATTGCATTTCCATTTCTCCTGGAGAATAAAACAAAAAGGGGTGTGTAATGGGAATACCTCCTACCACAGTGCATAACTGGCCTCTCCAGTTACCAGTGGTACATGGAGGATGTAAGCCCAGGATTTTAAAGACAACATGTCATTTGTCAGCCTTCCTGGTCAAGCAGATGTGGCAACTGCTAAACTCTTTGGAAGGAGGAAAACAGGAATCTCTGGGTGGCTTAGCCCCTAGTTGTCCATGATAGCACTTCCTGGCCTTTTTATCCTGAAGTATTCAATTGTGGCCACTCTGAGCACTGGGGACAAAATCAGTCCTCTCTGCCTGAGCAATTCCCATGCTAAGGGAGTGCTTTTTTCTCCAGTGCTCCAAAAGGTGCTGTGAGATGAAAAAATGAAGTGTATTTTCTGTCCTGAGGAATGGGCTGTGCAGACGGAAAAGAGCATGAAAGCAGGCAGGCAGCCGGGAACAGTGATCAGCAGAGAGGGCAAAGGCAGCACAGGGGCTCGTAAATATGTTTTGCTGTTGTTTTGGAATGGCAAAGACATGTCCTTGTAGGAGCAAAACCATACAGATTGCTTTATTATTTTCAGTCCAATGAAATTAGCTGGAGTAGGGGGGCAAACAGCAGGCAGGAACAGCAGGGATGGTGGGATCTGTACGATGAGGGTACCTAGTGCTTGGGACTGTACAAGCCCCAGTCCCGAACCTGCCGAGCTGGGTGATGCTTTGTGAGCTCAGTGTGGCCAGACAAACTGCAGGGCAGTCCTCACAGTCGTGCAGCCCTGCTGGTGCCTGGATGGAGCTCTGGCCCCTTTGGCTCGCTGCAGGAGGCTGCATGGAGCCTCCAGCTTCTGCTTGACAGCATTGGGACCCCATAGAGTCCCATGCCTCTCCCTGCCCCATGGCCCACCCTGCTCCTCTTCCTGGCAGGAAGAGCAATGAGAGCCTGTGCCCTCCCCGTGCATCCACCCCAAAGGATGGGAGGGAAGCAGCACGGTGACTGCCATGCCCATAGGGACACTGGTCACTTACACTGCATTTAGTCACTTATTTATTTGATGTAGGAGCCTTTGCGTGCTCCTCCCAGCCCTCATCTCCTTTCACCATCTGTCTGTTTGTTGAGAAATCTGTTCCAGCTGACCTCGAGCTGACCAGCGCTTCCCTCTTCCCTCCATCCTGCCACGGGCTCCTCCAGACGTTCCCAGCTCAGCTCCTGGGCTTTTAGCTGACTATGCAAATGTCACCCAGCCAGCTGGTGTCTGCCTCCCAGAAACACATGTTCAAAGGGCCCCTGGACAGCCAGGCGGGAGAGGGGGCAAGTCCCCGTGCCCCAGCCCAGGGGCTGCCCAGAGAAACTTACTTAGCCAGGAATTATTCAATAAACAGATGGGAGGAGGCAAGGAAGGTCGGGGAACACAGAAAATAAGACTCTGGTGCATTTGTGTCAGCCTGTGTAGGTGTGGGAGAATGGGGTTCCCAGATGAGTGTGTGGGAAGTGCAGATGTAATCCCTGCGTGGGGATGGGCAGTGATGGAAGGGGTGTGTGAGAAAGATGTACAGGAAAGGTGTTTTTGGCAGCTTTGTGGCCTCCTCCTCCTACCGACACACAAAAGAAGCTCTAACAGAACAGCATAAAGGAGACACAGCTGTCAGAGGGCCAACGAGCTTGGACACTCCTCTCCACCATGATGAGGAACTCCACCTCCTTCAGATACTCTCCCTCATCTCATTCCAAGTGTTTGGGTATTTACTTCTGAGTACTTATTGATAAAATTTCAGCAGCGGAGGCCAAGCCATGTTTAGCCTTCTGTAGGCTAAATAAAAATCAGGATATTGGCTCCTAAAATTCAACAAGATTTTTCCTTGCAATTACAACTAGCAGAAGTCAAGGTACTTCTCCCCAACCTAAATTTCTCCTGTCACAACTGCTGCTCTGGCCCTCTGAAAAGGACCCCTTGGGCTCCCCGGGAGAAGGCAGGATGGCAGCTCCAGATGTAGCTGACAGATGATGCTCCTCCTGGCCATAGGCAAGAACTGTGAAATGGTGAGCTGCCAGAAGCAGCTTAAGGAAGAAATGCAGAGTTTGTGTGCAAGGGAAACCATCAGCATCAACACAGAGCATAGGGGAGTTGCTGGATGTTGGGGATGTCTCCTTTGTTTCCTCAAAGGTGACGATGAAGCCTGCTCCTGAGCCAAGCCTAATGGTAGAGAAAATGTACACTGCATGAAATAAACCCAGGCAGTAACAGGTTCTTTCCACTGAAATTAACAGGACACCAACAAAGATAAACACAGCTGAGTTCGTTTCCCACAACGGACTAGAAATCCTGGGTAAAGAGGCAGACTATTCAAAGGTGGAATGGGCTGTTTCTGCTCAACAGAGCCAAAGCTAAGGGAAAAGACAGGGCAAATCAGCAGACTATATGATCACAGAACCAGATCTTCTTGGGTCTCATATTCTAGATGACATGTCATAGGTCTCAACCACCCCAGAGGTTATGGTGGAGGGATCTGACAGGTTTAGCTCCTTCAGGAACAGGGGCTTAGATTAAGGGAAACAAGGCAACCCTGCACTGGATGATGCAGTCTTCAGAGCAGAGACTTGAGTGCACACTTTGGGCACTGTCAGACCAGCTGAATGTCCCTGGACAGTTTGAGGCTGGAAGAAAAGGTCTGTATCACCACCCTGCTGTGCCTTCTCGAGGCCTTCAAGCCAGCCTCCATGGCAAGTACAGCAGAAGCACAACATGACAAGCTGCCAGGGGCACGAGAGGGCATAAAAGCACTGTTGTGCACTTGAATATAAAGGAAAGAGAGACTGCATCTGTCTTCTTCTAGGGACAAACAAGCATCAGCTAAGCAAGCATGAAGCCAAAAAGAACAGAAGTTACCTGCGCTCAGCATGCACCTAAGTTTTCCTCACAGTCTTTGACGGGATCTTTGTGTCTTATCCCACAGTCCTCTCCTGAGCATCTCTGCAATATTTTTATTGCTACATGGCTTTTCCCTGGTAACTCCAATATCCTGAGATCAAAACTCACTCACCAAATAGGTCAAGAAGGAAACCACAAGGCTGCAGCCACACAAGTGAATTTCCCAGGGCACAGGCTCTAGCACTGGGGCTTTTTGAGCATGGGCAAGCTCCTGGCATGGTGCTGGTGTCCGTCAGCTTGTGCCTTCTCAGGCAATATTCCATTTCCCAGAAGCAGAACAGAGAAGAAGCACAGAAGCACACCTTGTTGTACTGCAGTGGAAGAACTTTGGGACATTTCAGCATGAGCCACGTCCTATAGCTTGCATTTGCTTGAATGTACTTATATAGGCAAAACTGCAGAAGCCTATTGAAAAATACCAAAAGGATCCCATTTCAGTGGGAAACTCAGAAACTGCAAACCAGAGCAGTGCCCTCTGATGCTCAGAGCTGAGCCAGACCCACTGGGCCAGAGCCAGCACCTGGGCTCATAAATCCTCAGCCTAACCATGAGAGCAGAACCTGAGCCCCCAGTTTGACACGAGCACAAGGAAGGAGCCGTTCTCTCCTTCTGGCTGCGGTACTGACTGTTTTGGCCTCGGCAAGCAGCCCCGATCGCGGTGGAGGGAGCCCACAGCCCTCCCACCACCCAGCCCCGGTGGGGTGCGGGGTTCCCACCGGGCTCCCCCGTTCCGTGGGAAGGCCGCAAGGCAGAGCGAGGAGGGGGAGTGGGCTGTGTCTCATCTCTCCTCTCCCTTTGTATGTACCTCCTGGTACGATTATTAAACGCAAATTACAAAAGATGTGACCCAAACGATCTTTATTTCTTCTTTCACCGAGCGGTGCCTGCAGGGTCCTGATTCTGAATTCCGTTTCAATTACCGATGCCATTTTAACACAAAGCGGCTTCTGTCTGCAATTACCGGCACTGACGGCGGCGCAAAGGCAGCTCCGGTGGCAGAACACAAAGCCTGGCATCTTCCGCTGTTTAGAAACTTTCATTTGCCATGATTAAAGGCAGCAGACGCGAGAGCTGTCCGTCTGCAGACGCTGTGCGCTGCGCGGCACGCTCCTTCCTTGCCGGCGCACCCCCTGAGAAACCAGCCCTCAGCACTCACCTCACGAATCGCTCAGGAGAACTTGGGCCGCTATTCCAGCCGATGTTATGTAGACAAACGGACAGAGTTAACCCATCAGGCTTTAGCTCAGCAAGGAAATTCTCTGCTTTTACTGCTGGTAAAACTGAGCAGCAGAACGGAGACAGCAGTATAGGATGAGGCACAGGGCAATACCAAGATGAGTATTTTCCTTTTACACTGACAAGCTAAAGTACTAGTAAATAGATTACAAGATACACTCCTCGCTCACAGCTGAAATGCAGCCTCCTGCAAGTACAAGGCTAGATGTTTTACACACACATTACTGCCACAAATAAACTCAGAGAGAGTTGGTGAGGAATCCCAGAGCCAAATGAAACCAGTAACAGGAACCACACACATCTGCCAGAGCTGGCATTTATCTAAGACAAGAGGGGTTGGCACCTGAAATCCACTGGGCATGGACCCCACTTTGCATCTTGTTAAACAACTCAGCACCACCTGTACGGAATCTTCTGATTCTCAAGCAAAATTCACAGCAACTGCAGTTTGACAGCTGAAGTCAGACACAACGGAATTCAAAGTGTGCATTTCTGTGCAGCAGCTGCATGTCGCTCCCTGCCTGGATCTGGAAGCCCCTGCTCTGCCCCAAGCTGGGCACTGCCCTCATGCTGACCCACAGACAGCCACACACACCCCCCAGATCACCCGGGCCATGGAGAGGCAGGCAGACACCACCTCTCCTTTGCCCCATCTTCCAGGCCAATTTTTGCTGCTGCTTCTTCAGTATACGCAGCTGTGCCTCTCTGTCCTTCAGCCTTCTCCACGAGCTCACCTGGCCTGTGTATGAGGGTCAAGCTTATCTTCTAGATCCTTTCCTTTCTTTCTAGATCCTTTCCTTTCCTTCTATCCATCCTCTCCCAATGACATCTGCTCACATCCCACTGGACTTCCCGATCCCACGCTGAACCAGGACAGCCCATTTCACAAGGGCCCAGCCAAGCTGCTGTCCCCAGAAGGCGGCAGAGGGTGAAGAGAGGGCAATTTACAGCCTGGTTATTGAGTGGTGTGTGAGTCGTTTGTCACACTGAGCCCTGGCACCTTGTTCTACCTGTGTTGTGTGTGTTTTATTGGTGTTGAGCAGAGGGAGGCTGGGGCAGAGGGAAGTCTGGGAGGAAAGGCACTCAAGTGAAAAATGAACCGAGCCAAACAGGATTGAGAGAGAGAGTGAGAGAGATGCAGGGGAAGGGGGTGAAAGGGGCCATATTATAAAACACAAGACAAATGTGCCCACTGGCAGCAGGGTTAGGGAGAGAGGGAGAAGGAAGAAATGAGGGGGAGCAGGGGAGGAAAGAAGAAAGAGAGAATAAAGACACTGCCTTGTGGCCAGCACTGTCGTAGTGGGATCAGGGATGCACATGTAGTCAGAAAAATAATTCTCAGTTTAACAAAGCAAGAAGAGGGCACGGGAATGGAGGAAAGCTACAGATCCAAACAGAAAGTGCCCCAGGGTGTCCAATCTACAGGGTTAAAAAAAATTAGAAAAAATTAGAAAAAAAACATCACCAACCAACATTTTGCTTCTTTCCCCTCCTTTCTCCACTGGGGAGCTGGCTCCTTCCCTGTCCCCCCAGTCACTACCACCAAAAGGAATAGGACTGAGGAGAGAGCAGAAGGTCTGTTTAGAATTTCACATCCCTTCTATTCTGCTCCCTCAGTGCTAAACTTTCAAGACAAAAATCATAAAACGAGGCGCTTTGTTGATGAGGCAGATTCAGAGATCTTCCTGTTAGGAACAAGAAAGGAAAGAGAGAGACAGAGAGTGAGACAGAGCAATAGCTAGATGGAGGGCTGGCTTTGTGCTTGCAACAAGCCACTAAAGGTGCATTTTTAATTAAATTTATACAAAATGTGTCAGTTTTATCTCTATGTTTCAAACCTGACTCTTTTCTATCAAAGTAAAGTATTGATCTTCACTGCCCCGAAGCTACCTGACTGAATTAAACAGAATAAATAGAAGAAGGACTGAAAGGGCTTAGAAACAACTGCAGAGAGGCGAATGTTTAATGGCTCCACAGTCATTTGCTGCAATTAAAAAACAAAACCGTTTAGAGGGGCTGTTAACACCTTGAAGTCTGAAAATCCTCACTTCAAAAAAGCCCCAAAACAGCTTCCAGGCAAAACATTTTAATTGCCATAAATACTTCCAACCCCAGCCATCACTGGTGCAAGTGCACGATATACTGATAGACAAACAGATCCCTGGGCCCAACAAGACAGAACGTGCTCAGCTGGTGAGGTACAGGTATGCTCTACATGGCACAGGGACACCCTCCACTCAAGGAAAGGCCTATATCCAGTGTGACACAGATACATGTCCACTTTATGAAAACAAAAAAACTATTACCTGACAAGAATGGATGTTTCAGACCCACACAACTATTCCAGGTACATTTGTAATGTTCACTGAACAAGTATTCTCCAAACTCCATACTCAACTGCATGTCATGCAAGTCACAGGTATCTTACAGAGCTCTCTCTTTGCCCATTCTATGTCACAAGAAGTTGTCACAGACAGTGCCACAACCAGTCCCACTTGATTAAGAACCATGTTGGGGCTGGGATACCCTCTAACAAGAGCCTATGAGCTCTGGAACACCCAGGGCCCATAATTTTATTAAAGACTCTTGACCACCATGTGACTTAAGAAATCAACCAAACAACTGAACAACCAAACAAAAAATCCCACTGCATTTGCTTGGTTAATCTTAAGGCAGTGTGCAAGTCCAGACTGTTTCTTGTCCCTCTGGGTTAGGTGGGGTTTGCTATCTGGACCAGCTGTACATAAGCTCAGGTACAGCTACCATAGCCTGAATTATTATTGCCCATTTATTTGTGAGGTTGATTCACCAAGCCTACAGCCATCTGTATGTACAACCTTGCAGGCCACAGGGGCCACAAGTTTAGCTCCAATTTGGCTTTGGAACTGAGGAGGTTGCTTGAATTGGATCAATTTTTTTTTGGCAATTTCCCAAGGCTTTCTCCTGGCTTTGTGAGTAGTGCTGCTGATCAGGATAATGATCAGAGCAAGACTTCAGTCTATCACATGGACTGTAAGTCCATCTCTTTGGCTGATTCAAAATGTCCCACACCACCAAATACAGTGTCCCTCATCATTTCAGAGCCAAAAACCATCCTGAAAATTTTCCTTACTTGAGTCTAAAAAAGGAATGATTTTTGCTGCAAGGGCAGGGTCACATAATAAAAGCTCATCAGTTAATAGTATATCAGTTTAGGCAAGCGAATCCTGCACGTTCTCATCTTTCAAACATTTTGTTCAACACTAGGTAAAAATGAGGGGATTTTCTGTAAGCAGCTGGACATTTCACATGGAAGCAACAGCATGAATGTCACCATACACAATTCTTGCCTGTGATTGGTAGAGAATCACATATTTTTAAAGGATACATGGGTTTGTACTGTGGCAGCCCCATAACCAACATCTGAACTGCAGGTCAACATTCATCCCAGTCAGCTGCAATACTCACAAGCAACAGAAGCACGGGGACAGAAGCCAGCATGGCTCTGCTTGACAGGATTTCAAAGCTCAGCTGAGCATCAGGAAGTTCTTCCCCGTACCCTTCCTGGGCCCACAGCCTCTGGGGTGAAACAGCCCTACAAATCTGAGCCAGCTGCCATATTCTGTAGCAGAGGATACATACGCATCCAGTCAAGCTGCAAGTTGTGCATCTGAAATGAAGCGTTGGAGAGCCACAGAATTGGCCTGTGTAGCACTAAGGTTGAATACTCCTGCTGCTTACAGCCAAGCTCCTGCTGCTGCACTTCAGAGCTTTTTGCTTTGTTACGGACCCCTGATTAACACTTTCTAAGCATTTCAGCCCACACTCCAGTCACTTTGCAGATTGCAATGAATGCAGATTTGAGTTGATGGGTTCATAAAAGTGTGAATTAGCACAACAATTTTCTCCCAGCCTATTTGCACAGCCCTTCCTTGAGTGACCTGTCCCTACAGACAACACAAATATTTCAGCTTAAGCAAACTGCCCAGCGAGGCATTTTTAAGAGACCAGAATGAGATTGGTGGCCCCAGGAAGCAATGCCCTGTGGGAGCGCAAAGCAGGAGCATCACTGTGAAGACCAGCACTTGCATCTTGTGGCAGCACTATAAAGCACTGAGAAACAAACTCCTCTAGCCCCTGTGGGAACCCAGCAGCCCTGGCCACTCATACAGGCCAATCACACTGGCTCTGAGCCTGGCATTCTATTGCCACCCACACTAAACAGAGAGAGGTGAACAGACCTCCCTTGTTTGCGTTGCACTGGTGCGGTGTGGTCACATAGCCCTGCATCAATACATTGGACCAGACACAGAGACCCCAAAATTAGTACCTCACAGTGACCCAGTGCTGTGTTTCTTCTCATGTGCCTCAATCTCTTCTAGCCTCTACTCTGACATCTCATATCTTTGGGCTGTGGAAAACACTGTCACCCAGTAATCTGCCCCTTTTCCTGCTCCCTCCGTATCACTGATGTGATCAGTCCTATCTCTGCATGGAGGAGGGGCTGGCTCACCAAATTTCTTTAATTAAAAGAAAAAGGATCAGGTTTATTTCAGATAAGCAGGCAGGATTAAAATAGACAGAAAGAATAGACAAGGGGCAGCTGTCAGCACTCCAGCTGATCCAGTGTGATTATTAATAACGATAAGCAAGAGAAGAGGGCTAATAAAAGGATAATGAAGTGGTCCTGAAAGTGACAGGAGATGGAGCCTGATAAGAGGGCCTGTGGCGTGGAGCTGTTCTGGCCCCAGTGAGGTCTGTGCAGAGCAGCCTGCTGGGGCAGACACAAGTAACAGGGCTCTAGGAGGAAATGTTTCCTCTCCCCAGGGATCATGGCAGAGAGATTAGCGGGCTCAGGAACTCTGGATGTCCATGCCACACAGCATTCATGACCGAATCAATTGGGGGCCTTCCTAGGCTGGGACTGCCAGGAGTGCAGGTCATCCCCCTGGATAAAGCACGGCCCTGAGAGAACTGGTCTCACCAGGGCAGCCAACTGTGGATCCCATGTGGCCCTGCCCTGGCCCTCACTCAGCACAGCACCATCCCTGCACAGCCCAGGACTGGGGCACCACATTTCAAAAGGAAGCACAAGTGGAGAAGCTGCAAGGAGCAGTTGCTGGGAGAGCACAAGAGGCAGCGGGGACATCTCTGCCCTGCCTGGGGATCACCCACCACTCCAGATTTTCCTAGCTCTGTCAGATCTCCAGACTGTGAAAGTGTCCTGTATCTCAGGCAGCTGTCCAAAAAGGTGGAAGGATGTGGCTGCAGAAAGAGCAGTCTGGAGGGCTGGCTCTAGGTACCCTTTCCTGAGGGAAAGCTCACAGGCAGATCATGAAGCACAGGCAAAGATTACCACAGCACTCTACCAGTGGTCTGGGTCAGTCAGGGGGAAGTAAGATGTGAAAAGTTATTTGCCAGAAGCCATTAAACAGAGAATGAAATCCCATCTAACACCAAACATGTCTGTTCTCTCTCTCAAGGATCAAATCATCTGTAAAGATATGGTGGGAAAGGAGGAAGAAGAAAACTGAGGACTGAGAACATCCTAGCCAGACAGAACAAGTCAGATGGCTGGAGAAGGGAGGTCTTGGTCAGGGAATGCTGTGTGAGGAATTTAGGCTGTTTGGGACAAACTGGATTAGCTTTCATTCAAACTGGTCTCTCTTATATCCAAACATCCTGCAGCAGCACTGCACAGGGCCCGGGAGAGGAGCTGGGAGTACGGCTCCGCCTCGCACTGCCTGGCACTCGGCTCCCGCCACTCCGGGTCACTGCGGCAGATGCTGGGAGCATATGCCATGAATTAATTCCACTTTCCCTGAGATGCTTTGGAGAGAGGAACGGCAGTGCCTTTCCAGCTTATTAACATAGGAGCTCCCCCCACCTCCACTCACTTTATCACACTTAAAACTGCCGGCCAAGAGTCCCCCTAAGAGGTTCTTTAATGGAAAGTTGCTGGGTCTGACTTTTTGTCAGCTTTTATTTCCTCCATTTTTCCACTGTTTCCTAGGCTGTCTCAGCCCCAGTATTCCCCCATCATTGACAAAGTGAACTCTAGTCAGGCATCTCCAAGAAAGCCTATAAATATCATATGCATTATTACAAGCAAAACCAGAGATTTCTAAAACTGACAGGACCTAGATTTAATTTTTCCTTTATGCGCTTATTTTACTTTATTAGTGATGAGGCTCACCATTTGCCAGTATTGTCCTCTTGAGCTCTGAGTCTGCCAGAAGCTGTCTGCAGGTGGATATTTACACCCATCCAGAATCCCAGCAAGTCCCTGGGCAGACACCTCACACCAGCTCACTGAGCTCAACATGCCATTGACACACACACAGGTTTGCAGCTCTTCCTCAGCAATGTGAGTACAGAGCAGAACAAAGACTAACCAAGACTGCTCCACACTGAATTGCCACGTTTGAATTGAAGATGGAAAACACTTGCCAGGTATATGAAAGCCATGTCTGAATTGGGAACTTGAGGTTCTTAATTTCTAGACTTTGATTCTGCCAAAGACTCGTCGTGAAACCCTAGTATCTTTGTATTAGCCCTCTGCAATGCAGGGTCTGTGGAGACCAGCAAGGGAATCTGCTCTATGCCTTGGCCAGGCACAGCCCCAGAGGGCTGATCCCCCAGGAACTGGGGGCACTGTTTTGAAAACTGCTCCCTCTTTATCTCACCTGAGGCTCAACCAGAGCAACTGCTTTGCAGTCTGCAAGAAAAAGTTACACTGCCATTTTCTCTCCTGCCTGCTCTTTCCTCAGGACTTGTCAGAAATGCAGGTTCCTGAGGCAACTTCCTCACAGCCCATACACACTGGTGCATCACCACGAGCCTGGGCATGGAAGAGCAGCTCATTGTTCCTCTTTAGTAAGGACAGTAACACCTGTGTGACAGCACCAGGACCTGAGAAAGAAGAAGCAACAGGTCTTATTCATCTTCCCAACACTGCAACCAAAACACAACTGTGGAAGCAAGGTGGGTGGGAACAGCTTACTGGAGAAGGGCCAGCAGCCCAACACCCACCTCCCCTCCTCCAGCTGTGCAAGGAATTGAAGAGACGTGGAAACAAGTCTCAGTCTATTAAGTTTATTGAAGGAAATTAAAGAGACAACTTGATCCCAGTGCACATAAATACTGAAGCGAGGAGAAAATACCTGACAGCATGTCTGTGGAAAGGTGAAAGCAAGCAGGCTCAAGAAACAAAAGATGAAACTCAAAAACTGAGTCTAGAAATAAAGCAGATTTTAAACTGTGAGGGCAATCATCTATTAAAAATTCACTAGGAAAGAGTTCTAAATATATTTTCTGCCTTTGTAAAAGCTTAGCCCCATCTCAACGGACTCTGCCATGGCCTATATTATAGCAGGTCAGACTAAATGATCTAAAAGATAGAGATATTTAAAAGATACCTCTTCATGCCATAACACAGATGAGGCTGGCATTTTTTTCAAGCCCTTCTCTCCAGCCCTGCCCAGGTGTTTGCTGGGTTACCAAGGTCCCAGACTGGACACAGGCCTGGCCCACACACACCTGCTTCCCACCCCAGAGTATCCCTGCCCAGGGTGCTCAGCTGAAGAAGGAAGCCAAAAGCACCCATTTTTTTCCCTCTCAGACTGGCTTACTGTCTGATTTACTAACCTATTTTAGTTAGCTGAATTTAATTATTTTCCTGAGATGTACAAAGCATTCTAAGTTCTCTTTGGCCAGGAATCATAAGTGTTACAGAAAAGCAGATGCTAGCTCAGCTGGGAAGTTTCTGCTCCTACCAAAACAGGTTTCTCTGCTCAGAGAAAGACTTTTGGATTATCTTCCATACAATGGCCTCCCAAGCTCTAGTTGTAGGAGAGATGTCTTGGTTGTAAAAAACTTGGTGTTTCCTTAAGACAGATAAGCCTCCCATTATCTGTGTGGCCCCAGACTGGGGCCCAACTCCGTCTGTTTTGTTGGTGAAGTTGTTTGGCATGTCAGCTCTCACCTGAAATTCTGCAGAGTACTGAATTCACAGTGAGCTATTTGGCCTGTCCTGCTGTCACAAAAGTGGGAATGCAGTGCTCTGTTAGACCAACCAAAGAAGCAAAGAAAAGCAGGACAGCAAGCTTCCTCCCAGCATTTGCACTCCCCAGAAGGATATAGCAAGATTCTCTGACAGGGCAAGGCTTTGAAGGACATTGGTTTAGAAGTAATGTTACTGTTTCCTGCAAATAATGACCACAGTTCTACAGGGACAAGGTATTAACAGCTAAATCAGTTTTTCTTTAGATGACAATAAGTTGGTTCCAAGGAGACACCCACCAGGGAGTTACCCTGTTGGAGAGCATCAGGCTCCATTCTTTCACACACATGGAATAAACATTTTCCTTGCAAAGTACCTCTATGCCTGTAGCAATCTCCATTCAGTCTGTGGTTTCGTGTGATTGCAAAAGCTAAGTGAGGTTATGCCTGGTCAGAATTTAGCAGGGAAACCTCGAGGTATAAACAGGGGCTGTAAGAAGTGGCAGTTTAATAGGTGGTGCTGCTTCCTGAGTCAATACAGAGGTAATGTTCCAAGAGAGAGGTTAAACTAACAAGGAAAGGCTGGAGGCTGCTGGGTGAAATGTAAATCAGATATCCTGACAACCTGAGGTGTCTGTTGTGAGGAAGATGGTAACCTGGATGTCCTATGAAAACAAGTCACATCAGCCTAAGCTTTTCTGACATCCATCAGTGCAAACCACGCTCCATTGTATGATGGTCCACTCCAGAGAGGCTGCTTTTCCACAGAGAAAAACTGACCACTGCAGTTACCTGTAGAGGTGCTACTGAGGTGGAATGACCATTTATAAGTAAATATTTTATTGTGTTTAGAATTCTTAATTTTTAAGAACAAAAATTCTTATTAAAAAAATAACCAAAACTTCTCCCAAGTCAATTTTTCTACAAAGCAAGGTCCTATTTATTTTCATGTCTGAAATAAATTCTCAAATACAAACAAGTGAATAGAAAATTAAAGGGCTTAACTATTTACAGGAGATGGATGTATGAGACATCTGGTGTGTCAGAGCTCTATGGGAGACTGAGGTGGTCCTCCCTCTCTGACTGCCCCAGGTCCCACTCAGTCACTAGTTCTGATGACACCTCTGTGAAGAGATGGTCCCAATCCCAGCTGACATCATCCTACCAAAAGGAAAAAAAAAAGACAAACATGCTGAAATGTTACTGGTGTCACCCAGAGTTCTCTGAACAATGCCAGAACAGCAAAGAGAGGAACCAAAAGGCAGCTGTCCTGAAAAGGGAAGTGTCAGATTCAGCTGGCTAGAGCAGGAATACTAGCCACAATGAAATGTGAATGTAAAAAACAAAGACTTACCTCTCGTAGTTCATGCTCTGGAGCCAGAACTTTGGTGAGGAGCTTCAGGTCCACCTCCCCATCCTATGAACATACAGAGCCACAGTTTTACAGACACTGGGAAAATGACCACCATCATTTCAACAGATACATTTGTTAGACATTGCCACATTTGCCTCCTAAAGGTCACTTTGTCCAGGACAACAGCAATAAGCTAATCTGAGCAACAGATAGCATATCCACATTATTTATAGACATGAACAAGTACAAAAGCCACGCTGCAGAGAAGAACAGATTACAGGGAGACTGCAAGTTCTTTGGATGATAAGGTTGTGTTTTTTGTGCAGCTGAACATCACTGTGGAGGATGACATGAGCCCAGAAGGAGAGAGATTCACACTGGCCAGCCCACAGCAACATCCACTTACCAGAGTCTGAAAAGCAGCGTATTTCATTAGATCTTTGTCCAGGTCATGGTAGGTCAGCACTCGGTTCACCTGCACACTGCAGCCAGAAAGAGAGAACGAGAACAAGCCTGTGTCAGTGTGGAAGCACATGTGAGGAGAAGGGTGGTGACATCCTGAGTGTCCACCTCCCCATGCAGACTCCTGGGATGGATGAACCCAGACAGAAGCACAGCTCAGTCAACAAATGCACAGTCATTACAGATCTGTGTACCAGGTTGTGCACATGCATAGAAATAGGATGTGGAACAACCATGGACTCCCCCAGAGAAACCAGCATGCCAAAAGAAGATCCACAGACTGGCTGCAAGGGCTAGAAAGAAAAGAAGACCACAGTGAGCATTCAAACAGTTCCTCAGCGAAGGAGCTTCTGAGAGCAACACCATACAAGCTACAGAATAGTAGAGATTTCTGGCTTTTCATGTCTGAGCTGCAGCAGAGGTATTAAATATGCCTTCCTAAAATGTAGCCTTCCAAGAAAAACATGGTGTAGGGTGGTGATACACTGTTGTACCACACCTGCCTTCACAGGTGATCCTACACTAGAGAAAAGACCTCTATTCATTGAATTGGCTTGTGTTTGTCCATGAAAATCACTTGTCTTTTCTGCTGCAAGAAAAATATGAATACAATAGGATCAGATCGCTTTATAGAAAAAAACCAGAGAGAAATTAATTCCAGTGAGAGACAGTAATTTTAAATTTACTACTATAAACCATCAATTATTTTTGTTTACAGCTATATAATTACAATAACTACTCCACACCTGGAAAAGAGGCATCTGTGGCCAGGAGTAAGATATCCCAGCCCTCCAAATAAGGATGAACAGAAATGCCAGTCTGTGACCTTGGCAATATGCCCAAAAGGGGAAAGAAGACTACCTTGGTATGTTTAAGACAAAACTCCAAAAACTTTCATTCCTTAAAACTTTCCGGTCTCCCTTGAGCTGACTCCAAGGCTACTGTGATAGCACCTTCAAACAACAGGACTGTACTTTGCAAATTACCAATTACTTTGCAAATTACCAAATTTGCTTGAGTAAGAAGGATATCCTGTGGAGGGCAAAGCAGCTTACCACCATCAAAATTAAAGCGTGTGTGATAATGCATGTGTGTTGGAGACATTTGGGGTTATGCAGGCAACCTTAAATCAAGAAATTCCCTACTTTTGAGAGTCTGATTTTGCAACATCAAATACGTTATTCTAATGTAGGGGTTTTTTTATATACAAAGAGAATATGCAGGAATTGCTTTCTCTGTGTAATAGGAAACAAGAATTTTGCACTGTTCAGCTTGGAGCACTGCTGTCACAAAACACTGCACCAAATCCTGCTGAACAGCACTGCTGCTGACATCCGAAGAGCATGAGTAAGATGGGTTTAATTTCACTAGCCAGTATGCACTGCTGATGAGAGCCTCAAGAGCACCTGGCAGCGCTCTTACCTGGGGGGAGCTGCCACTTGCATGGCCAGATCTTCCTCCTGGACATCCTCCAAATCAGGGATCACAGGAATGTCTGCAACAAGAGAAAGAAGCAGCAGTAAGTGGGGAGTTTTGTGCTCTCCTCTCACTGAAGACAAAGGTTCCCTTGCTTCACAGATATGAAGCATCCTGTTTCTTATTAGAGGAAAACACAAAAGGGTTATTTAGCAATAATTTAAAATATACTGTGTAATATTAAAACAAGGCAATAAAACTTTGAAGTCTGAGGTCACATGAAATCTTGCAAGAAGAACAGATTAATCCATGTAGGGCTCTACAGGCTATGGACTATGCATCTGTACAGAACCTTGAAGCCAAAAGAAGCCACCTGTACTAAACCTTGCTGCCTACATTGCCATCATGAACTGGCAAGAATTTTCTTGTTATGTGTTATCATTTATTCAGACACCAGTCACCTAGACTCTGCTAAAAATGAAATGTGGGGCTGAAACTGAGAGAATCCACATAAAACTACATGTTGAAGGATCTGCTGTTGGGGTCTCAGGCTGTGCAGAGGACCATGACCCTCCTCAGGAAGGAAGTGCTGGTGCTCTAGCAGATACAAACACTAGGGAACACAGTGTCATCCTGGAATGGCTGAAGGTCACTGGGTACTCCCAGCACAAGGACAATGGCTATTCCAACTAAAAAGGATGCTGGAAACAAAAGAATTGAGGATAGGAGGAAGAACTGAGTGTGCTTTGCATCGTGCTAAAGAAGCAAGGCCCTGAAAGCATTGCACAGTCTGTCATTTGACAAAACACTGCAAAAAAAAGGAGAAAGAGAAGGCAAAGTAACTGGAGGCACAAAGCAAGAACCGAGTTCACCAATACAGAGCTCCTTTAAAGACTCAAGGCCACAGAGGCTCTCCAGAGACCCCCAGCCCTCAAACCATGGAGAAGCTGGTTTGGCTCAGGGCAAAGGTTTCACTCGCCCAGCGCACAGGCAGAGCCGGCCCCTTCAGCACCGCAGTGATCCTGCTCCCAGCTCTGCCGGCAGCGCAGCAACGCTATGCTGGACGGCAGCAGCCAGCTGAGCCTGCCTTCGCCCCTTTCGCAGCCCAGGCTGAGATGAATATTCAAGAGCTGGAGAGGCATTCCCCCCTACGGTGCCGAGGGCTCAGGGCACCGAGTCCGGCCGCCTGTCAGGGCGCGCAGCCCTCAGCCGCCCTCCCCGCCCGGCAGCGGCCCCGGCCCAGCTGCGGCAGGGTTCGGCTCAGCGGGGCCCGCCCGGAGCCGGCCACACACTGGGATTTCTCGCTAATTGCTTGCCTGGCGGAAGGCTGAGAGGGACAGGGGCTGTCAGGAGTGCGGCCACGGCAAGAGGAGTGACAGCTTGGCCGGCCTCAGCAGAGCTGTGCCTTCCCGCTCCACCCCGCCCGAGGAGCAGCGCCGGCGAGGAGGTTCTCCAACTGCAAACTTCCCAAAGACGTTTAAAGGGAAAGCGCAGCAACAGCCCCTAGGCTGTACCTAAGACAGAGGAGGCAGAATGTCTCACCTGTGCATCGCTGGGCATTTGGGGCAGATCTGCCCACCTCTGCTCGAGAGGACAGTACCTGTAGAAGCTGCTATTCTGCTGGCTCTTCTCTGCAGAAGCTCCCAGCTCTTGGTAAAACTTGTAGCAAAATGCACTTATGGGACAAAATCATCTCCAGGGACAACCAGACAGATGTGTGGAGACGTGAGCATTATCCTGCTCAGGGATAATGTGGGAGAAAGTCCCTGTGTATAAGCAACAAGGACCAAGAAGGGAACAGACTGGTGAGACTGGTCCAAGGCAGGGAATGAAGCTCTGAGCAGTGGTGCCCTGTTAAGCCCAGGAAAATGAGCATGGGAATGAGAAACCATTTAACCTCTTCTGAACTAATTTATCCTCTTATGACGAGACTATGAACGTTTCCCAGCAAACACAAGTAAATTAAAAACTACCTGGGAACAGAGCTGTGCTTGCCCACAGAGCAGGAGAAGGTCAGATCCTTATGCACTTTTGACAGCAGAAATGTAAAAGGTGTTTTCAGGAAACTGAATTTCTTCACTCGGTGCTCATTTTGGCAGCTATTTCAGGAACCTTATCTTCGCAATTCTCTTTTGTTTTTGTTGATCTCTTTTTACACTAGAAAAAGTTGTAAACTTAGAGTCCTGATCACTGATGTCCCTTCCATTTTGCAGGTTCACAGACTCCTGGGTTCTCTAGTGCTGATTTTATCTCATTGCCACTGAATTCCACTGAGAGATTTCTAAACCCCTTGCAGAGCACGACCTCCACTCTGTATTAGCAAAATTCAGGCGATCACTTAGAAATTCTTTCCAAAAGAAATTCAAGGCTCCGATATTTTATAGACACTTTGAAAATATTTCAGACAGAAGAGCTGGAAAAACTCTGGGGGCCCCTGCCAGCCCCTCCAACAAAGGCCAGTGAACGCTTGTTCTTACTGCAAAGTGCAGATGCCTTGCCCATTTCTAGGCAGAAGCAATGCCCTTTAGGACTGTGAGACTGACAGGAAACAACACAGAAATGTCTCAGATTTTAAGAAAATATCAGGTCCCTGGGCTAACTGCTATCAGGGACAAATAACTCCTGAAATATTTGGGTCTTTATTTCACTTGTTACTCATAATGATCTCCTCCCTCTGCCAATTCCCACAGTGCCACTTCTGCACAATCCCTTTCCCTTCTCTCTGTACAGTTTGCAAAGTGTCTCAGTTCTCACTTATCACCAAGGACCCAACTTTACCCCCACTCATTCTCCAGCCACTTAATTGTTTTTGTTGCTCTTCTTGAGATTTACATCCTTTTTTCCTAAAAGCTCTGGTAACACAGCTAAGTTGTGGCACAATGTCAGCTGCAGGGGGAACAGCACAGCACAGGAGAGTAAGCATATGCTGTACTTTTAATATTCCAACTAGCTGCAGGGAGGCTTTACATACAACATTGGTACATGCAGAAATGTCCACAGCACCACGTCCTCCCAATCTTGCACTGCATCTTTTTCCAACAACAAAGTTGCATGACAAACCCCTACTCTGTGTGTTTTGCTCTGTGACCCACATTTCTCCTCTCCTGTTCAGTGTGGGGGTTTCAGATCATTTTCCATCAATCTGTGTTTCTGGTGCAGAACCTTGGCACATACTTTACTGGCCAGGCTCTCATGGCCATGTGGGCAAACCTCAGAAATGACTGCAAAAAAGGACACACCTCCACAGACACCAGCTCACTGCAATGTAGTGAACAATGAAGTGAACAAATGGCCTGTGTAAAAATGAGTGAGCACCAAACACTAGATGATAAATGCAAACTCCCCTCCACCTCCCAGATGGGTATGAACAAGTGAACAAAGAATGAAATCAAAATGGGCATACTCATATGGAAGTTATGGTGGGGCAGCAGATACCAGTACCAAATGTTGGCTAATTGGGAAGTTAAGTCACTGCACAAAACTGATTGTCCCAGAACATCTAAGTCCCAGCACACAATTAAGAATAATATTTAATTTCAACAGCTGAACTTAGCTAGGTCTTACACAAAAAGAGCTTCATGACTAAGTTATGGCAAGGCACCAATAACATAGGACAAAAGTGTGTGAATGGGAGAAGATGGAGGGGAAAGAGGGAAGGCAACCCACACTAAATGTGGACAAAAACAATAAGCAAGGAACAGCAGCTTTTCAAGTCATACAGAAAGGAGGGCTGTGTGTGTTCATATCAAAGTAAATGTACTAACCATCACCTTTTTTACCTCTTGGCGAATAACTTACTGACAGGCAACGAAGAAAACCACAGAAAGCAACAAGCAGGAGATGGGAGAACGTGTACCAATCTAATACCCAGCTGCTCCTGAAAGTTGGTGAATTGCACCTCCCCTCCCAAGCAGAGCTGATTTTTGGTTTAGTAGCAACACCTGGAGGCTGGGGCTCTTAAAATCCTGTAAACTCCAGTAAGATCTGGTCCTTGCCCCAAAAAATTAAGTTGTCTGCTAGATACAAGAGGGCACCTAAATAGGGACAGTCAGAACCTCTGCCAGGTCAGGCAATAAATCACTGGCAAAGCTGCATCTAGAAACCATGTTCCAGTTTGGGCCTGCAGTTAGTCAGAGAGTGGTTCTTTCTTAGTCCCTAAGCTGCTTTAAGAGTACTCTGAGCCCCATCCTGGCACCCATAAACAAAGAAGACTTCCATCTCACACAGTCTGATCCACTTTCTCCAACTGGATCAGTATTTTAAGGGCCAGTTCAGAATGGACACTCTTGTGGTGGGTACTGTGCTGCCCTCCCTGTGCACACACCACCATATCCAGAGAACACAAAGAGGATAGAGGCTTCTGGAGCTAGCAGCCTCCTACCACCAAGCAGGTATAAAAACGAAACTAACTTTATTTTATGTTGCTTGCTCATAAAATGTAAAACTGAAATAATTACAATATCTCTGCTGCTGCAAAACTTTGTTTTACTGAATGCTGTTACCTTCTGCATCACGTTTGGGGAATTTTAAACAGGCAAATGGAAGGTCTGATTGAAGATGAAGTTAAGTGAAAGAAATTGGTCTCATTTAGCACATGACAGGATTCATCTGTGTTCTCAAGTCCACTGAGGTAGCATCATGGGCGTTTCATATTCATGAGCTGCTGCGACACTGTGTCCCCTCATTTACAAAGCACCGTGTTCAGCAAATTCTGTCCCTGTGGACACTCTGTGCATTTCATGGTCTTGTCAGAGAGACATCAAACACTTCAGTAACCAAATACCAGAAAATGGCTTTAATTAGCGCATCTCAATGCAATAAATAATTTTTCTCTCTAAGTGGAAAAATGGAGAATTAAAAAAAAAAAAAGGAACTAAAAAAGCGGAAAGCAACAGGCAAAAAAAATTGTCAAAAAACCATAAAGAACAAGGGACACAGACAGCTTCTGCTGAACACACAAACAAGCTTGAAGCCTCTTGGAAGCTTTCTCAGGAAAGCAGCAGGCAAATGGAGAGAATAAAGAATGCTTCTTTGGATGCCTGGACATTAATTTCATAGGGAAGTCTTTCCCTGACTGAAATATCCCTGCTAATAGGCCAACACGGAGCAGCGTACCTGCCTGATCAACCAGCAGGGAGATGAAAACAGCAGACTGAAAAGCAGAGTAGCACAGCTACCCAGGTACTGTCTCAAAAGCTGAGATAAGCAGAAAATAACCTGAGTGTCCCATGTCCCAAAGCCCCCTTCTGAGAAGAGGGTGGTAACAGCACAACCTGGTCAAGCTGATGGGAAAAGTCACCCTGTGAGGGGTGCAGAGGGGTCACAGGATTTAGAGAAGGTCATACAGCAGATTCAGTACTGACCCTACAGCCTTGCATTAAAAGGTTAAACATTTGCCTTGCATAATATTGCATCTCAGCTGGATGGGTGACTGGCTGGGTGGTCTGGTGGTCTGGGAGACCTTCCACCTGCTTCAACAGTGCTTTCACAGAGTGCGTCTGTCGGCATGGCTTCTTCTGCACCTGACAGCTTGCAGGGGACACGCATCAGGCATTTCTGCTGCTTCCCAAGGCAGCTGCTGACACAAAGGCTCTGCCCAGTTTCAGTCATTTCAAGTGTGAGGAGAGGCTCAGAACAGATGAGTTGCTGGGCTCAGTGCAGGGCTCCACAAGCAGTAGTGCGTGGCTTGTACTTATGCAAGAAGTAGGAGCAGCCCCTGATGGCTTTAAAGGTGAGGAATCTCTTAATGCATAGGTTTGTTCAGCAGCAGGAGAGACTGGAGGCCAGGCCAGGACCTGGAGCCCACCATGCTCCTGAGGTTAGCAGCATTTGGAGTAGTAACACAGCTCCTAGTCTTACCAACAGCCCCGTGACAGAGTGCTACGCCTGCCCTCCTTTCCAGTAACATGTGTTTTCCTCTTTTCAAAGGCTGTTCCATGTTCCTTTGCAGTATTCCCCTGCTAAAACATACTCAGAAGGTAGTGGGGCATCACATGAGAAGGTATGAGGTGTCCTGAGAGGGTCTAGTGAACTCAGAAACACAAAACCCTCTTCAACAACGCTAGAGATGAGGGACTTTGCATTAGAGCATCACTGGGGCAGGGAAAGCAGCTTCCTGTGGAAGTATGTTCAGGAGCAGGCGTGCATGATTCTATTTCATCCTCTTCATGTTACACTGGAAAAACAAGACAAACTACATTTCTTTTATGCTAAATCCTTCGGTTTTTTTTTTTTTTTCTTATATATATTTATTAAAAAAATGCCTCTTTGATCGGCAGCACCCATGACACCTCCACATCCAGCGACTCCTCAGAAGCCTCCCTCCCTCCACACAAGGCCACCGCTGCTGACAGCCAGCCGGGTTTGATCAGAGCCACTCAGAATCGGATTTTCATAAGACAGATGAGGAATCTTACTGCTGCTCTCTCTCATATCAGATGAGAAACTGAGGAGGAGGGGGGACGGGTCCTGAGGGAACGACACTACAATCAAGGGCTATGCAGTTCTCTCTCTGTCCCTCCACTGCTGCAATTTTCAAAGGAGTTTGCCTCAGGCAGTTTTAAATGATGGTGTCTCAATTCTGTAATCATCTTTCAAGAGCTTTTTCTTAAAGGGTATTTTAGGTAAACCTAGTCCGTCAACTACATTTATGGACTCAGCAATCACAGACCCAATATGACTGTGTATCAACCATATCGCAGAATTTAGCAACAGAAGATGCTTCCCCAGCCTGTCATTTTCAGCCCTCAACAAGCTGGGTGTGCTCCCTTGTAATTAAGGAGCCCACTGTCCCCTGGCCAGTGGTCTGCTGCTTCAAACAGAACTTCAGACAGTCTCTTGGGACACACTCTCTGCTCTCCCCTGCCCACTGTGGCTCTCACGAGAGCTTTCCTCCGGCACCAGAGGCTCTAGATCACAATGCCAGCAGTTATTGGAGGAGTTACTGGATGAACAGCCCAGTCAAACCATCAGGCTGGGCTGAGTCTGCCCTTCAGTGACCTTACACAGAGACTCAGAGCAGTGCAGTGTGTGGGGGAGCACAAAGGGGAGAGCTGTGGTGTGCTGACAGAGACACACAGAGTCACAATGCAGAGTCCCAGAGACCCAACAACCACTGACATTCTCTGCATCAAAACTTTCTATTCAGTCCATTCATACCAATTACAAAACAGCATGTCTCTCACTCTGTCTCCATCTCACTGATGCTCAGAACTTTTCATCCATTTAGCTCTCCCCAAATCACTCCAACACTGCTTTCTGAGCCTGTCAACTACCCACTGGCCATATCCCGGACTGTTCCTACAAATTCTGCCCTCTCTTACCCTCATGCTCAGCCACTGCAGCTGTCCTTGCAGCTGTCATGGTCTCTGGAATCCACCAGCACTTGGTGTGCTCTGTAGAAACAGCAGATCACCAGGGGGGCAACTGGCAACACTGACCAGGAATGATAGAGCCAACAATAACCCTCACTGTGCTCTATTCTCAGCTCTGTTTGGAGCAATATCATCACTGGTGCATATCTGCATGCAGCTCAAGAAGTGCTGGATATTTTACGTCTGTGAATTACAGATCTCCCACCTGGCAGATATCACTACCCACAAGGATTGGGGACTGTGGCATCTTCCCACTTCCCCTCTGTTGTTCAAAGTCTGGGCTCTCATCCTGTTCAAAAGCAAAGGAGCTGCTGGCACATGCCAGAAGGGGAAGAAGTCCTTCTAGAGGTTTGACATTGCATAGAGAGGTCTAATCATCAGCTCTGCTTCCTTGAGGAGGCTTCCCAGCAGGCAGGAAGGGGTTTTGCCTTGAGGGCACAGATCTAGTGACTGTCTCCTGGCAGCTTTCCTCACCTGCAGGTCAGGTTCCAGTTGTCTATGCAGCATAGTCGGGCTTTCATTTCAATCAGCTGTCTCATTCACACACACTATCTGCTTTAAAATAACAAGCTGTTGTTCTTGCAGACAGAAAATCACACATCACATCCCATTCTTACAAGGAAAGCCCTTTTCTAGGAGCTGTGCATCCCAAGAGTAACAGAGAGAAAGCAGAAAGGGACTTCTGATGATGGGGCAATAATCTGTGTGGGAATAGCTGGGAGAGGGACTACAACCTTAGCTAATAAGTTCCCATAAAGTGCTGAGGAGAAAAATCCAAGGGCAAAGTAGTGAGGAGAAAGACATCAGGGGAAATACAATGCAGCAGTGCAGAACTGGTGGACAAGAAAGGAAAAACAAAGAAACTTCTAGGCAAAGGACAAATCAGATTGCTGAGGTGGGGGAGGAATGTTAGCATTTCTTGCCCTGACAGGAAACAGCCCTATCTAGCTCTGTGCCAGAAAGAGACACACGAGCAGAGTAAAGCCCTCAATGCCCTGCTGGAGAAAGGAGCAAAGGGAGGATAAAGCCCTCCAACTTCAGCCTGTCCCATCTTCCCTGCCACCTCATGACAAAGGATAGTCTGCACGTGGCAGAAGCTCTTGACTGCTACAGAAAAGGAAGCAATGCGCTACAGATAGCACCTTTTACATTCCACAGAGAGTCTCACATCTCCCATCTCATGCGGTTTCCCTGCCATACAGAGCTCAGTCACTGCTGCTCATTTTCCCTGTTGACATGGACAGAAAATTGAGCAATTACCCTCAAACTCCTCTCTCTCAGATTGCACAGATTGCTACATACAAAGCATTAAGCCCCCAATTGCCCCTGGCCAAAAGTGACTTAACTAGGCCTGTCCTTTAGGAATTAAACACTTTTGTGTTGCTTGTGAAGGTTTATTATTCCTCAAGTGTGATGCATTAAATCCTGCTGAAGCAGGTTTCCCATCATGCAGAGGATCTGGTCCCCCAGGACAAGGTCTGGTGGGCACACACCCACTAACAGAGGCATTCTCCATTTGCTGTGCCTGAGTCCTCACAGGTACCAGCATGTGCTCAGGAGGGTGGGCACTAGGAACTCAGTGGGTGCTGTAGGAAATCAACCTAGCTGTCAGTTATCTAATCCAGAGCTACTTTCGGAGAGACACTGCACTTTTTCAAAACTGTCTTCTACCTTCTGGGTTTCCCTGTGCAACTGTAATGAATGGCTGGAACTGCAGATCATTCCATGCATGTCCCTGTCTGGTCCACCCACTTACCACCTCCCACACTGTTTCAGTCATTCCACACAGCCTGAGAAGTGTCTGTCCTTCTCTCCCAAACTCACACAGAGATAAGGAATCAGATGCTAGTTCATGCACAGGCCAGGAGCAGTGAAAGAATTCTACTTTTATTTCTGAAACTACAAGGCCTATCAAGCCCCAATGTCTCCACTTGGCTGTACAAACTTCCCTTTACTCTCCATCTGCCAAAATAGGTTCTCTAAAGCCCCTACACTTTTTTACCCCATTCTCAAATGGACTCTAAACTCGGAGCCTCTGCTCGTTAGTGATGTATAAACAATCACAACTGAGCACATTTCAGATTCACAAGAACACCTTTTTAAGGACATATAGTTCTGTCCTTCATTCTTCTAACACGAAGGTTCGATGGGGGACAAACAATGTTAATGGAATGGTACAGCTCAGCTTTCTAATAGGTTAAAGGAAGGCGATCCAAATGTATTGGTTGACAGCAGCAATCATTACGCAACCGCGCCTGTTCATATTAAGGTGTACAAGCTGAGACATTATGCAGCACAAAATAACCGTGACCCATCCTTGGGGATCCATACACCAATGTCTTGATTTCTGCAGGTTTAGAATCTGAGCTTCACTGCTACAGTTAAGGACACAAACTCAAGCGCAGCTCTATGCAAAGGGCAGGCTGATACAGCTCAATTTGCTGCACAGCCACAGCCACTGCACGCTACTCCCTGCATTCTACGCTAGGCAGTTATTTGTATCTCTCTGCTTATTCAAAAGAGTAATTTTACTCAAGTTCTGGAGTTTGTTTATATGTCACTTTTTCTTCACACCAATTGCTGAGCCCACATGGAAAATTCCTCTCCCAGAACGGTTTGCCTAATCTCCCTGTCAAAACAGGACCACAACCATGAAACACACCATCCATTTAGAGACTTTATATATGCAAATTAGATCCACAACCCGACGTTTCTGTACCAGAACCTGCCTGGTAAGAGCCACACTATACTGTTTTTCTAATGCATGGATTTAATCCAGAGCCAAATGCCAGTTTGCAAACAATCCAAATTCAACTGCTAACCACAGGCTGGGCACAGATAAATAAGTGAAGTCTATTTTGGGCACAGATAAATAAGTGAAGTCTATTAGGATTCAACATGTCTTCATACCACACTCTGCATCAATTCTATTCTATATTTATTACCCAAGGTCTTGGAGTGCTGAAAGTCACATGCTACAAACAAACAAGTGGCAAGCATTTTTATGCCTGGTTAGCAAAGACAGTCATACTCCAAGTACATGACCAAGGTTCAACAAAAAGGACAGCACATGTGCAAACAGTCAGAGCTGTTCAGAACAGCCTACCAGCCTCACTGACATACACTGAAATTTAAGAAGCCCAAGGAACTTCCCAGGGGGAAAATTTAGTCTCTTCTGAAGATGCCAATGCTATAAAGGTGCCACTTCTGGCAGTCATATGTTGCAATGCGTAATCTGTCTGGAAGACCCAAATAAGTCTTCATTTAATCTCATTAACTATACTGATGTCTGATCCTTTGTGACTCCAGATAATTCTTCTGATGCTTGGTGATATTTTACAGATGCAACTTTTTATACAGTGCATAAAATTCTCACCCTTTGAAAACTGAGGTACCTCCTAGAGGCTTTAATGAATTTCTATACACCCCACAGTTGTCTAGTGCTTGTCTTGAAATTCATACTGTGTTTTTTTCCTGAGATTTCTCTTGACTCATCCAGTCCTAGAAGAGCAGGTAATATATACTAAAAGGAAAACTACTGCTAAGTCAGGAATCCAGTAGATTTCATAGCAGCCTGTACAGGGATGAGATGGGATTACCCACCAGTGTTTATGTTTAGCTTATGATCTATGATCTTGGGTTAGAGCAAGCAGATTTTTTTAAATTAAGAATTCCATCACGGCAGAAACCCCAGGCAACAAGGATATTGCTATAAAAGATAATAGATGCTTTAAGCAGAGCTTATTATCACCTAAACCAGGGGAGAGCAGGGACTTCTTTCCCCACTCTCAACCTTTTATTGTGCTTTTAGCTCTCATTTTGCCCAGGCCACCATTCTCCATAGAGAATAACAGAGAAAAGTGTGTTCTTGCCACTTTCCTGCTTTCCAAGGGTCCTCTGTAATTCTGTGTTCATGAAGAGCCAGAGTTAGACCACAAGTTCATTTCCTCATCTTCCCTCTCCATCTCCTTTACCTTTTCTCCCTCATTCACCTGGGGAGACCTAAGCAGCTCCTACATTTGTTTACACCCAGAGTGGTTAATTTCCTTGCAATTTCTTACAGGATGCCTCTGCTCACTTTACTGGAATAAAGGCACTTCTTGCAGTCAAGTAGGTGTTACCTTACCTCCATCATCAGCTGCCTCCAGGCTCTGCTGTCTGAGGCGATGGCTGCAGCAAAGCACAAGAAAGAATTTCAATTGCAAGTCCAGAAAAACATCTTGTTGTGCCCCCATCCTCCCCACAAACTTCACAGGAGACAGTTCCCAAGTATGCTTAGCCCACAGTATGGACTGATCTTCCATACCCCTCACTGCTGGGCTCAGCAGGAATCTCAGCTTAAGCAAGGTGTCCCTAAGACAAACTCCTAGGCTGCAGACAGTGGGGCCTGGGGTGGGTCTGGGAGGAAAGCAGCAGCTTTCTAATCTTCCTTCCTTCTATTTTATGGGAGTGACAGAGCCATCATCTGCTCCATATCCAGGGAACTATAGAATGACCAGCCCTGCCCCATCCCAGGACACATTATATGAATTCCTGACACTGTTCCTAACTTTCAGAACTTGGTTTACTGATCAGATGTAAAAGTTATGGAAGAAGTCTCAGCAACAATGGGAACTTACTCTTCTTCTTCTGCATGCTTTCTTCCTGACCTGCAAGACAAGGAAGACTTATGTTTAGAAAAGGCTAGAGAAAATTAAAACTTCACTTTTCCCCATGTGATTGTTATTGTGCCAAACAGTTCCTGCATCAGGTCTGATATAACACGTCACACCTTAAAGAGTTCTGAGTGACGGAGTTCTGAGTGACATCAAAAAGTCCCTGAGTGTGACAGACTGAAACAAAACCACGTGGGTGGGACCAAAGACAGCCATGCCCAGATATACTCCCTGGTTCTGCAGTTTCTCAGATACCTTTTTATCCCCTTTGCTGGCCATTCCTGAGTAGAGAGGTTGGCACATTAAGGAGTGAAGAAGGTGCTATACTTCATCTACCTGCTCCTGAGAGATCAGGAGTTTCTTCCTCCCCATGGGTGTGCATAAAGACTTTCTGGTTGCCTTTCAGGTTAGGAGGGCCACCTGAGCTGGCCAGGCTCAGGTCAGACATGCACTCATTGCAGAAAATCAGGGTTGATCTGGCTGAATTAACAGAAGCTCATAACAATAACATGGTGGGGAGGCACTGGCAAACGGCAGCTCCCTTGTTCTCCACCCCAGCAAGCCCAGAAGTAATTCAGTCCCGATTAGGGACGCTTGTTCAATATTCAAAATGTAAAACATGGAGATTGCTGAACCAGCACTTTGAAAAGTTAATTAAATGCCAGGTTTCTTTTTAGCAGATACTCCATCACTCGCTGATTGCTTTGGCCATTTTGCAGAGTGAAGTTTCATGTCTGTGCCTTGGGAATGAATATTCTCCCCTTCCTTGAAGTCAGGGTGCCATGACAAAGAATACATGGGGCTCTCCCCTGTCACATGCACTGTCCCAGGACACACCAAGATGTGAGAAAAGTTGCTTCACTGCCTTGCACTGCTCTTTTCAAATCACTTAGTGACATGGCACAGGGCTCTCCTCACCTGCTCTCTGTTCCAGCAAGTCATAGTCCTCATCTAGCTCTCCTGTGAATAATCTATTCTTCTAAGAGCAAGGAGTAGGGCAGAGAGGATGTCTAACTAGACCAAGAAGAGGTATAAGGAGAAGAAAGTTCTTTGTCTCTACAGCTCTCTCTGGAGCTTGCAGACTGTGAGAAGCCAAAGATTACACTGAATCAGTGATCTCAGCCCAGTAATATCAACTGCTGTAATCAGAACTGCAGCTGTGTGGTGACATCTGCACCTGGGCCTTCAGCTACATCTGCACCCTCTGTTCAGAGGCAAAAGTGCAACATAGGGGAGAGAGCTCTTCCAGTGAGGATCAACTGTCCAGCTCCATCCTTCTCCCCAGGGGTAGTACAAAGCACTTTTTCTGAACCTCCTGATACTGGGAGAAAGAAATAGACGACTTTGGAGAGTCCTCCACCAGCACTCAGTGGTGTTTAGGCTCTGAGAACATAGAGGTAGAAAGATGATGCAAGATTTCTCCAATTTTGTTTATCCTTTATGCCTTCACAGAAATGGTTCCCACACAGCCTTGCCCTCTCCAAGCTGAAACATCCCAGATGATGGCAGTGCACAGCCATGCACAGTGAGATGATTTCCTGGGGGTTCAATTTAACATCTTCTTGGCATGATCCCATTACTCTTGATGATTGTCCAACCCCAAGTAACACTCTCTTCCTCAGTACTCACACTCCTTACATCTTTGCTCCTGTCTCCAGGCAGGAATTAAACACTCCACATATTCATACTTCCCAGGAGAAAAGGTCACTCCTACTATCCCTGTAAGCAATTTCTGTTTCTTTTTCCTGAGCTCCCTGTCGTGACTGATATCCAGATGGCCCACAGGGAAGGCAGTTATGTTAGTCTTAGAGGCAGAGACTGCTTTGCTTGTGTTCTGAGACTTAAACTTTCTCAACTTTTCCATGTTTTTAGGAAAGAACTTATTTACAACAATAAGCAAATACCTCGTTAAGAAACAGCTGCACTATATATTGGAAAAAACAGCAATTTGGGGAGCAAACTCATCAGCACAGAGAGAGGGAATAGTACTGGCCCCTTTAATCTCAGAGCCCAGGTGTCAGAACTCTCCCATCAAACAAGACCATTCCTTCCTCTTCCAGGGCAAGTTACAGCCCCGTGGTCAGTGCCCCCAGGAGAACACCTTAGTCCCTGTGCCACAAGTCCCAGTGAAACCACTATTTCCTCTATTTTTTTTTTAATTTAAAAAAATATAGTTGTTTGATGCCAAATTACTTTTTGAGTTCTTGTTTCAGACTGGGGGGAAAAAAATCAGAAAACATTTTTGGTTTAACTAGTCTTTTGCTTTTTTGGCAAAACTGCAGTATCTAAATCTACATAACAAAGTGACTCTGAGCGGAAAGACAAGCTTTGTCTTGCGTCCTCAGGTTAAAAACCTCCAAGGCAGCAAGAGAAATCATTAATAGATCTTCAAAAGGTGCCCCACCTTCAATTCTGTCCGTTCCATAAACTTAGCTGAGGGCTAAGCTGTACCTAGAGATAGCATTCCTGCAGAATTTGTCTCTTTGCTCTCCAAGCACTACTATGGGAAGCCTCACAGGACTTCTTCATGATGTTATCACGTTGCTTTAAGGATTGTGGAGTACCCCTTTCTAAGAATAGACTCATTTTACCAATGCCAATTGCCACACGTTGAGACCAACATTTCCTCCCTTGGGAATATCAGGTCTGGGTAAACAGCACCCTCTTCCTTCATCTCGTGAGCTTTCTAGTGGAGAATGAAAGCAGACATGGAACTAACCCGACAAGAGCCAGCACACAGCTTTCCCACTCTTTTCTTATGCAGTGCACTGCCCTGCTTTGTCTGCTGGGAGGGCAGCAACAAGGACCTACAAAATGAGCAACTGAATACGAACTGCAGATATAGTCATTCAAGTAAGGACAAACAAAACAATACAATCCCAGGAGCAGTGCTCAGAAATACATTCACTCTGCTGTATTATACACCAGCCACTCCCCATTTTTGTGAGACAGGGATACATCTGGTTTTTTCACTTATGCTCCCAAGTCCATTGCATCTGGAGGGGCAAAGAACATGGACTCACTCCATCGCCTGGACAGTTCCCTTTAAACTTCTTTTCCCTGAGAGGCCGTCAGCACTCCCAAACATAACTATAAACCCAGAATATTCCCTCTGGCTTTGGACAGCTGCTTACCCCCCTCTCTATTTCAGGGTGAAAATAGAATAGCTGTGAAACTGGGTGAAAGACCCTGACAGTCCTTGTGTAACCCCATGGTATGTCACTCCTAGTACAGAATACCTATTTCTTTCGTAGCTCTGCCCTGGGGCAGAGGATACAGATCTGATCTCTCTCTTGAGTGTTGTCTTTGCTCAGTTCTGCGCAGGAGGAATCCTTCGTCCACATTAATGAGAACGGGTTAAACTCCCACACAGCCCCCCGATGTACGGCTGAGCTGACTGCAACTTCTGTGCTGAAAGGTGAAAGGCAGTTCCAATGTAGACATCATCTCTGTTAAACTGTTTCTTTCCCATTTAATGGACTACCACGGAGATCTAAATGGAGATAAAGTGGCAGGGCTCAGAGAACAGCCAGGATGCTATCTTTATGCAGCATGACAATGTGTAGTGGTTAATTAGACACCGTTAACCTATTTTAGCAGAGGACATAACTGGGATGAATGGGGAAAAACGTCCTTGAAACCTTTTAATGTCCACAGCTCATGAGCGCTCCAGCCACACGCAAGTGTGTCCGCACCGCGCCACAGCCAGGCTCCAAGGGGCTCACTGTGCAGGACCGGAGGTTCTCTCGTGCGGCCCGGGGAGCTGTGAGGGCGGGCAGCACAGCTAAGGAAAAGGAAGGGAACCACCTCAGCTTGCTAAAACGCATCCGGAGGCGGCGGGAGGCTCAGCAGGGCGTGGCGGAGGAGGAGAGAGGGCCGGCAGCGCGGGCAGCCCGCTCGCCAGCCCGGTGCGCTCCGCCACAGCCGCCACAGCCGCCACAGCCGCAGCATCGCCGGGCCGCGGCCGCCCCCTGCCGGGCCGGCACCTCAGCGACGGCTGCGATCCTACAGGGCAGCGCGGGAGAAATTAATTCAAGTTAATAAATTCATCTGCCCGCAGGTGGGTGTCGGCGTATTTCTCCTGGCGTGCCTCAACCACGGCTACCAATCACGTGGAACCGGAAAGCCGCTCCAAGCGTCCCCTCTTGCTAAAAGAATGAAACGGGGGAAAAAAAGAAGTTCTGAGATGCGTTTTGTTTGGAGACAGCAGGGCGATCAAAGGGCGGGCTGGGTGCGCGGGAAGCAATGCACCAGCCGGCGTTCTGCCTCAGTGCTTCCATCCAAAACCATGGCCCACCTCAACACCGAAGGCTCAGCCCACAGGGAGGCACGAAGCTTTCTGCCTCTTGGCAAAGACTGTAATTCAGGTCTAGGCCTGAGGGAGGAGGGGAAAAAATATTAAAAAAGACGTTGTACTCTCTTGCTCAAGTTCCTTAAGTGCCCATCACCACAGTGAGTGGGTGGTGAGCTAGGAGTTGCAGCTTGTTCAATAGCCTAAGGCACAACTGAGTTACACATCCAATATGACACACAAGTGCTGATAGTTCTCTGGGCTCTCCAAGTGTGGGTCTCGGTAGCTGCTTTTTTGCTGTGGCACACGAAAAGACACATTCACCAAGGCTGTCTGTAAACTAGAACAGCTACCCATGCTGGAAAGTACCACAAGGTGCCTTCTCAGCTATTCCATTGCACCTTCCCTGGGGCTCTGATCTGTTATTATAAGTTCCCACCCTCTCTTCCTGGCCTGTGACAGCCTGGAAAAGCTAGGTATTCCTTTACAAAATTAAGGAGTTTTAATCTTCACATCTCCTACAATTGAGGCAAGTTTTGCCATTGATTTCAGCATGCTGTAAGCCTTTTTTTTTGTCATAGGATGTCACCTCACAGCCCTCCACTTTCTAGCCCTGGAATGCATGACTATTTGTACCACTAGAAGAGGGTTTTGGGCAGACACACACATGTGTAATGGCACATTCTGACCCCTCACAAGCTGCCTGTGCTGGTCAGACTGCATGCTGAACACACTGCCCCAGAGCACGGCTCTGGAAGAGGGTGGTTAACAGCAATGAGCAGGCATGCTCTGTGAGATGGGATCTGACAGACACTGCTGCTAGCCAGTGAAATAGGCTTGTGAGGCACTTAATCTCCAGCTGAAGTGGTTTTGTTTCTCCTCATGTCCTAATATGTGGGCTTACTTAACAGCAGCAACAAAGGAGGAAAGCTCTGGCAAGCAGGAGTGTAGGAACTGGCACCAAAGAGCAGGCTGTCAGAGTGCTGCTGAGGATTCTGAAGCTCAGCCTGCTCACTGCATCATCCCCGAAGCAGATGTTCCCAGGGTTCCCCCTCTCACTCACTGGTAGAGAGCTGACCGGCAGGGCTGCTCAGAGCTCCCACTGAGCAACAGAAAAAACAACAACACTCAATACAAATTCCTGCTGTGTGGGAAAACAGAAAGCAGTGCTGCTGTTTCTAGAGGTATCCACCACATATCTTTGGTCCCTGAGAACAGGGGCTCCTATCCAAGTGATCACGTTCTTGGCCTCCAGTAAGCACAAAGCCCAGCTCTCACAAAAATGACTCTGGAGGTTACAGGAGCATTTCAGCTTCCTTTTAAAGAAAAAAGCACACTTCTGGATCCTCATGGTTACAGGAAAGAGCTGACTGCTAAAGGAGACAGAAAATGTATTTAAGGTTGTTTGGTTTTTTTCCAAATCTCGCAATAGAGAACAAACCCATGATTAGGAGGTTCAAAGACCTTCCACTTGTGACTGGCCTCACTGAAAACATTTAGATGAAAAGTATTAGAAAGAATTAGGTGTTTATTACTGAATGGTGTCTTGTTCTGTCATCTGAGAGCAACAGCTTCTGAACTAAGATATTTTAAGAACTTGGGTTAAGAATTTGGAATAGTAGAGGGGTTTTATGAAGAAGAGGGTGGGGGAAGGGGGAAATAGGGCCAAGCAAGTAGATCAAGTCATCTCAGGTTCCTTTCAACAGGTAAACTGCATTAAGCTAGACTTCACAGCCAATATACAGGTGACCTACAATGGCCAGACAAGCTTTTAGCCTTGGCTATGACAGATACAAAAGGGTTGGAAGCTGCATGTGTTCTTCAAGAAGGTTTTGCTATTTTAAAATAGAAATATTTGGGACAGCAATAATAGCATCCCATAAATTTGCTGGGAAATTTCTTGGAGATGCAGAGAAATAAGGAAGGAAGATGCTTTGTCCTCAATCACAAGAAAAAAAAATAAAGAAGTCAAAGAGACTTCACACTGAGAATACTCTGCCACTTCAGCAGCTTACATGGACCATTACCAAAATGCCACACTTCTGTTTTTGTCATGCAAGCTTCATTTCTAGGGGTGCAAGAGGCTGCAATCCTACTACACCTTCCCTTGCCCATAGAAAACATCACTAACTGGGGAAAAAATAAACAGAAATCTAGGTTAAAAATAAGAGAGAGAGAGAAAAAAGGAAAAAGAATAAATGGTAAAAAAAATCTTGAAAATCAAAAAAAGGGAAAACAAGGTAAAAGAAGAAGGAAAAATGTTTTTCCAGGCTCCTCTGAGCACTGCAAAGACATAAATGGACATAAGTCTAACACTTTCCCCTTGCAGGAAACTCTTGCAAGTCACACTAAGCAGGTTTAAAAGGAATAAAAATCCCCTGTGACAGCCAGGGCACTGAGAAATTCTCAGGTGACTCTTCTGTCTTTTAGGGACATTTCTTTTTCTGCCAGTTATCTTTACCGTGTCTAAACAGAAACACCAAGGAGAGCTCACCCCAGCAATGACATGAAGGGACAAGAGGACAGGAGCTTGTTAGCATTCCTGGAACATCCAGCCTATTAAAAAAAAAAAAAGAAAATAAAAAGAGGAGGGGGCAGGGAGAGAGAGGAAAAAACCCACCCTGGGCCTGCACACTGCAGCTTACCGCCATCTTGATGTCCTTGAGGCGTGCCGATGGCATGGAGGTGGCTGGCACCAGATCAGCCCAAGAGAAGGAATGAGAGGCCAATGGAGATTTATGTGAGGAGAGTGAGATGGACAAGGTAAAATTGTCAGGAGGAGTTGTTAGAAAGTAAAATATATTGTGACAATTCCACTCCTGCCGTTCATCAATAAACTGACAGATCATTTAGTGTCAATTAGGAGTGATAGATGGACAAGTCCCCATGATCCTGGGCCAAAATTAATGGCTGGGAGGGAGAGGGTGATTGAAAATGACGGCTGACATTGAGAGGAAAGTCCTGAAGGTCCCCAAGGGGCCATTACTTGCCTCATTCCCTTGCAGATCAATGCAGGGACAAACCCAAAAACAGACACTTCAAGACAAAACTTAATCAGACTTCCTTTTCTTTCTTCTCCTTCTAAGTTGTGCCCCTTCACTTGGCAGCCTTGATCCTGTACTCTTCACTCCACTGAAGACATCCACACATGGCTGCAGAGTGAGGCTGACATCTCCCATGCAGCAGGAGCCTGGCTCTGCTCCTAACGTGGCAGTGTCACAGGGAACTCCAGACTGAGACTCACCTCCACACTGCTGCACTGGGAGTAGAGAAACAGGAGCAATGACACAAGCTTCCCTGTCTGGGAAACTCATGAGCACTTTACTACTCCCAGCTGCAAGACACAGACTGCTAGAGCTTCTAAGACACTCTCAGGGGTCATTTCTTATAGACAGAATACAGGATAGTTTAAGCCCATATTTTTGAAACAGGAGGTTTTTAACTTTACTTGTCTCTAGAGACCTTGAATCATAAAACCCCTTAATCTCTTAAATAACTTTTCTCCAGCTCCAGGGTGCAATCTCACCACTGCCCACCCTTCATAGCCTTAGATGATATCTACACAGGGGCTGGGTTACCCTGATCTAAAGGTCACCCCAACTGCATCCTCTTCCTTCCTACAGGCACTTAATATTCACCTTCTTCACAAATGCATTCCTGGACATTGTACCCCTTCTGTTCCAAAATACTTCAGCATGGTCATTTTCCTAACAAGCCTTGATTATTCCAACTCTGTGTGGTCTGTCAGTCAGAAAGGGGGAATTTCAGTTGTTGCTGGAGCACCTGTTGCTAAACTGCCATGGTCCATGCAGAAGAAATGAGGTGTAGGCACTGGAAGGGACTTCCTACTGAAAGCAGCGTTTGTGTTTGCTTGCAGGGCTACCTGACACAAGTTGTGTTTATTCCTCAACAACCCTAACTGCTGCCCCCGGAGCTGTAGGAGTTTTAGGGGGCTCACTGCAAGACCACAGGGATCAAGCACCCAAGTAAATTGAAAGAGATCCAAGAAGCAAAGAAATTAAGATACTGCTGGAGAGGAAACTGCAAGAAATTCTATGAGGAAAGTCAGAGAGATGAGATCAGAAGTTGTAAATAAATGAATCATGGAATCTCCTTTATCAAAACCTCACCAGTATGCAAAAGCCAGTTCCCTTTTCCTTCCCCCACTGGCAGGCACTTTGTGTTTCCTCCTTTTGATGTGAGATAACCTGACAGCAAAGCTCTGCTTCGCTTGTCACCAGTGTCAGCACGGATGTCATTAGGGACATCAGCACAGCTTTCAGAACGGCACTTGGGCTCCATCCAGTGGTTAGAGAGCTGCTTCTGTAGGAAAACACAGCTGTAATTACTGTTATTTATCTCAGCAGGCTACTAGGCCTCAAGTGGCTGCCCAGGATCTTGGCTGCTCCCCTTTCTGCTAATACTGGGGCTGGAATGTTGCTGGGGCAGCAATGAGATCACCTCCTCTCACAGACAATGGTTCTCCTGAGTACAGGTTTAACTAGATGCAGCAGATTCAGGTACAGATGGCCCTGGTAGTACAGAAAAATGAATTTTCTCTCACTCCTTTGAACCATTTAGTTGCTGTTTGCAAAGGACCAGCCTGGGGGTTTGCTCAGACACCACGGCCCTCATTGTCACTCAGATTTACAATGGGACTCCTAGAAATGACAACTGTTCTGTAAGAGTACTGGAAGTTCAAAGTAATCTTTGAAAACTTGAATAAAGTAGATCATTTTGATAGTTCTCAGCAATTTAAATATCTGGCACTTGCAAATGCTATGGGAATTCATGATAAAATACTGTATCTCCCACACCATCTTTGTTAAGTAATTTTAAAAATAATTTAGGTTGGAAAACTTTAAGAGTCCTCCTCCTCTTCCTATCTTGCAACAGTTTGGGAGAGAAGCAGTCTGATGGAAATAATCAGCAAGATGGTGAGAATATTTACAAGTTTACTAAAGCATGACGTGAGCTGGGCAGGTAAGGGACTAAAAGAGAGCACAAAGGCAGAAAAACAGGTTACAAACTAAACTGTACTCTAACATGTGCTAAATGGAAATAAAAAGAACAATTTCAAGTGACCATTTCATACTGGTAAGACTCTGAACTGGAAATATAACAGAAAAGCATGCCTGCAGGAAAAGCAACACATATGCAGTTGTAACTGACTGAATCTGTCAGAAACAGAACTAAAAGCTAAGACTTCAAATGGAGAAAGAATAACATAAATAGCTACAAGATTGTTGCACAAGTGGCCACAGTATCCCATCTGACCCACAAGACAGAAAATCTAACCGTAGCTACTCTGCTCATCCTTCCTCTGTAAGTGAAAGAAAAGAAAAAAATCAGATTTTTGTCAGTTCTGAAAATCAAATTACTTCTAACAGAACAATTCCCAAGTGTAGGTTCAGTTACACCGGCAAAAAAGAGCTTAAACCTAAATCAGATATATCAACAGAAGCATGTTATTCTAACTACAGCTACACTACTGAACTTGGAGCAAGTTAACTTGATGGGCTTCCAAGGAGAGTCAGATTGGTTGAAAAGCTGTGGGGAGATAGAGCCTGAGAAAACAGAAACAACAAAGCAACCACAACACTGGTATGACATCAGCCCATGAGTCAGACTGTTCACATGAAGGCTTTACCCTGGGATATGTCACAAAGCAAGCCCTACAGGCCAGCATCCCAGACCTTTTTAAGGGAGAGAAAAGGGATCAGCTTGGGGAGAATACACAGGAAAGGAAAGACAAAGGAATAGTTGTACAAAACCCTTGCACCTCATATGACTGGAGATAGTCAGAACAAACTTCTTCATAAAATTTATTCAATAAAGACCCCCATTACAAATGAGCACATTTCCATCAAGCTTCTGCTTGGTCCCACAAAGATTCAGGATCATTGGTGGCACTTTTTTAATAACCTGAGGTGGATGCATTCTTGCAATGGCCTATGAAAAATAACCATTATCAGGGTTAAATGGAGAGCAACAGGAGTTCAGGCTGAAATCTTTATTCCCTTGCTTTATTCTAGTCTCCAGATTTCCAGACTATTTATTTTTCAGAGACAAATAGAGTGGTAATTTCCCCAGAAAAGTACTGTTTTTTGGAAAGGCTACCCCAGAATACAGATCACCTTTCTCCCCTCCCAAGAAATGCTGTATAACAGGTTTCTGGATGTCTTCACCCATTCTCAGTTTCAGAAAAGAAGATACCTAACTTTTCATAAATCAGAGTGCCTCCAAAGTATATATTAAGACATACAGAATTTTATTACAGGCCTTTAACTGCACAAGCAATCTCACACCACTCCACAGCTGAGCCCTTCAGCTCTGTGAATACAAAATACAACTCCAGCATAACTTTTCAGCTTGGAAAACCACAACTAATTGAAAGCAAGCAATCTCCTCCCAGTCTGAACTGTCCTTTAGTTTTCATACCTATTTTATTATCATGTCTAGATATTTCCTTTGTCTTACATGTCCTTCACGTAAGCATCAGGCTTCTCAACACACATTCTACAATTTGTATACTTTTTCCTCCCACCTCTTCTTGCTGACCGTCTCCATCCATCTCCATTATACCATAACCCTATACACACATAAACATTGACAAATTTCACCTTTACTGTCAAGGCTGATCACTGAACCCTGATGTGTTCATTGCACTCTTGTCAGGGTGGTGCTGTCATGTGTCACTCTCCTGGAAAGGACAGAACCACTCAAATCCCTCCATCCCAGCTCCTGCATTTAACCAGCTTATCATGCTCTTGACTCCTTCCAGACACTGCATCAGGTAAGGAACACGCTGCCTCTAGCAGACAGGGAGACATGTACACAGTTCTGAGCCTCACCAAGTCCATCAGCCAATGCAACCAAGCAAGAGCAACACATCAAATGGCTTGAACAAGTTACACTGATATTGCAAAGAGAGGCCATCTAAAAGAGCCAGGAAAACCATTCCAAGGTCTGTGACAGCAAGGTCCAACTAGTGATGCTCCTTTATTCCACACCTAAGTCCCTCCTAATAAGGAAAGAGGTGAGGACTCACTTGGTAGGTGCCAGTAGAGGATCGTCTGCCCAGCCTCCCTGCCGACGTGGGGGTTTTGGTGGTGGAACCTTTGATAAAGACAAGAGACACGTTACAGACAGCTCTGGTCGAGGCAAAGTCAAGCCAATTGAGACACCAGGTCCACACACACACACACACAAATGTAACACTTCACCAGATAATGGAGAGGTAGTGTTTAAAATACTGTTTAATCATAAAATCAAAGGAAGGCAAACTACAGCACAGGTTTTAAAGCTCATCTCCATACAAAAGATGCATCACCCTATCAGTATCTTGACAAGTTTCAGGTCCGTGTTCTTTGACTTTTTGAGGACACGCAGTACAGTAGCTGACTGATCCACAGAGGATGTGCTCTCCTGGCAAAACAGGGTTCACTGGGAACTTGTTCATCACTGTTGCCCACATATCAGTGGGAGATGTCACATTATGCCTTTCCTAGGGCACAGGACAGCATGTTTTAGACATCTTGTTTTAGATGAGGAATTGTTCCCAAAATGTCTGCTTTTGTCCACTGCTTAGAGTAGGAGGATAGATGCCAAGTTCAGACACAGTGATCCATACCCAAACTCTTCCAGTCAGTTGGGATGAATCCCACCACTGAAATCCAAAGGGGAAGATCATCTGGAGCTTAAAGAACACCCCTTGCTATTTTCTTGCATTGTCTTGTGTGCCACTCTGCCACATGGCAAGAGAAAATGGGAATTCAGCTTGGGGCTTATGATGGGAATTCTCAAACAGGGCCATGAATTCCCACCATTTGGAAGCTGCCCTTTGCCATTTACAGTTTTGGGCTGGTTTCCCCAGCCTGAGGCACTCTGTACAGCACTGCCTTCAGTGTTCTGCATGGCAGGCAGTGATGAAAGCAGAGACAAGGTGAAACCAGCTTACACAGCTCCCAATTGACGGTGCCCAGTGAGGGAAGATGGATTACAGGGACCTGTGAATGGAGCCTCATGAGAAGGAACGATTGGGTAAAAGATGTCCCAAAACAGAGAGAAAATGCTAACTGCAAAGGAATGGTGGGGGCACAGGTGGTTTCCACTGCTTTTATTTAAAGAGTGAATGAGTGGGATGACTCCTGAGGAGTTTTGACTTCAGAGGGGACCTTGCATGTGTGGTGGGGTCAACCCTGAGCCAAAGCCAAATCGCCTCTTGCCACAGATGAGGACAGGGTCGAGCTAACCCCTGAGGGTAGGGGTCTCGCGTGTTTATTTCTTGAAGTAGAAGCATTGTTTGTGAGTGTGGGAAATTCAGAGACCCTGCCAGGGGCAGCCTCTGCCTGCTGCAGGGAGGGGGTATGACCCTGCATAGCTCCCTGATAGGAGCAAAAATAGTCATCCTCCAAAAATAAACAGGGAGCAGGAATGAGGCAGGAGCTGCAGTCCCAAAATACCGACTTTCTTCAGCAAAGGGAGCACAGGAGGGCAGAGGGACAGGCAGGGAGCGTGAAACGCAGGAAACAGCCTCCTTATATGGGCTCATCCGTAGGGGACAGAGCTCAGTCGACTGGAATGACCATGTCAAAGAATGTGAAGCCTTCAGGGGCCCAAGTGAATGGAGTTTTCTGATCTTTAAATGATTCCCCCAGATTCTTAAGATGCCAAACCAGAGAAGAGGCTACAGTGCCAAAAAAGGAGCATTTTGAATTCAGTTGATCTGGACACACCCAGAGCCCAGGAAAAAGCGGGAACGCGCACCACATATGGGTGTGCGTGCCCACATAAACATCCCTATTCCCATTACACACCCCCCTAACTCAAACCCACACTCCTTCCCACACAGATGCTTCCCATGCAAACAACCCCCTTTCCCCTCACACCATCCCTCTGCTAGCCAGCGAGCCGTGTTTCCAACACACAGCCTCACAGCTCCTCACAAAGCTGCACAAAAGTGACCCCAAAGAACCTGGGCCATAAGGCTGAGGCGAAATGCAGCATCACCATTTCGATGCACCTGCAATTTAATTTACTCATCATCAAAACCAGCCTTCAGATCAAAGATAACTCAAGTGGGGCACGCCAGATCGGAGGGTGATGACAATGTCTGTCCCAGTCTTTGCACAAGGCATGACTCCAGGGTATCTAGGGGTTTGATTCCCATGTCTTGCCAATGTTATAACGTGTTCCCATTGATCATACACACCAGGCAACCCTGAATGCCTGTCAGATCCTGAAAAACACCTCACATACACCTGCAGGTCTTTTATTCCTCCTGCAATAAATCAGGTAATTCATCCCGAATTGCCTACAGGAGCACCAGCAACAGGAAAGGCAGTGTTAACTGTCAGCTGAGAAGAAATAGCTTTTCTTTGTTAGCTGTCTGGAAAGTGCTGCAATAAGGTCACATGCCACATACACTTTTGTCAAGTAAATAAATTTACCTTCATATACTTTCACAGTTCCAAAACCTCAGCATAATTTACATTTGAGAATGCAATGCTGTGCTTTGCCATAATATGGTGACAGGTAGGGACTTTGCAGCTGCAAGCAAGACCTCGAGGCAGAAAGTGGGACAAATGTCAACCCCAGGAGGATCAGAGCAGAAACAGAGTACACTGTTCTTCTGTAACGCAGCAAATGTGCTCCTAAACACACCTTTTTGGTGGAAAAGTCTGGGGGATTTAAATGATCAGAACTTGTTGGTACCTACTGTTATACCTTAGGCAAGATTTGTATGTGTGTTCCCAAATGCAAAGTTTTACATCCAAACAGTTTAGTGTTCAAAACATTGAGATTCCATCAGCTGCTGACAACAGTGTTGTCTCTCAGCCCTTGCTGCTCAGTCTCTTTCAGAGCATCAACGACTCACTTACTTGCTGGGATTTGCCTTTCCACTTCAGTTTTGTCTGTTATTTATCTCCAGAAGATCTCCCCTACTTGAGTTTCTGCAGATTGTCCCCTTTCCAAGAAAAATCACCACGGTCTGAGGTTTTTTTTGTTTTGTCGTTTTGAGTTTTTTTCCTCAGAAATTCAGCTCACCATTTTTGTGGTGGCATTTCTCCAGTATTTCTCAAGCCACCTTCCATACCAACACTTTGATACTACATCCATAATCAATATTTTATCTTTCCCTTGGAAAAATGACTGGCCTGAATTCCATCTCTCCTGCATTAAAGTAGAAACTCTGCCTTCTTCTTTGTTGCTTTTCAGGCCCTTTCTTATCAGACAGATGCAGAATTCTAATCTGGCTTCCTCATTAAAGCAGAAATTTCCAGGCTACTTGTCAGATCATGTCTACAGCTCTGAAGGTGCCAGTTGGATGCTGCTTCCCTCATGGAAGCAAGTACCCTGTGTGTCTCTGAATCCTGAAGATCCAGCAAAGTTTCTTTTAGGACCTACCACAACAGAGGCAGATTATGGGCATGTTAAGTCCCTCAGATTCTCAGGTGGGTCTGGAAATATGGATTAATTTACCTTCATCAACATGACAACTCCTCTGAAACACTGAGCACCCTGTGCAGGGATGCAGGGACTCAAATGACATTGACAGCATGCAACAGAGGACACACAATTCTTCTATCATGTCATATTTCTCCTAAAATATATAGGATTTATGTTTTTCCAATATACAAACACTGTGAGATTTTACACAGTATGTAAGTGTCTTGTTTTTATCCAATATTGACTGCAAAGTGGAAAGAAAGAAGTATAGGCAGTCTCAGGGATTCTCTTCTCCAGAAAGATGCCAGAAGCTCCCTTGACTGAAGAAAAGCAAATCTCCACAACCAGGCCTGATGAACTGGTTTTGATTGCTGCCATTTAAGGAGCTGTAAATCAAATAGCCCCACTGCTCCTAAAGAGCCACATAAAATAATCTATACTGATCCAGAGGATGTATGATATCAAAAACACATCCATTCCAAGATCTATGCAAGCCTGGGCAGGAGTTACAGAACCACCCATCTCTGCTGACTCTCTTTATCATGTCCATAGACGGTTCAAATAGTGCATCTTTTAATGAATACCCTCCACGGACTTCTACATGTCTTAAATACCAAGCAGAAAATACTGGGTTTGCATTTCATCCACAAACCATCCTTCTTTGCACAGTCACTGACTTTCCTTCACTAGGGAAGCTGTTATTGAGACAGAAGTTCTTGGGGGCCTGCAAATATTCTCTGCCATCTACCACCAGGAGCAGTTCATATTGTTAACCAGCTATCAAGAATTGCTCTCCTAAAACAGCGGCCAGCTGTTTGTCACCTCCATGCACCTGCGAGGAGAGCTGTCACCTTCGCAGCATTTGGCACCTTAACCTGAGTGAGAGGAGTTACTGCTCTTCCCTGCAGGAAAACAGTGAATCAGCACACAAAATCTGATTCTCTGAACAAGGGGTCACCAGGCAGAATCCTCTCACAACCCACAGTTATAGGGAAGTGCCTCTCCAGCCCTCCTAGGCATGAACATTTCTCAGTTTGCTACCACTTTATGCTACACACAGTCAGACATTTTCCCATCCCCCTTCCCAAGTTCATTTGTTGCCTTGAGGTGGGTCCAGGAGCACTCCAAGTATGAAATAAATGTGTGGAAAAGGATAAGCTTTTAATAAAATTATTTTTAATGAGATTGTCCCTAATCCACATCAAGGTAGACAAGCAGGCAGGATACTACTAGAAAGGCTGGGAAACATGGCTGACTAGAAAAGCTATTTCAGATGTCATCAAAAGGCAAGCAGATAAGCTCAGAAAGCTGAAAATAACTGCCCTGCTGGTCAGCCAGTCGGGGTGCACGGGAGAGAGGCTGCACAAGGCCTTGGGGAGCTCCAGGTCATGCAGTGCTGGGGCTCACACTGGGAAAGTTGGCCTAATTAGGGAACAAAAGTTCAGCGGCATTTTTGAGATTCCTCCTGGAGAATCTGGCCAACTTCCAGATGAGAGGTCCCCAGGAACATGCTGGGAGTCCAGCATTTCTACAAGCAACCAGAAGAACCTCTGGATAAAAAAAAGATGCAAACCCTGTAAAATGGAAGCAGGTAAAAAACCCAGAGCTTCCTTGGATGCTAGATCCTTTCAGTGGAGGGTATTTGCTAAAATAATGCAAGAATCAAAAGAGATGACAGAAACTCTGGGACGTGGAAGGACAAATGCAGCTCAGCCTAGGATGACCACGTAAATGGGAGGGCATTCACAGTGTACAACAGCTACGGGAAATTCTGCCTCAGAGAACCCTCCCAGGTTCTCAGAAATGCCAATTGCTTTAAGAGCCATCTACTGCCAGTCCACCCTACTCCCAATTGCATGCCTAAGAAGGCAAAACCCTGGCAACATGCCACATGCAAAATGCAGCTACCCCTGGTGAAGGCTACTCTACAAGCTGAAGATCACAGGGGAGAAGAGGATGCTAGAGAATAATATTGCAGTTAGACTGTAAGGTCTTCGGGAATAGGAAATGTTTGTTCCAGCCATACACCAACACTCTCTGGATCTTATTGCAGTGCAAGCTGCAGATACAGAAATGACTGTAAGTGACTGCATTACAACTTCTTAGGTCATGAACTCTAAAGCAGAGTGGAAGGACAGTGCCCAAACCATTGTGATTATTTTTACACAAATAAGATCCCCTGCTCAACACTCAGTTGAGTACAGCTGGTGCTGGGTTCCTCATTTGCATGGTTCTAAGTTTCAGGGAATGCAGGGGAGAGCACTTGGGGGGTGGGTGCTGCACAGATCCAGACCAGACAATGGAATGAGAGTTTGGTGCTGGGTGCCAACCACTGTGCAAGGGTAAGAACTGGGTCAGGAAAATACCGCTGTGATTAAAGGGCCTGATCATATCGAGCCCCAGGCCATGTCTACACCACAGGTGCAGACACACCTGCAAGCAGGATCCACGTGAGTCAGCTCAGCTCTGGAAATTGTCTTGTTTTAGGTACCTCTGGTAACAAAGCTGGTACCTCCCCAGCTAGAGTGCAGGTTGCTTCTCACCAGGGGATCTCCACATCATTCTGCACTATATTTCAGAATGCAAATACTCTACCCCATCCAGCTGGGTGACTTAGCAAAGTAAAAACACAACTGGCTTTGTATTTCAGGTACTTACATTTTTTTAATAGTTGTTCTTCCAACAAACGTTCAATGGAAACAGTTGTTCCTGACATGTTAGCTTAACCTAAAAAGCAACGGCCCATTTTTCCACCCAAATGTTTTAGAAGCACTGGCAACTAGAACTACAAAAGGACTTTGATGCGCCCTCTGGAAAGTTCAGATCTTCAAATCCTCTTTGCAGTCGTTGCCTTAAAACACGTTGTCGCTCTAACACTGAGTGATACAGAGCCACAGAGGCCAGCATCCACCTGTATAAGGGTCAGAAATCAGGTGCTGTCCCTGTTTTTAGTCCGTGAAGGACCTTGAGACTACCTATGGCATGTCCACCAAAGCACAACTAGAGGGTGAGGTCCCAGCTGGACTCATTGGAACTGATGTCTTCCCACTCAAATGTTGTTGCCTTCAATTAGGAGATCTTTCCCTATGGTATCAAAATTCTTTTGGTTCCATTTCTCCTTTAGGAGAAAGGACTGAGAGCCTTCTCAGACTCAGAACAGCTCACAGGCTTGTCATCATATATAATATTGCCTATGGAGGTGGCAAACATTACTTGCTACATCTTTCTCAGAGAAGGAAGAGGACAGTAAGATGAGTGTTTTCCAGCTTAGAAAGGAGATGGCCAGTTTAATCCCTATGTCTAAAACATGAGGTAGCAACACTGAAATGAACATCTGCTTATTCAGGACCTGGAGGTGCCTGAAGGCAAGGAAAAGCCCTGCTCCACTTCTGGAGGCTAGAAAACACAGGATGGGGATCTCTCACTGGTAGAGCAAGGACATGCACTCCCAGAGCTCGCAGAAAGGGGCCAGAACTCCACAGAAGGACAGGGTTTCAGACACACTGCCATTCCCAGCCTCTCTTTACCATCCCAATAGATCCACCAGCCCATCCTGAGATCATCTAGGTACCACACAGGCACCCAGTGCAGGATATGGATTTTGTTATGAGGGTAAGGCATCCAAATCCCCCCGGGGGTCTATTTAGGGAATACCCACAGTGCTTCTGCATAAAGCTCTAGCTTTCCTTTCAGATGGGGACTAAAGAAAACTAGTGGAGGGACTTCTCCAGGGCCCCAAAGCAAATCTATGGCAAAGCCACAAAAAGAACCCAGCAAAATCTTGGCTCACAACCACATTCATACTACTGCTTGTTCTGCCTCTGCAAATTAACTGAAATATTAGGATACACCCTTTATTATACCATTGATTAGCCTTACAGCCTTTGGCTAAATATCCCAGGCAGTCTTGGAAGGTGCAGCCAAATGAGTGATTCAACTGGCGAAAATTCAGATGCAAGATGAGCAGCTTGCCAAAGGATGCAAAACAAGTTTCAGAGCAGGCAGATGGCTGGAGGGCAGGATTTCAGCAGGTACGTTCACATCGACAACCCAGCTGGGGCTGGTTGTTAGCATTCAAGCAGCTACAAAGTTATCTCCAGCACAGCAAGAGGAAAGGGACCAAATCCAGGAAGAGTTCAGATTGTAACACTCAGCAAAGCCCAAAGGGAGTTCAGAGAAGGGTTATACGAGCCATCAGGGGGACGAAGGGGCCAGCTTCGGACAAATGATTCGAGAAGCCAAGTATTTCAGATTGGCCAGGCAATGACTAAGGGAGGGATATACTGCAATGAGATTTGAATCACACTTTATAACATAAAGTTCCACTTACAGTTGATTTGGAAGAGACTTATGATACAATTAACAGAAGTTTGTAGGCATACAGTAGTATAAGTTACAAGCAGCTTACTGATCAGTCAGATTTCTGAACACTCAGTTAATCATTTTATACCATTTACAGACTTTCACAAATGGAAAAATACTATAAAGTGTGACTGTCATGCTTAAGAGCACAAGCCTGAATAGAGGACACATGAATTACCCAAACAAGAGGGTTTTCAAAGCAGGGATCCCCTCATACAAAGTAAAGCCTCCTTGCCAGGCACCATTGCATAACTTCCCTGAAGCAACAATTGCTCATGTGGAAGAGTCACATCAGTAAAGTTATTTTAATGAAATTTAGCAGCCAGAAGCAAGAAGGCGCCTGTGGCATGTGACCAGTCAGCACTCAACAGCAGACCTTGGGAATCAATGATTTAGGGCACTGTATGGAGGTGGAATTAGTTCCAGTGAAATGACTGTAAGGACTGGTTCCAGCAAAGCAGGGGGGGGGAAGATTAGATCAATTATCAGTAAAAATTTCTATTAGGCAACCAGTCCCCAAAACTATACCCATCAGTGGGAGGTCTCTTCGCCTGATAAATGGAAAAGTGCTCTGGGCATAGTCCTGAACCATCCGTCACTGCCAAATAAACCCAGTGGATCTTTTTTACAATATCATCTCTTGCACTACCAAGAGAAAACTAAGCTAATCGGAATAGTCTTGCCTCCTTGTGATGAGCATATCCTTCTGAGGCCAGAATTAATGAGATGGGTGATACGGGTTTCTTTTCTGGGCTTTAAATTTCACAGATGAATCTACTGGAGTGATCTTTCAGCAGAAGGAATTAAGAGCACAGGAGAGGGTGTTTTAATTATCTAACAGGGAGAAACTCCAGGCAGGAAAAACTGGGCAACACCAATTCCATGGTTAGGAAGAGAGAAAGGCAATTAGCCCAAAGACTTCAACAGAAACAGGCAGAACTTCTCAGGTTGTGCTGAACAGCATCATCCTGGCTTCAAATGCTAAATTAATGCTAAGGCATTTAGGTATTTAAGGCATTTAAGGTATCTTAGCTTTGGTGCAGGATAAGAAAGGATATGTGTATTCCTTCTCTGTGTGTAACAGGAGCCTGGTAGGAAGCACTGTGACATTATTAACTACAGATTCTGGCATTCAGTGCTGGTGCAATGAAAAAGACTCCTAGAAAATACAAAGGCACATGTCCTTGTTACTACTGCCTGGCCTTCTCCTCTGGGGCACCAGCAAGACTTCATCATCCCTGAAGACAAGTTTTCATGTTTAAGAGCAAACTAAGCATACTGGACAGCCAATCTAGGTTCAGTCAGGTTTTGTACTCTATTAGCTAATTGCTGTCCTGACTTTTCAATGAAAATAGAACATCTTTTCAGTGGCCACATATACATCTGTGACCCTCAAAACAAGATGAAGCAGCTGATGAGAGCAGCTGTTTCAAAGATAATTAAAAACCTGTCACCAACACAAACAGAGGATGCAGGAAAGGCACTGCATCAAAAACAGACTTTATCTTATTCTCCAGTACTAGAGTACCCTCTTAAGGTAGTCTCCAGACACATGACAGGTTAATCCTACTAGTCCCCTTCAGAGAAGCCAGCATCTACCTAGAAAGCCTCTAGTCTTAAATGGTCAGCCTTTTCCTGAGAGTCTTCATCCTAGGAGGGTCAGGAGGGAAAAAGAGAGAAAGAAGTTAAAAGGAAGCACTGTGGAAGCCTGCACAAAACAGCCTGAAGATTGACATTTATGGCTGTCCTCCAGCACATGCTGTGCAACCTTATTCACTTGAACAAAGCACAAAGTTGATGCCACCATTATAACATTTTATATCCAGTCATTTATGCAGATGAGGACTGAGATACTTAAAGAAAATACAAACATGAGGAAGAAGAGAACAAACTTAGCTCATTCTCCCTATAACATGATAAAACTCAAATTATTCAGGTGTGTAGGATCCTAGAAAGATTCCTATGGAGAGTCATGCCAGAGACCAGAATTGATGCTGGACCAGGCATAGAGGGGTTATACACTGTAGCAGGCTACAGCCCTTTTTTCAGAAACTACTGTTTCTCAAGGCAACCTCGAGTTCTCCCCTGAGAGCACAGCCTGTAGCAGTCAGTGTAAGATAAGCAGAGCTGACATCAGTGTTAGCTTCAGCAGATGATCTTTAGCTAACACTGTAAGGGAGCAGCTTGGTTGTGGTGCAGATAAGGAACTCAAGAAAATCAGCCTGTTAATCACTGTGAAAGTTGCAAACTGGTTGAGAATCTTTTAGATGAGCAGACTGTCAGCACCAGCAATTGCAACCAGCATGCTGTTAGGCACCAAATGCAGGAAGGTAATTAAGAACCCAAAAATCTCTACACTATTCTAGAAATCACAGTGCTCAGAACCACTCAGGAGGAGAATCTACAGTATCCTAGATTGACCTATGACCCTACACCAGGAACATGCACGGGATGGCTGCAAACACTCTACTAACCAACCTGACTTTTCTTCTGGATTAAATCATCTCTCCTGTGGAACACGGAAGCCGTGTGATTCATAAATTGCATATATCTCTGATGGAAGTGGTTTGGTATCTGAGTTCAGTTTGTCTCTTTGCTGTCATCTGGTCTTATGCTCTTACTATGACAAGAACAGAGAGGCTACATGCAGGTTAGGGCAGCTGGGGTACAAAAGTGTCCTTACCCATGAGCAGCACTAATGCAATCAGATTTTTCCAGCTGGTTAAAAATCTGTTGGAAGCATGTCTCTATCAGCCAGGGGCCTGCTTGTTCCCACAGCCAAAAGCAGAAAGGCTTCTGTGGGGTCCAACATGACCTCAGCTTCTTTGGATGTACACAGAGCCCAAGCAGTACAAGATTTGCACTAGCATGGAAGAAAATCCAGCTGGACAACACATGTTGGAAAAGCATTTAATAACCACCTCTTGGAGCAATCTTCCACGTGGGTTTCACCCCCAGCAATGCTTTTTTTTTTTTTTTAATTAATATTATTATTCTTTACTCATCATCCTATTTAAACGATGCCTGGATGTCAGCCTAAAGAATCACTGCCAGGAGTGTTTGTAAACTGGGTGGTGGAAGCACAGATAGCTGCTTTGCAAATTTCACCTGTGGGAACATCCTTCCAACATGCAGCAGAGGTGGCCCAAGTTTTCCTCTGTCTACCTGGATCTATGCTGAATAAGGTATTTTTTACAATTAAAAATGCTTTTTAACTACTACCCAAGGACCACAACTACATAAGCAAGCTTACAAATACCAGCTAGGACAACAAGAGAACATACTTTCAGAACTGAAAGCACAGAGCCTTTCCCCAGGCTGTGGTGAAATGTGGCAGACAAGCAGCAGGGAACTTGATTTCTGGGCAAACCCTGATGTAAAGTCATTTTGTCCTACCTGTGTGGAAATATACTCAAAATAGGGAAAACTTTCATCCTTTAGGCTGACCATTGCCTAGTAAAGCAGTGTCACTCAGTGGGTCTACAGAGTGCTGCTGGCAAAATCATACTGAGACTGTAGGAGGCAGAAACCAGGGAACTCTTGAACAAGGTCCCAGGGGAATCCTATCACTCTAGGATAAAGAGAAAACAGACCATGGAAGTAGAATAACATAAAAATATTTTTGCATTCAGATTTCTTACAGAACAGCAAATAGTTCACTCTTGTTGAGAGAAGAAACGGGAAAGGAAAAATCTGCTGATACATTTTTTTTTTTAAAAGGCTTTTCCATTCAGCTTTCCAAATCAATCTCATCAAGAGCTCCAAACCTGGCCAAACAGCTTCTTCTGATGGATGTCATCAAGCCAGCATTCAGGCTCTTGGGTGCAGTGATGTTAGAGCCAGGAAAAAGGTTTGACTTTTATCCTGTAGAAGTGTCCAGAAGTCCTGTTAGGATGGGATAGCAAAGATCTTCACCAGATCTCATTAAATGATCTGTCCCTCCCATTATACAAAAAACATGACTAGCTTGAGTTTCTCCCATTCTGTCAGAGACTTGATAGCATCAAGATGAGTAAATGTACCACATCGAGCCAGGGGATGGGAAAGGCCTCTCAGTGGAAAAAGAGATACATTCCCCCTCTGAAAATGAATGTTTGAAACGCAAAGTTCTGGCATGCAGCAAGCAGATTTATCTCTAGGAATTCCCACTTACAGCATATTCCCCTGGGTGCCCAAGAAGTGCCTGCTGAATTGCCAAGGAGCTCTGAAGGCCAGGAATGCACACAGCCTTTGCTGCAGGAAGGTGCCAACTGCACCAATTACAGCAAATAACCATGTTCCATCTTGCCTGGTGAAATAACACACAGCTGCAGGGTTGTTTGTTAGTACTTGTACTTCTGAAAAGGCAGGAATGCTCTGCATGTCACATGGGCAGAGTGTGAGCTTTGTGACCTTCCACGAGGAGGTCTACACTTGAACAGAATGCAGGTACCTCCACACAGAATGGGAATTATGAAGTAGAGATCTGGGCAGAGGAATGACAGATTTGCTGCTGTAGTTAGGATTATCCATGTGGGAGATACATACACACAACAGGCATGGAAAAAATACTAAGATATCATAATGTTTTCAACAGAGCTTGGGGGAAGAATATTAGGCTACAAGGCACAAGACACTGCAACGATGCCCTGGGGAAGGGGGTTTTGACACATTTATTGTACAGAGCAACACAGAACTCAGAGCCTCTTTTGGAAGAGAGAGCCCAGGCCAAGCAGAGATCAGCAGTAACCTGATAAGATCTGTGCTCCAAGTCAGATGATTTGCCTATTGACTTCAAAACAAAGATCCTTTTAATCACAGTAATTGCTCACCCCCTAAGTGTATTTCCTTGTAATAAGCCCAGATGTTGAAACTTGGAGAGACAGGTACATTTTGCTTCCTTCAAGCAAGCTGCTCTGACTGGAAAACACTTCCTGGGTGCTTCTCCATGTCATGAAAAGACCCCAACAATAGCACAAATGGTCTGTTCATACCAGAAATTTGAGATGGGTAGAAACTGGGTGGATTGGCATGGAATTGAAAAAAAAATTTAAAAAGAGTCAAGGTGAATTAAACCAGTTTTAAAACTCTAAGGAACTTCTGAAGGCAAAATCACCAACCTGAATGTGAAACTGCATATGAGGGTGTGAATATGGCAAAGGTTTAAGACAAACCCCTCTGTCTTCAAAACCAGTAATAAAAATAAAACCTTCTATGCTGAAATTAATTACATCAGGCCTATTCCATTACTGCCGTTTCCAGAAAAAAAAAAAAAGACTGTTTTTTTAATCTTGCATTTCTTTTGGGAAGATTTCTTTTAAAGGTTTCAAGATGCTGAATGAGATATCCATTGTAACAGCTGACCCCATCACCTAACAGCAAGCCAAGGCCAAGCTTCCAGAAAAGTAAAAGACGATTGCCAGTCTAGGGGGAAGGAAGAAACAATATTAGTTCTGTTAAATACTCACTTTGGTAACAAACATGGTCACATATAAAAAGCCTCCAATTTTGTAGCAAAGGAAAAGGCTGAGGATTATTTACAGTGGATTTTGTCCTTCTTCCAGTAGCTCCAAGGTTTTCAATTAACACAAACATTTAGCAACAAAGACCTGTCTGAAGGGAGACTATTGACACAAACGATTCTCGCTGGTGGTTAAGATCCAGTACTAACATACTTGAATGTTGCAAGGCAAGGAAGTCCTCACCCTCCTGCTGCTGAAAAGCTCACTGCTTTCAAAGAGAACTCTGTAAATATTTCTTAGTCTTCTTCAGTGTTGCCCAAGGCCCGGAGCCCCTGTGATCTCTTCCCAGCAATTGAAATGGTTGTGATGTGAGCAGTAAGCACAAGCAAACTGCCTACAGCATATCCAAGAGGAGAATCCCTAGGTGGAAGATGATTCTCCCTTATGCCTATCTAAAGAAAAGAAGCCTGCAGTGAAATTTGGCAGAGACAACCAGCAGGGAACTTGATTTCTGGGCAAATGCTGACATAAAATCATTTTGTCCTACTTGTGTAGAAATATCCTCAAAATAGGGAAAACCTTCATCCTTTAGGCTGAAGGCTGCCTAGTAAAGCAGTCTCCACTCAAAAAAGCCTGCTCTGTGAGGTGTTATTGTAATCTAAGCTGTAACAGTGCTATTTTCAACAGCACCACAGGGTCTCAAAGGAAAAATCCCCCCACAACCATTTTGGCAGAGATGTCTGAGACACAGATACCCAGTGTCACTGCACAGGGAATCAGGGAGTGGTCACGACAAGACAGAAGGTCCCAGGGCTCTGAGCAGAGCAGCTTGAAGCAGAGCTGGTGCTACAGTGGCCAGCAGGGCAAAATGGGTTTCCAGCTTAAAGAAGCCAAGAATATGGGATGCTGGAGACCCCTGACTGGCACTGCAGAAAGGTAAGCATCACCTCATTTAAACAAATATCACTGTCAATGAGGTGGAAGTTGGATGTCATGTCTGGCCATCTGCTATGTGTGAGGGAGCACAACTGTATGTCATTTCTTGAGAGCTGCTCCTTCTACCAGGAGATGCCTGTGGAGAAGCCATGCTAACATCCAACAGCAAGCTTCCAGGAAGAATTTCAGCATTCTGCAACACTAAGCAAAAAAATTAATTGAAACAGTTCAGATCTATTTCTGGATACTTGAGGATCTTGCCTCACTCTTCTGAGAAAGAGGAGTTCCTGACCCCCTTCTATTTGAAGATGTACTGATAGAACAGCCTCTGAACCAAAGCTTCCCTCCAAAGACAAGTGGGAGCTGACTTTGCACATTATTACCCACAATGAAACGTCTCAGGTGCTGCAAAGCTGTCTCCTAGCACGACCTTTGCAGCTGTGAACAGGGAAAACAAAAAAGAGCATCACTGCACAAACTTGACAGAGACCATGTCAGGTGTACTCTGCATAAAAATAAGGCATCTGTTTATCTGCCTTGCTACCATAGATGGTGGCAAAACTGGTCACGAAATGATGTGCCTGCTCCTATTTTAACTCTAGAAATTAAAATATCAAGAAGATATTCATGCATAGGAGGGAGAGGCCCCAAATCCTGTATGATACAACTCTCCATAGTTGACATGTGAGAAACTATAGCCTGGATAGGACCCTGTGTGAAAACTATTGTACAAAGGGCAACGGTGCGAGAGGGACAGGGCAGCCACATGAGTCCCAAATCTAAGGATAAAATTCAAAGGGCAAAGCACACCATGCAGGAAGGAATCTCAGAAGAAATTAGTAATTCTCCACCGGAGACAACAGCAGGACAACAGACAAGTCCTCCTGACAGGACACCCACCTCTCCAAGAGAAGCAGACGGGGAATTCTTCCTGCTGAGATTTTCATCTGCTAAGAGGTCTTGGCGGGCTCGACGGCCCATCTTTAGTACCTGTAGTGCCGGGGGAAACACGAAGGAGCAGAGGACACACAGTTACTGACATTGCAGGGCTGGGAACGCAAGGCACGGCCCTGCCGTCGCGCCACGCCCCGCAGCGAGGCGCGGTGCCCTCACAGCGCGGAGACATCGCAGGTGCGAGCCCTCAGCCGCCTCCCGGCCCTCAGCCGCCTCCCGGCCCGCCCCACCGAGCTCAGCTCGGCCCGGTTCGGCTCGGCCCTTCCGCCGCCTCACGCAGCCGGGCCGCCGACCCCAAGCCCCGGAGCCCCCCGCTCGGAGAGGCTGGGCCCGCCCCGGCCCCGGGCCCGCTCACCCCGGCGACGCCGCCCCTCCGCGGCGCCTCCGCTCGCTCCGGCTCAGCCTCCATCCGCCGCCGCGGCCGCCCGTGCTTCCGGCGGACAGCCCGCCCCGCCGCCCCGGCAACCGAGCACCCGGGGCTGGCAGCCGCAGACACATCCACCCCCGCAGCCGCCTCAGAGCCCTGGCCTGACTGCGGGGACGCCGGGGCTGCAACACCTCATGCGGCTACTCTGATTCTAATTCCGCTTGCGGTGCGGCAGGCCAGGAACAGTCTGACGCTCTGCCTTCTCCAGCTTTTTGCCGAAGACGGATTTTAAGTTCCCACTGAGGCAGATAATCCTAGCCTTACGGATCTGTCTCCCGATAGAGGCTTTTGCCAAAGTCTCCTGATGGCTTCTGATGCTTTTCCCAATTCTCCCTGGCTCTCTAACGCAGCTTTCCAGATGGGGCTGCCGGTCCCCAGAGCCCACGGTAGAGGCAGTGCCAAGGATCAAATGTAAGCACGACGATCATTACACACATGCTTCTCGGCCGTGAGTTGTGCAGAGGTTTCCACTGAGCTGTATAAAACGACCCCAGTCTGTTTCTTGGCTGGACAGATGTACAGATTAATTATAAATAGATCTGGGTTTAGCTCCACATGTTTAATGAACATTCAGTTTTCCAGTACTTTGTCTCTTTGCCTATGTATATTTTTTCTGCTATCTTACATTCCTCACAATTTTCACCCATCCTCATTAGCCTAAATAATTTCTTCTGCTGCTACAACAGAGAACTGTACCACACCACAAACCACACTGCTAACACTTTGCCATGATGAACATTGACTCTGTAAGTCTAAACTTTTGAGCCTCACAGGAATACCTTTTACTAAAGGCACCAGATTTCGTTCCATACCTGCTTAGCTTTTGTAGAAGCTCATGGTTTGGCTGAGGAACTTTAAGTCATCTAAATAAGTTGTATCAAATAATTCTCCTTTTTTTCCATTCCTACTGACATGTTCAAGTAGCTGTGCTTTGATGATCTAAGGATTAAGTGAAATAAGATTTGTGGGCAGAGGTAATAACTTTTTATTAGACCAACTGATACAGCTGGAAAAAAATATAAAATAAGAGTTTCTGTGCCTGAAAGCTTGTGTGTTTTTTCCAGCTATATCATTTGGCTTAATAAAAGATATTATCTCCCTTTACAAACCTTGACATGTTCAAGGAATTCAGTAAGTGAGACATGATTTTCCTTTTGTGAAGCCAGGCTCGCTGGGCTTTATGAAATTGTGATCTTCCACATACTTTGTTCTTCTCTTTTAATTCCAGATTCAGGCATTCATGAGGTAGAGAGGGCAGTTTGCACCTAGCCCCCCATGCTTCACCCCCAGGGCCATGGGAATATGGTCCTGCATTTCCCATTTCTTCCCAACTCCTCCAAACAGCTGCTGCAACAACACAGCTACACAGATGCCAGGAGACAGAGGGGACTGTAGCTCTGGGATTACAATCCACTCACAGCTGACCTTCTGGATCAGACAAAGAGCATCCTAAGAGGAGCACGATAGCATCCAGAGCAATGTCTGCTAAAACAGGAGCACATCCCTGGGGCAGGAGTGTTGGGTAGGAGTACATTGCCAGCTGTGCTCCCACACAGGCAGCTGACAGGGTGATCCTCCCACAGCCAGGGTAGAGCCATACAGGTGCCATTCTGGACAGACAAGATCATGAAGCAGCATGATCAGTGCACTCACTTGCTTGGAACTGCCCTCCTCCTCCAAGCTTCTCCTCACAATTCCCCTGGGTCCCCATCCCAGACAGCACACCTGTACTTCCCATCTCTCCCCAAGACGCTCTGTGCTGCTTGCTGCCTACTCCAGGGAGCTGCCTCAGGCCAGCTGAGGGAGGGTGAATTCCATGTGCAGGAAAGAAAATATGTAAGACTTGGGGAACTGAGCCTTGGAATTTTGACTCCTGACTTCAGTGATTCTCAATGAGAAAGAACAGCAGATGTGCAGAAAGAACAAAACCTAAAATCTGTCCTACCTCAAGTCCCTCTGGGCTCCACTTATTGGAGTGGGGTTTGTCACCTATCCCTGAAAGTTTTGCCTGCTTGTGGAGGGCAACAGGAGGAAAAGAGTTTTCATCCATCATTTCATGTTGTGGCTACAGTGGATTTTGCTTGCCTTAAGCGTTGGCATTACATTTTCTGAACAGCTTAATTCTCCTCTGTCTTACTGATGATACCACAGGCAACATTTGACCCTGGGCCTAGATTGGCTCCACTCAACCAACCAAGAAGGAGCCAGGTACCAGGACAAATGTCTGGTGCTGCTGTGGTTGTCCAAACCTGTTTTCAGTGCTTGCTTTCTGCCCAGTTCAGGTCTGTGGCGACAGGGTTTTTCTTTCCCAGTGTACAGTTTCAGGTGTATTCTCAGCTCACAGACTGCCCTACTTGTTTGGTTTTGCCCTCACTGTAAATCACACTGCTGCCTGCCCCTCCAAGCCGAACAACAAGTAAGAATTACGCAAGCATTCCTTTCATGGACAAGTTCTCACATCCAACCATGGGCTCTCTCCATCTGGCTTCAACACAAAGAATAGGACTAACAGAATCCCCCACTAGTGCTGTTTGCTGTTGATTTCTCCTTGACTGGCAGACGTATGAACAGAGCTTGTGTCTGATCCTCCTATCCATGAGAAAGTCTGGGAAAGCAATCACACTTGAGCCTTCCCGTATACTTCTGGTCCTAGACCCCTTTAGAGCAAGGGCACACACATGGACTTAAAGCTACAGCTATGGTGGAAATCCCCCAGGGTAACACAATGACCACCTTATTCACAGTGGCCAAAGGTTTTCTAAAGCAGCTCTTTGAAAGCAGCAGGATTTATGGGATGCAGGGCAATTCCAGTAGCAACAAGTGACACAGCACTGCGCTTTCTTCCTCACCCAATCTCCACATCAGGCAGCCAGCCAGACTCCTGATTTTGATACGGGCCAATTCATTAAAACATTAAGCTTCCACTGGGAAGCAAAGCACTCAGCAAAGACTGCTGCTGTATCCTGCTCCACACTAGCAGCATGCTGGCAGCTCCAAGAATCTCAGTTTAATTTTTCTGCAGTTTTTTTCCCTCCATGCACCTCCTAAGTATCTACCCCGTCTCTAAGGGGTTTTGAAGGAGGGAAACAACTTCAAATATTTTTATTTCTGTAGGCTCCAGAACAAAATCCCCTAACAATTGCAAAGCTTCAAACAAGACTGTGGAAGGTGGAAGGGGTTTTGACAGGCAGCAAAGACCCACACATTTGCTTGTCTTGATCTCCATGAGAACAGATGCTGCTCGTGTTACATCAGCCCCAGCTCAGACTGTCAAGCCCCAGCCAGAGTTGCCAAGTGTGAAATATTTCCTATGATACTCACATGTTCAGTAGCCCTGTCAGACTGTTCCTTAGCCTAGCTGGATTCCAGCACAAGTTGTACGAGATGTGCAACCCCTTGATGACTGCTGCTCACAGCCACCAGCATCATTTCCAGTGCATGTCAGACCACGGGGTTTCCCCACTTATTTTCAACCCACAGAGCAACACTTGGAGCAGAAACTGAGTGGCCCAATACTGGAACCAGTAGGACACCTATATCCTTCCCCACCAGTGAGCTCCCACTGTCAGCTTGTGACAGAAAAGTCTGATCTCTTCCATTAACAACATCACTTTGCATTTTGTACTATTGTATTTCATCCCATTTCTCCTGTATTAGCCCTACCCCCTCCTATAGGATATCCCAGTCCTCCCCTGTATTGACAATGCCTCCAGTTTGGGATAAGCAGCCAATTTCATTAACATGTCCCTTTTAGCGTGCCAAGATCATTAATAAAACCTGGGCTCAGGGCCAGCCTCTGGGAAACTCTCGTAATTTCTTATAATTTCTGTACTTATCTCCATCTTAACTAATAACTCACCACGCAGCACTGTAGCAAATGGATTACTGGCATCCAAAGCAATCAGTTTGACTGCATTTAGTGCGACCTGCAACCTGGCAGCAGGGTACAGGAGATCCCAGTGTGGAAAACCATCCAAAATTCACTTCAGAAGTGCCTGGGGAACTCTAGAAACATCCATCCCAATATTAATGCTTAATAATATTCCATGGATAGTTAACGTCAACAGTCAGAATTTGCATCTTACTTCAAGTCAAAATTTGCCTGACATCATCTTGGAGCCACTAGATCTTGTTACACCTTTGTCTGCTCCTTGAAAGAACTCTTAATTCCTCTTCCCCAAGCAAAGCACAAGGCAAATAGGGAGCAGCTCACCCTTAGCTCTCCTCAGAGCATCACAAAATAACTCACAGGGCATCCAGCACCCCCATGGATTTCCTGTCAACCTATTCCACACTTCGTGTCTTGGGTGAGCTGCTGTCCTCCGAGCTCGCAGCGCTCTCCCAGCCCAAGGCCCCCGAACGTGCAGGTAAGGGAAGGCTCCCTGCAGCTGTGCCAGGTGTTTCCAGATGCCTCCAGCTGCTCTGTTTCCTGCTGTTGCCGGACACCAGCGCTCCAAGGGGCCACATGCCTCTGGGCCCCACCTCTCCCAAAGCATGAAGATCCAGGACTTGCTTCCACAGACAGTTCTGCCCACATCGCACCTTGCCCTGCCCCAGCCCCACGTCTCCAACCCACCGCCGACCCAGCGGGTTGGCCGGCTCCTTCGGCAGTGCTGGGGGCAGCTGCTATGGGTTGGGAAGGCACGAAGCCTCTGGCACAGGGGCTGCCCCTCTGCCGGCCGCGGGAGAAGGGCTGGGCGCTGGGGGCAGGGTCCAGGTGATGCCAAGAAAAGGGCTCTCGCTCGCTCCACAGACCAGGAACCCCTCTCTGGTCTGGGGCCCAGCAGGCACGGGCCCAGCCCTCCGCACTGAGGCAGGAGGCCGGTGTGACGGGTGGCCGTGGAGAGGGCACTCCCCGGGAGAGAGACCTGAATATAATTCATAACCCAGTGCCCGGGTTATGAATTATAACCCCATCCACGGCCGGTGCTTTGTCTCCCGCCTGGGGTCCCGGCCCCCTCCGAAGGCAGCGGATGCCCGAGGCGACCCCTTCCTCGCAGCGAGGGCTACGGTGACCGGGCACCTCCCGGAGCTCTCCTTGCCACCTGCCTCCAGGGCCGAGGGGCATCGCCCCGACCCTGCCGCCACCGCGCTTCGGCCCNGGGCCGCCGGCCCCGCCGCAGCCCGCCGCCCGGCCCCTCCTCCCCTCCCTCGGAAAGAAACCACATCAGGAAAGTATTCGGGGTATTTTTAGCGGCTTTTAATGCGATTTCGCAGCTGGAAGCGGGAGGGGCCTCCCCGCGCCTCCCGGACCACCGCGAAGGGCCCGCCCGCCGCCGCCGCGGCTGTGCCGGCAGG
>VXBU01017397.1:909435-931391 GCA_013400315.1 Bombycilla garrulus
GCTCCGCGGGGCGCGGGGCGGCGCATGGGGAAGGAGCGCGGCGCGGCGAGGCACGGCGCCTGCCGCTTCTCCTTGCGGAGCGCTGCCAGCTCTTCCTGGAAGTCCTGAGTCGCGCACGGCGCAGTGAGTTCATGCACCTCCTCGCCAAGCCTCAGCCTGCGGGTTCTGGGGAGGCTGCCGCCAGCACACCGCCCGGTCCCCCGCGCCCTCTCGCCGCCGCTCGGGGGTCTCTCCCGGAGGCCCCCGCCGTCGCCTCCTCACACATGAAGATGTACGTGCAAAGGGCTCTGGTGCTGCTCTCCCTGCTGAGCTTCGCTACCGTGAGCCTCTCGCTGTCCTCCTGCACCACCTTGGACCTGGATCACATCAAGAAGAAGAGGGTAGAGGCCATCCGAGGGCAGATCCTGAGCAAGCTGCGGCTCACCAGCCCCCCGGAGACCGTGGGGCCGGCCCATGTGCCCTACCAGATCCTGGCCCTCTATAACAGCACTCGGGAGCTGCTGGAGGAGATGGAGGAGGAGAAGGAAGAGAGCTGCTCTCAGGACAACACCGAGTCCGAATACTATGCCAAAGAGATTCATAAATTTGACATGATCCAGGGCCTCCCCGAGCACAGTAAGTGCGGGGCTCCCCCCGCGCCGGCCGGGGTGCCGCGCCCGCGGGGCAGGCTGCCCGGGATCCCGGNGGTACGGAGGTGAGCGGGAGCCGCGGGGCGCTCGCAGCGGCGGCGGGACGGCGCGGGGCTCGGCCGGCAGCGGGGACGGGGGGTGGCAGGGTCCGGGAGCGGCCCCGGCAGCGGCGAGCCAAGCCCGTGTCCGAAAGCCCGTGCCCTAGAGCCTTGAGATCAGGACAAGGCTGGGAGGGGAAGCCGTGCGGGGTGGCGGGGTGAACGCTGCGCACCGGGCTGGGAGACCGCGCAGGTCCGGTGTTCGGGTGACAGCGGGTAGACGGCCTCCTCCCTGCTGAAGGTCCAGCGCCTGCCGCAGAGATACAGAGATACAGGCAAGTGTCCGGTCTGTGCAGCGCCCGTGCCGGCAGTCGAGAAGGTGGAGAGGCACTTGCTGAAGAGACTGCTGCTTGGAGGACACTGGTGAAGGTGTTACTCAGATAGTGTGAGTGTTCAGCACAGGACAACAGGGATGCTGAGCAGGTGTAAAGCAGACAGTGATGCCAGAGGGACCCCCAAGGGAACACGAACATTGAGGAAATGTGACAGATGTTGAGCAGGTGTGCAGCAGATGATGAGCAGGCCCAGATGTGGACACTAAACAGATTCAGGTGCAGAAGCTGAGCTGCTACAAGGACAGAGACTGAGCAGACATGTGCCCAAAGCAGACTGCAGATGCTGAGCACATGTAGGCACAAGCAGTCATTTTGATTTGTTCAGGATTCCTAGGAATTGCAAGATGCAGTCATACGACTATCCAGTGTGTTCTCCTGTCATGTGCTGTCGTGGGGACAAGATTCAAACGCCAGCAGTTCTGGGGAGGAGCTGTGACTCGGTGCAGGCAGTCTCAGAATGCAGTTACTCTGCCAGGTTTATGTTAATCTTGACATATGATGAGCTGGAATAAGCTACTATGTGGTAATGCAACAAATTTTACTTAATCTCTAGCAGACTGCATTCCATATGGTTATACGATTAGCTCTTAGCTCAGGAGACACCGAAATGCAAGGGAACAGAAAGGGCAAAGGTGACCTGTATTTCAGTGGTTTTGACCTACTGAAGTGTCAGTTGTGAAATTATAAACAGATATGGGAAAATCAAGTGTCTGCAAAATAGTACAGCCACGCTATGCGCTAGCATTTTTGGGGGAAGGAAATGGGGAAAACACAAAGCACAACAGTGGCAAATGAAGTTAGGGGCGTGGATTTGGCTAAAATTGAGGGGAAAGTGGGATGAAGAAACAGTGCATGAAAAGGAGCGATGAGCAGGGGTTGTGGCTTTGGGAAAATTCCTGTGGAAATGAATGATCCTGTCCCACGTCCCCATAGGACACTGGGACAGTGGGTTCAGAAGACTCACTGAGATTAAAAGACTTATGAGACTGCTGAGATTGAATTTCTGGGAGTGGGTAGTGTAGATGCCACCACTCAGAGAAAGAGAGAGGGAACTTTGTAATTTGGTCACACTGAGGGAGACTAGCTCCAGACAGATCGTGGTGGCAAGAGACATGCTCTTTTTGAAACCTGGGGAGTTTCATCGCTTACACCATGGCTGAATTTGGCCCCGCATCTTCAGAAGTGGCTGGTGTTCAACTTTCCCATGACTCTGTCACTGTGCCAGGTGGTGATCTAAGAGTACACTCTGAGCCAAAGCCAGTCTCCTGGGGGGGGGAAAAGGGGAGGACTACTCCATTGAAGGAACTGCAGTGATGATACAGACAAGTCTGAAATGTGTGCACACTCACACAAACTGTTCTAGCTCCAGACTATTAGTCAAGTGTCATATTGGCTCAGAGAACCTATCCTTTTCAAAGATGCAAAGCCCAAAAGTGAGAAGAGCTGAGGAGCAAAAATAGCAGGGAGGAGAGCCAAGTTCTCCATCCCTTCTCTGAGCTGCTTGTTGACTCACGGAATGGTCTTTTCCCCTGTGCCCCTCAGGTGAATTAAAAGGGATTTTCTTTCAGAGAATAACTCACTTTTGACCAGCCATTCACTTCAGGGATCTCATAAAACTCAGGTGGGTCAGACCCTTTTAACCACTGACTTGGTTATGTTCAAGCTTAGGAAGCATCTGCAACACTCTTGCGAATAGCTTTTTGCTTACCTTCCTGAAGGAAAAACAGATGTCATTTTCCAAGGCAGCTTGAGAGACAAGGCAATTAAAGTCATGGGTCACTAGTGCCAAGCATCTGTTCCCTCCAAACCTGCCACCTGCAGAATTCCAGATAGATAAACCTTTTTCTCTAAAGTTGTGCAGCTCTGGCATGAACACACCTTGGTGATCCAGGGATGTAATACAGAAGGAGGCAATGCCTGCTCACAGGCAGCCTACCCTACCTTTCCTTCTCACCAAACTTGAACTGCACAGCAATCAGCTTTCCTGGGGCTTGCCAGAAACAACAGCTCTTTCTGCTGGATCCAGCAGCATGTGGTGAGCCTGCACCTCACTTGGAGCAGGGATAGGAAGGTGGAAGCTCCCAAAAGAACCTGCTCTGGGCTGTCGACTGCCCAGCAACAGCAGGGTCCAGCTGCAGGGATACGTCATACCAGACATAGCCTGGCATGGGTGCACAGGGTGTCACAGATTCCTGCTCTCCAGGCTTGGTTACTGCCACTGAGAGTTGTGGACTGGGAGAGCTTGCAGGAATATTGCCTCCAGGCTTTGTTCTGTGCTGGTGGTGAACAGGTCTGGATTCCAGTGTGATTAACACACTCCTCAGCTGGGTCTGGACCAAATTCCCTGAAAAATCCCCTTGCTCCCTTTGCGTGTGATCTCGTGCAAAAAAGTACTTTGCCCCAAAGCTGTCAAGTTTCCTGGGAGTGACTTCTATCCTGAACCCTGTGCTATGAGAAACAGGCTCCAGCCTCACAGGGCTTAGAGTGCAACACAGAACACAGCTCCATTTCTGCATCACAGAGGGCTCGTTCCCAGGGTAGGAAGGGAACATGGAACTTTTAGGGAAGGGAAAAGAGCTATTACTGTTTTCACTGGGAAGGTCTCCCAAGACCAGCACCTTGGTGGTGAAGGACATAGAAAGCTATGTGGATTTCTTTCTTTCTTTCACATCAGGTGAAATACAGTAGATGTAATGTCTTACCACCATGGCTGTCTAATTCAGCCAAAAACATGAAGGAGATGATAACACATTACTTGTCTCTCATCACCTCTGTGCTGTAGGACCCTATCTGCAGCCTCCAAATAGATTGTCAGATAAAGCCCTGCTGTTGGAAACATGCTCAGCTACACTGACCAGTGGTCTGATGCAAAAAAGCATTTCTGATGATAATTGGGACACCCCTTACGGCCAGGCAGTCAGCTCTGAAATGAAAGGGCAGGCTGTTAACAGCACTATTAATAGGGCTAGGCCTGCAAAGCAGCTTCAGGGGCTATTGAAACACAGAATGTGCCTAGCTCTAGGACACAGGACCGTAATCAGCGTTAGACTTCAGCTAGGAAGATGCCTTTGGGCACTTAAAAAGAGCTTAGGTTTTTACTGGGCTTTTCTGCAGCACCAAACCTTGCCTCGGTGGCAGGGGTGGAGTCCTCTCAGAAGGTGTTTGTGTGTGGCTGGGGGGACTCTTTGTCCTGCAAGGTTTCTGGGCTGAGCAGGCCAGCTCGTGCCTGCAGTGGGGTCTGGTCTGCTGGGATTCATGAGCAGCCACCTCTTCAATAACAGCTGGAGACTTTCCTAGGGGAATGCTGTTCTGTTAAGTAGTACTAATGACAAAAACTCCTCCAATTAAAGCTCATGTCATTAGCTTATTGAGTAAAATTTCAGCACCCTAAAAACACATCCTTGAGAACTGGCAGGGTCCTGCTTGCTGAATTTGTGTGTAGCACGAGAGGAAGACCTTCATCTCCATTGATTCAAGTGTACATCAGCGTGGCTGAAATCAGAATTTGGCATGGGACGTGAACCTCTGCACTCAGGTGCTGTTTCACACTATCCCATTTTCAGAAGCTGTTCCTCAGGGGAGACAGTGATGGTGGGATCAAAAGAGGGGCCTGCAGGACTTCAGGAAAGTAACCTGAAGGTTGTTCCAGCTAGGGCTTCTAGCCTATTTGTCACAGACTGGAGCCGTGTCTGGGAACAGACGATAGTTTTTCTTTCTATTTGTTTGTTTAGAAGCAACTTAAATATCAGCATGTATAAGAGCCTCCTGCTGCACTGGACAACAGTCAGAGGTCATCTGAGAGGCTCTGCAGGGCTGCAAACAAACCTGCATGTGGACATAGAGCAGAAGCTGCTGTGTCTTGTCTGCAGGAAGCCTTCATCATGCTGGAGCCTTGAAGGCTAGCAAGGTCAATAAGAGAGAAATGACAGCAACAACAAAGACTTCCATGAGACCAAAATGATCCCTTTGAAGAGGGTGTTACTTGCTCTTCAGGACTCTGTTTTGGACCTTAAAGTTTTTACTTCCTCTCTTTTGAGATGTCTGTGAAGTGAGTTTTTCTGTTCAGCAGGCACACATGGAAGCAGAAAACTGCTGTATTATTTCCTGCCTGTGTGTGTGATCTCCACAGGCCCAGTACTATTCATTAATTCTGTCTCCAGTTCATGAGTGAGAACCAGTTTTAAACCCCAGTTTTTCCTACACATTGGATAATCACTGCCCTAAAGACCCTTTGACACCTCATGCTTTGTGACTTTTGACGCTGGGTGGCTTCCATTCTAGGAAGCAATGTCAAGATTTGTAAAACTAAGATTCAGCAGCAATGGGATCACTTTCTATGTGGCTTCAAGTCTCCATCATGGGCAGAATAACAGCATCCTAGCTGCTGGGAATAGGCCCCACTAAGTGCAAGTGAGGTTGTCTCACGGCCTGGGCTGGGGTTGTCATTTTTGATGCAGCCATCTCATGAGTAACAGCAACATTTGATGAGCAGAGTTAGAAGACATAGTAATAAACATACTGTGGTTATCTCTACTGATTCTTCATCCTGTGGCACTGAAGTAATGATGGCAGGAGTAGCAATGTTTGCAAAATGTTGCAGTGTAGACCAAATTTGAGTGAATTCATCCTGTGTTATCTCGAGCTAGATAATCGTGCTTCACAGGTGGCAAGACGTTTGAATGACAAGTCTCTACTGGAAAGCTTTCTCAAACAACATTTCTTTGAGATCCTGCCCCTCAGAGATGTGGTTCTCAGTGTTTCTATATTTCTTTCTCCTAGATGAGTTGGGCATTTGTCCAAAAGGTGTCACCTCCAATGTGTTCCGCTTCAATGTGTCCTCAGCAGAGAAGAACAGCACCAACCTATTCCGGGCTGAGTTTCGGGTGCTGCGCGTGCCCAACCCAAGCTCCAAACGCAATGAGCAGCGCATTGAGCTCTTCCAGGTGAGTATTCTTATCATCTTCCCCAGTGTCTGAGCCCAGAACAGCTTGACTCCTTAATGGTTGTCTCCCCTGATATGTGCAGAGCCACAAAGAGAGAAGGAAGTACGTGCCGTAACCCAGGCTGCTTCCAGCACGTGCAGTGATACAGTCACCTTGCTTTCCTTTAACAATGTGGTGCTGCCCTTTTCCCACTTGGAAGGGGAGCCCCTCATCAGTGGAGCAGCTCTGACTCTTCTTTCACATCGTGTGTAGGACCCTTGGCAGTTTTATTCCTTTCAATGTTGCAGTACAGTTGGTGCTAATCCAATGGATGGAGTTCTCTGTCTTGTCACTGATTTACTAAGAAAACAGTGCTTGTTTTCAATGTTCCCTTCAGCAGCAGCTCCACAGAAGCACAGTTCAGGCCATCTGTTAATCCAGATACTTATCTGGAGTTTTCTTTGAACCCAGGGACTGACAGAAGATCTGGTTCAGGCTTGGAAGTGGTAATAGGCTGAACTGGACCAACTAAGGATACAGCTTAGCATCCAGTCAGCACACTGCCACAGGCTCACGTCTGTCCAGTTTTCCATAAGAGTGCAGCTAAAATTGTCTTTGGGTGGTAGTCCTCGAGGACTTCCTGGAATCCAGCACCAAAGGTCAGAGCAATTCTCCACCAGATGACACAACTGACAAGGAGCTGATCTCAGAGCTTCTCCACAGTGGTCTGTGGAGTCAGCCTGGGGTCTGCAGGAAGGAACACCTTGAATGTGCTGTGGTTGTTTGTCTGGAGGTGGGAAGAGATGTCAGAGCAGAGGTAGAGGTCTCCAAACCTGAGCAGCCCTGTTTTGACAGAAGTTGAAGAGTGTAGAACACCTGAAAATGCCACAGTGAGAACGCAGTAAATTGGCTTCCTGGGCAGGTGACTTGTGGCAAGATGCTGTATTTACCACTGGTGGTTCTACTCTGAAACCCAGATCCATATTCCACAAAAACAAAACCATCCATTAAATGAATTGCTGTGTCCTTCTACATGTGTGCCCCAAAACAATTCTGAACTGAGAGAGGTGGGCTGCTTAGGACACAGAAATAAGCACTGCATAGATCTCTGGAATCCAAGTTGGTTGTGAAGCACGTCCTTCTCACCTGAACCAGGGTACTCCTGGTGTCTCACTTGCCAAGACCAACCTTCTAAATTCATTTTTAGCAAGCTGTGGGAGAAGAAAAGACTGAAGGTATCCCTTCCTTCTGCATGGCACTGGCTGATTTTTTTCTACCACTCCTTCTGACACAGATCCTTCGGCCAGATGAGCACATAGCCAAGCAGCGGTACCTCAGTGGCAGGAATGTGCAGACACGGGGCTCCCCTGAGTGGCTGTCCTTCGATGTCACCGAGACTGTGCGTGAGTGGCTCCTGCACAGAGGTAGGGGTCTCAGAAATGGGCATCAATGTTCACAGAAGTATCTTTCTGCTCCCCTTGCTGTAGGAGCCCGCTTCACAGAGAGGATAGGTTCTTTCAGTCGGAGAACGAGTGTGTGACATTGCTAGATTCCTGGCTCTTCCCTGGAGGCCCCACACTGTAGCTCTGTGGGCTGAGTCAGAACGAGGATTCACTCCCTGGAGGAAATTCTTTACAGCTAAGCACAGAGGGGACTCCTCTGCTTGTCTAAATGATCATAGAAAATGACAAATGCTTTGCTTAAATTTTCATGTGAAGTACAGCAAACGTGGCGTGGGAAAAAGCAGCGAGGATCCTGGTTTATTTAGCTGTGTACAGCCTGTCAGGTATAAAGGCGAGGAAATACCAGAGGCTGACACACCTAGAGGGATGGAGGCTTTAACACTGCAGAGAACATACCTCTGCTACCACTGGACAGCCCAACAGATAGTCAGAGGGCAGTTCCCAGCAAGAACACTGACCCCATTCACAGCTGGAGCAGAAGGCATCGTGACTCACAGCTGGACTGGCCTCACAGCTAGAAGCCAGGTGCCACTGAAGACTGGAATGCAGGTACTGGCAAGCAGCTGCTCCCTGCAAGGGTGAGCTGTGAGCGTGCAGGCTCCTCCTATTTCAAGCAGTCTAAATTGTGTCCTGATGGCTGGAGTTCAGAGCTGGAACTGCAGCAAGCTCTGGGCAGGTACAGCCATCACAGAGTATATATAGTGCTGAGGAAAAAAGGTGCTAGGCACCTTGTCAATGCCCCAGGAAGCCAGATGTTTTAATTCATGGCACAACATAAAAAAGGAGCTTTCATAAGAGTCTTATGTTCCTCTAGTCAGGCCCACCAAAACTGACTGCTCCAGGAAGTTATTATGAAAGTAGATTTGCCTCTGGAAAGTCTGTGTGACTTAGACTGCTAGCAGTTCAACAAAACAGGAGGTTGCAGCTGCTGAGAAAAATGCTTCCAGTAAAATTACTTGTCCATATCTAACTTGCTTATTTTCAGATTTCTCCTTCAGACTAAGCAGAAGCCAGATAATAGGTACCGAGGATGGCAAAACTGATTTAAGAGACCAAAAGCCACCTCTTCAAAATACTTATTTTCCCAGGGAAGCTCCTTGAAGCTCACAAATGTTTTTGGATGCTGAATACCCCCAAAAAAACTACCAAGAAGCACCCTTCTTACCTCTCCAGAAAGTTCCCTTTAGCAAGAGCAAGGCTTTTGGCAAAGGTGAAGCTAGTGAATTTTTCTTCTTATTATTCCCAAGGCAATCATCTGTTTCTCAGCTCTGATAACATCCCTGACTTTGAGACCAACCCATTTTCTAGGAGTTAGCACAGCATGTGTAAAACTTTCTTAAAAGTTCCTTATGCCAGGAGCTGTCCCAGCTGAGAAAGACTGTTTCTCACAGAGCCATCTTCTTTGCAGAGTCCAACCTTGGCCTGGAAATAAGCATACACTGTCCTTGCCACACTTTTCAGCCCAACGGGGACATCTTGGAGAATCTGCATGAAGTCCTGGAGATCAAGTTCAAAGGTGATAAAGAGCTGGGCTAGGGGAGGCTGTTGGGGAAAGGAAAGCCTCAAGCATATAAAGAAAAGAAAAGAATGAGGTCTTGCTTTGTGTATTCAAGCACTTCACATTGTGTAACATTTGTCTTAAAACATACACATCTGGGTTTGTGTGTTCACTGTATGGGTATATCCACTATATACACAGGTTACAAAAAGAAGGAAGGCCAGGCTGGGTGGGTTTCCATGAGTGCCTGCAAGAAAGGAATAATTTTATATTTCAGTGTCTCTCAAGTTCAACTTGATGCCTTCTCAGATTTCCACAGAGGCTCTACTTTCCAGTTAGGGTGACTGAAACACAAGGAAGTTAGGCATCCTGTGCGAGGTGGCTCAGAGAGCCAGTGGCTTGGCTGGCCTAAGAACTAGGAACCTCCTGGCTTGCAGCCCTGGGCAGCAGCCACTGGCCCCCACAGGCTCCATTTCTGAGGCTGTTCTGCAGAGTGCCAATTATCTGACATCTTCTTTAAACCATTCATCTTCCTGCCTATCCTGGGACTCCAGCCAGGAGTGAGTGGGATGGATTAATGGCCCCACCAGCAGTTTGCAAATGGTAAAACAGGTGGCCCACAAGCCTCTGTTTCAGGCCTGCAACAGTCAAATTCACCAGAAATAAAGGGGTCTCTGTGAGGAAAGAAGTAAGTAGACACGGTGCCTGAACCTGGTTCAAGAGCAAGCATGTTAAATGTATTGAAAGGTCTTGTTGCATCCTCCATGCTGATTTCTTCTTTGTGGATCCCCTTTTTCTGAAGGCATTGACAGTGAGGATGACTACGGCCGTGGGGACTTGGGACGCCTGAAGAAGCAGAAGGATTTGCATAACCCCCACCTCATCTTGATGATGTTACCCCCACATCGACTGGAGAGCCCCGTGTTGGGAAGCCAGAGAAAGAAACGGGCCCTGGACACCAACTACTGCTTCAGGTAGGTGAGGAACAGCTCGGATCCCGGGCCTGAGAGGGGCAGGCCTGCTGAGACTTCACTGAGAAAGGCAGAGCTCTCCAAGGAGCTCGTGGGTCACCAGGAGGGCCACTGGCCACTTCAGCAGAGCTGCTGTGTGCTTCTGGCAGAGCCACTGCTTCAAGGAGACCCGCAAGCACCTTCCAGGAGCGGGGGCTGTGTGGGGCCCGGAGTGTCTGGGGCACCGCGGGGCGGTGGGAATGCTGGCTGCTGAGCTGCCACTGCTGCTGGGAGTCCTTCTGCTCAGGAAGCTGCATCTCACAACTGCATGCAAGGCCCCCCCATAGATTCACTGTGTTTCATTACTGTGTTTCAGGAACCTGGAGGAGAACTGCTGCGTGCGTCCTCTGTACATTGACTTCCGACAGGACCTTGGCTGGAAATGGGTCCACGAGCCCAAGGGCTACTTTGCCAACTTTTGTTCAGGCCCTTGTCCGTACCTGCGCAGCGCAGACACCACCCACAGCACGGTACATCCAGTCTGTTATCCTGCCAGGGCTTGTGGCTGTGATTGCCCCTTCCTCCCTCAGTCTGACCAATGTTCAGTCTCTTCACAGCAGCATAAGCAGTTCAGATCAGTATTTGTGAAAAATGTCCCAAGGAAACTGCAGAAAACAGCCCAGGTGGTTCAGCAGGGAAAATGTGCTTGCTTTGGAGTCAGTACTGAGTCTGCTTTCAGGCAGATCTTGAGGAGGAAGATGCTGTTGTCTCTTGGATAAGACGTGAAACAGCAGTACTGATGGTTTTAGGGTACTTAGTTAACAGTGGTTGTAGTATTAACTGAATTGTTCACATCAAACATCGGTTCTGGTAATTACCTTCTTCCTAAATTTCTCCTGCAGTTTGCACTGGACAGAGGATTTTCCTATACTCTGTGCCAGGTTGTCATGAGAAACTTTAGTGCAATGGCACTTGCCTGCCATCTGCTCCTAAAGGGGCAGCTATAGCTCAAAAGTGCAGGGAAATCCATGTCCACTTCCAGAAGTGAATAGAGCCAGTCAGTGAGATCCTTTCTCACAGGTATCCTGTGAGCTGCATAAATCCTGCCTGACCTACTAGGCAGTGAGATTTTTGAGTGAAAACTTGGCAGAAAGCAAATGCCTTTAGGTAACTTAGGCATAACCTCTGGTCAGTCTTCGGGAAGAATACAGTCTGAGCCTGGCTACAGCAGAAGAAAATAAAAGTAATAGAATAGCACAGGCATGGGAGAAGTATCAAGAGGAAAAGACAGATTAAGGATCAGACAGTCCATTGCTGAAGCAGGAAAAGACAGAGGAAAACCCTGTGCTTCTGCCCACAAAAGACAAAAGGCAGCAATCCAGATAATACAAGAGCTCACTAGCAAATTGACTTCAGATTTCACTAAAAAAGCTCCTGGAAAAAGCAGATTCAGCTGAAGAACAAATAACTAGGGAAAGATGCTAACATTTTCTTGACAGCTTAGTCTGCACAGCAGTAAGGTTCACTGAAGCTCAAGGACTAATATCAGTGGGAACAGCTGATCTGTGGGAATGAAGAAGTGAACAGATGCTGGGCAGTAAACACAAGACAAAGCAAGGGAATGAACAGCTTTGAAAGGGTAATGGGCATGTAGCTTTACCATCTGGTTGTCCTGAGAAGCTCTCTGGAAGGTAACTGGACTGAATCAGTGAGAGAAAGGAGACTTAGAATGACTCCTAATGATCTTAAGCAAGAAAGGAAATGAGCAAGCGTTAAGGTCAGTGAAGTGATCAAAGAAAACTTTAGAACAGTATAGCTGCTGACAGCCTGCCAGCGCCACTTCAGAAAGACAGAATGAAAAGAAAACTTCTCACCAGTCTGTTGAACTTGCTGCTGAGTAGTGGCCCCAGAGCACATGACACCCTGTGGTACAGCCAGGGGTACTTTGCTTAGGATCCCAGAGAGTTTATACCACAACAACATGATTACAGGGATCTGGATGATGGAACAGCATGTATCCTCAGCACCTCTCATCTCCAAAGATTGCAAAGTAGTTAAAATACAACGTGCCAGACCCTGTCATTTATATCAGATAAGCACTGAAGAGACCACACTAGTGCAGGTGAGATCAAGCTCACTGCTGAGAAGTGGTCACCTCTGGCAAGAAATGTGGCAAGTGTTCTGTAGTGGTTGCATGGCTGCTGAGTACAGTCATCTGGGCTGGGGCCAGCTGGGAGGAGAATCCAGTGGGGTCCCACAGGACAATGTCCTGGCTCCAGTATTACAGCGTAATGACTTGGAGGATGGAGTGGAAGGAGAAGGCATCAGACAGTTCAAAGCTGGGAGGGAATTGTGGATACTTGAGAGGACTGGCATCCATCCAGTGCTATCTGGAGATGTTGGTTGAAATAAGCAGCACTGATATTCTTTCTTCTGGTTTCTTTAATAGAATCCAAGACAGCATGGCCCCAGGCTGGTTACACCCAACCTTGTTAAAAGCAAAAATTGTGACACACTGCTGTACCAAATTAGAGATGAAAGGAGGGAACTACTTACGCTCCTTCAGCCCTTAGGCATCAGTCAGAGAGAGCAAGGGTATTACAGTTAGGAAAGAAAAAAACAAAACCAAAACAAAACCAAAAAACTCCTAAGAGTCAGGCCGGGGCAGGTGAGACCCTTTAGAAGCAGGCCATGATCAGGAAGTGACAGGGCAGAATTACTCATCTCGGGGAAATACCCTCTGATGAGCCTACTGCAAACACCTAGAGACTTGTTGACTTGGCAGCCCCTTCCTGTCCTCAACCAACTGAAATGTATTCCTGACATCACGGCGTTTGCTTTGTTCCTGCAGGTGCTGGGTTTGTATAACACGCTGAACCCTGAGGCATCTGCTTCGCCCTGCTGCGTTCCCCAGGACCTGGAGCCACTCACCATCTTGTACTACGTCGGGAGGACCCCCAAAGTGGAGCAGCTCTCCAACATGGTGGTGAAATCCTGCAAGTGCAGCTGAAAGGCCCCCTGGCCCACCCAAAGCCAAGGCAAAAAACTGTCAGCACCCACTCTCCTGCTCCCAGGCTAACACAAAGAGAACTGGGGGTCAGAGACTACGCATGCTGAGGGCCAAGTGCCAAACCTTGAGAGTCTGGCAGCCCTTGGGGATTTCTTCTGGAACACTCCTTGGTCGTCTTGGCAGTGTAATGTTCCTTCTAGGAAGTATTTTGGTGACACAAAGGCCACGCTCTCCAAAATGGCTGAACAGTTGGTGTGGAAGAAAAGGATAATGTGGAAGAACTGCTGTGTATTTGAATGCTGGGTGGTTGAGATGAGAAAGCAAGAGAATGAGAAAGCAGGTGAAAGGGAGAATGGAAAAGGGGAGATGTTTTCTATTCTTGCTTTAGCTATCTTAAGACCTCAGCTCTCCCCATTAGCCTGAAGTATTAAAGGTTTTCCCCGTAGGAGGAATTTCTGAAGGTTTCCTTAGAGAAGGAAAAATGAACCAAGCGGGGAAGCTGCTAAGAGAAGAAGTGCTCAGAGATACACTTAAGACTTTTGTTCCTCAGAGCTGTGCTCCAGGAGTCCTGCAGCTGAAACTGTGTCTGCCAAAACCTCTAAATTCAGTTGACAGATCCTGGGCTATTGGGTTCCAAATGCAAACTGCAAAGCTCCCAGTCAGCCTACCAAGGGTGGGCAAATACTCACCCAAAAAAAGGAAAGAGGGTGCTGAATCCATTTTCAGAGGGACTGATATCTCCATTCAGCTCTTTTACCTTCCTGGAGTTTCTAAGAGATGGTTTCGGGGTCAGGGCAGGAGCATCTGTGGGTACCTGAATGCTGGGCCTGTTCATTTGTGATCTGACACACCCTGAGGACCTCTTGTCTGTTGTGGTTTGTGAGGTGCTTTGGGCTGTTCTGCACCTGTTCTGCATGATGACCTGAACTTGGTCTCACCTGCCAAGACTTAAAAAACAATAATATCAAAAACTTTGTAAAAAATAAATATTTTGGGGGGTGGGGGGAGACGCTAATTTTTTCACAAGCAAGTTTTTTGTTGGAGGGTTAGATTATTAACTGCTACTGCTGTGGCATACTCAGTCTAAAATTTTTACCCTTTCCAAATTGTTTCTTCAAAAGAACAGACAGAATTTAGGTCAGCAAGAAAATCCCCAAAATGGAAATTTCTTATTACCCTCAAGCTGTACCTGGTGTAAATGTGCCCTGTTCCAACCTAGTCCTTCAGACATGTACATCACTGCTGGCATCTGCTTTTGACAGATTCATATAAAGCTCCCCTCAACCATAAAACACTTTCAACAATACTGTTTAAATATCCAAGGCAATGCAGTTGCCACAGCTGACAAATGTCGCATGTCCATCTGAAGATATAAATGGTCTGCCAGTACAGACCTGTACATCCAGGTAAATAACACACCCTTCCTCTCAGGTACTGATTTGATGCTCATAAAAAAAGATTACAGATGCTGCCCGGGCAAGAAATCAATGTAGTCCTTTAAACGGGCTTTTGCAGCCATAGATACTCCCAGAGATAAAAATCTCTGGTGCTGAATGCCACATGAGACTCAGAGGCTGTCTCTGACTTGCCAAAACACAGCTACTTAAAACCCATGTTCTAGAGACCACAGAGGTTCCTCCCTGTCTCCTCCCAATTCCCCAGCAGCTGAGTGTAAAATGACGCCTAGCTGGGTAATCACTTGCAGCCAGGGCTCTCCACGGTCAGCTCAGATTCCAGCTCTGCCATCAATCCCTTCACAACAGTGGCTGCTTCCATATAGCTCATGTGAGGCTGCCAATCCGTGTAAACTCAGATGTCTTACTAAACCATGAGCAGCCCTTCCTGAACCATCACCAGCTGGACAGAGGTGAGCAAGGCTGTGTCAGTGGAGGCAGCCTGCCAACCCGTGTGCCATTTCCCCAGTGCTTTATCCTTTTCATCTTTCTGGGGCTCCCTGACCGGTGTGGTGGCTGTGATGATGAAAGCTCTGACCAGCCCTGCAGCACAACAGCTTTGCTGTGCCCTGTGCACCACTCCATGCCCACACTTCCCTGCCACCTGCCCAGGGAGAGAGCAAATAAATGTGTTATGACTAGATAGACAGGCCAGAAATTTACTAGCTACAAGAGGGTGTGTGTGTGAGAAATCCAGATGCCTACTGGCATAGGATCTCTCAGATCTCTTTTTAGTAGCAGCCTCAAGGGAGGTTTGGGTTTACAAGCTGCAGTCTGTTCTTGGGTCATTGTTCCTCCTGAGCCCTGGGCTGGCTTTGCTCCCCATCCAACAAAGGGCTTTCCCTGCTAACAGGCAGGGAAGCAAGGAGGGGGAACTGCAAAGGTTGAGCTAGAACATTTGCACACTCACTGGAACCACCCATGGATCAACCCTGGCAGCCCCCTGAGATGGGACTGTCTCACTAACCCTTGTTCACTGCGATCCTCAGTGACAGGAAGGGGCAGCACAAAGACCAAGCCTTTTGCCTCTTGGCAAAGGAGACAAAATGGCAATGGAAAATCAGGAGTGAAAAGTCCTGAGGTGTCCAACCACTGCAGACACAGGTACACTCATGGGAACAGTAATTTTTGAAATCAAACACAGTTACTTCTGTTCTGTTCAGCCTTCCATTTCCATAGCAACACTGCAGAATTAGATTGTGAGACAGGCTCTGAATTAACTTTCTTAAAACTAAAGTAACTTTTCTAGGGGTACTCTAGCTATAATCCAGCATTAAACTATGCTAGCTACATGGGGCTTAGCAACAGATTGTATTCACTCCAGGGCGCAAGTGTACCAAAATGTTTCAGTATACTTGCGTGAGAAGGCAGAGGGCAGTTACTGTGCTGTTACTAGCTAGCAAACTGAAGAAGACAATGGGAAAGAAAAAGTGGGATCTTCATTGCCAACAATGAATACAGCTCTCAATAGTTCCCTTTTGTTGTTTTCAGAAACAAACAAAAGCTGATGAAAACAATCCCAGCACAGTTTGTCTCCAACAAAGATCAATGGTTAGAAAGAGTGAAAAAAACCTATTCTGCAGTGCCATAAGGCAGATCCTACAACAGATGATCAAACAACCATCTGTGCAGTCCCTGTTTCTCTGTGGCAAACTATCAGAGTATGCAAAAGGCCCAGACCTGATCTTGAACACCTTGATTTTCAGGCTGAGTGCACTGTAGAGCTCTGACAGGAACACTGCTTCAGTGAGTACAGAACATACACTTATACCTCAGCAAAGAATGGGTTTTGCAGACTAAATGAGTATTTGTTCCCTGGGTTTTGGATTGGATGGTCTCTAGCAATCCCACTGCACTTGGATAAAGCCCATCCCTGTTAGTGCTGTGAGAACTGGGATATGCTGCTTGGTGTTTCACCTTTCCATACAACCAACAGGCACCAATACACTCAGTCAGAAAGATGGAGTAAGTAATAAAATACAAATATCCTGTCATTCCTCTGGCAACATCACAGCTCTGTTCTGCTGGGTGCTGGGATGTCTTGTATCTCTCTCTTGCAGCTATCAAATTTTCATTTTCTCACTTCACAGATCCTTTTCTCATCTTTCCGTGATGCTCTGAAGCTTTCCTGATCTGTGACTAGAATGTCCTCACCAGAGCAAATACACAGGAGGTCTGGCTCAGGTTTCTTTGTAAATGCAATCACTACAGCCATCCCATGAAGAGCATCCATTGCAGTGTCTTAGGAGGCTGATGTCTTCAATATGATCTCAAGTCCAATGCAGGGCAGGCTGAGTATCACAGTGACCAGAATGCAGCTCTAGAGCCACCTCCACTGTGCAGAAAAGGTTTTTCGCCCACTGCAAATCACTACAAGTGTTTCTAGTGGCATACAAAAGAGCATCTCTGCAGTACTGGCTTGTCTTCTCTAATCGGTGATTGAAAGGCAGTGAAGTCAATCATGAAAACAGTTTTCAGTACATAGGGAGTTAACAGTGTGGTAAACTTGGAAAACTGTACTACTCTGTGGTCTTATTGGCTGCCTATAATCTACATTAATTGTGGTTTAGAATAATAGCAGCAATTTGGATACAGTGCTAGGATGCAAATACGCCTTCTAATTCCTTAAAAATAACATATTATTTTTTACATTCAAGATCAGTAGAAAATATTGGTCAAAAGCTGTATAAAATTACTGTGTTTAGTAAAAGAACACCTGGACTTTCAGATCTCCACTTTACCAGTATTTCTTTTTGCATACAGGGAATTAATTTAAATCCTGGTTAATTTCTTATGCAGTTCCAGAAGTGACAGATGGAAACAACAAAGCTCAGTGTCTCTTGTCCTCTCTTGAAGAGCGGATTCAGATACAAATGCAAGATCCTTTATCATGCAACAAGTCAGCACAGAAGAGATGAGACAGTTGACTCATTGTGAAATAGATTGTTTTAGAAACAAATTCTGCTGTATCAACAAGAAATACAGCAAATGAAAATAATTAATTGCCATTTTCTAAACTACAGTAATGTATCTGGTCAACTTATGCCCATAATTACAGAAAGAATATAGTACAGCACTTTAGATGTCACAGTGTGTTTCCAGGAAAGACCAAAATTAATTCTAATTTCCAAAATGAAAGATCTCACTTACTTGGCTGCTTTATAACACCCTTATAGGGCTAGGTTTCTTAGAAAGATGCAGAGATGGTCTGAAGGCATTCAATCAAGCAACTGGGCCCTTTCCACTACTGGCCTGTGATTTAGTGAAAAATAGACTCAGGAATAAGGACTTTTCTATCTAGTAATGAATAATGGTTTCTTTACAGCTGTGGTTTATGGCAAACCACTCCTCCACTCCTCCTCTCCCTCTCCCTCCTCCCATTATTGGTTTCCCACATCCTGCAAACTCAAGTGAACAGCTTCCAGGCAGAAATTCTGTCCTCTATGCTGGTTTATGCTGCTACTCTTAACTTGAACCAAGCAATACCAAGTGGTACCTTCTGAAGACAAAGACTTATTTCTCCCTCATTCAGGATGGTTGTGATCTCTCTGCAGGGTGATATTCTTCGCCTTTCATTCCACTTAGTTGACTAGGAAAGATCATAGAACAATTTGGGTTGGAAGGAACCTTAAAGATGATGTAGTTCCAAGCCCCTACCATGGACAGGGACACCTTCTGTTAGACCATTTGTTCAGAGCTTCATCCAGCCTGGCCCTGAACATCCCCAGGCTTCCAGCATCTACATTTTCCCTGGGCAGCCTGTTCCAGTGCCTCACAAACCTCACAGTAAAGAATTTCTTCCTAATACCTAATCTCAAGTTAGTCTTTCAGTTTGAATCCATTCCTTCTTGTCCTGTCACTACACGTTGTACAAAGTCTCTTTTTGTCTTGCGGGCTCCCCTCAGGTACTGGAAGGCCGCAGTTAGGTCACTCCTAAGCCACCTCTTTCCAGGCTGAATAAACCCAATTCTCTCACTCTGTCTTCTGGTCTGCCAACATTCAGCCATTTCTCACTAGCTGTTTAGATATTCACTCATCAGATTCAGGAATGAGGCATTATAATAATATATCATGGCCAGTGCCTATACATCACTTGATGAAAGAAACCAGATGGGTCATATCAAACCAGACTTCCTGACATTTTTCAGGAAGGATTTCTTTTTTTCTCCTGAAGTTATTATTCTCTTCGGGAAGCAGACAAAACAAAGATTTGCTGCGCAGCCAGGGGCAAATCTTACAGGATTTGTGCAATGACTGAGGAATGCCATGGTAACCATGTTCTGGCTCTTTCTTGAAACAAAATTTTGGCCTTTTGAAGTGCTGAAATCCTCTTGCAGGTTTGACTAGATGCTTGGGAGAAATCCACTGTTTTCAAGGATTTGTAGGAAACTCCACTTGTGGAGGAAAGCAGTAGCAGACAGTCTGACTCACAGCAAGAGCCTCTGAAAGACATCCAGCTTTCAACAAGCTGCCTTGCATGACACAATTTGACATCTGCCCTCAGAGGAGACTTGCTACAAAAATGTCTAAGTATGCTTCAGGATCTGAAGATCTCATTTAGATACTACCATGCTAAGTGCTCTGTCATGCTAATCCGAAGAACTAGAAAAAAAACAAAAAAACAAACAAACAGAACAAACAAAGAGAAACAAAATAAAAGAGATGGCAATAAAAATCTCAGGAAAGTGTAGTGTGGCAGTATTTACATTGTGCTGAATACACATTTTAAATTGTCTTCGTTTTTTGTCAATTTTACCTGCCTTCATTCAAAAGACCTGGGCCACATTTTGGCAGAAGGAGCCACCAATCTTTGTTCCTGGATAATTTTCAAAAGAAAGTTTTACTACACATATGGAAACATGAGTTTTGTAGGTCTGTGGATAAGGAAAAGAAAAAATCCAGGCTGGTATCACATTCCACATTGAAATACAAAATATATTCCATGTTGAATTTCTGGAATTAGAAATAGTGGACAAAACACTTTCAGGAAGGAAAACGACCCCAGATTGAATGGGGGAAGTAAGTAGTGGCACCAATGGGATGCCTAAAACATCCCAGCAGATTGACAGCTCTCTATCTGCACCTTGAAGAAAGGTGTATTAAGACATCCTAGGTGTATCAAATATATTACATTAAATAGATCTGACGCAGCATAACTTTTTCAGAAGATCATATAAGTAAGGCAAAACCAAAGGAAAACCATGAGGTAAATCCTATAAAGTAATTACTGGAAACTGTGGAAAAAAATCCCTTGTTATTTTTCTTCCTTGACTCAGAAAAAAACCCCCAAAAAACAGTTCTGTATTAAAATGAGGGAGTGATGACAGTCAAGCATTTTGACTTGTCAGTACAGAACCTTTTCAAAGACTCCCTCCTGACTTTTGACATAATACTCAAGATTTAGGGATCAGCTCAATAACCCCAAAACATTTTGGGGGCGAGATTTTAAGACTTTGGAACATAACTACACTGAGTATTGTAACTTGTCTCCCCTGTGTGTGGGGGAAGGAGACTACACTTGTAACTATTGTAAAATAAGATTTTCTAAAATATTCTTGCAAGGGCACTACATTGAACTAATGTTCTGGGGTTGTCTTGTGTTGCACATCCCTTACCAGCAGAAGGTAAAATGTCAAATACAGTGCCAGAATTGCTTTTAGGGATAACACCACCTCTCTCACCTGCCCCAAACAAATGATAAAATATTTGTTAATACAACACGTGGTTTTAAGAGCCCTTAAATCCTTAACAACTGCACCAAATTCAGTCTCTTTAAGGCAAATTTGATTTGTCTGGCAGGTCAGATAAAGAAGCCACTTCTTTTCAAAAAAAACCAGAAGATTTCTCAAGCTCACTGTCTGCACTGTAGGCGTTGACTTGTAGAGAAGAGGCCCTGTTAAGTATAGTCCTTTCCCTTGGGAACCACTATGATTCACTGAATACCACTGGCAAAGGCTTCATACCAGGGTCTCCACAGCAATCAGTGATTCTTTCATTTTAATTCAAAACAGCAATGAGAACTCCTTTTCAAAGAGTGCCAATAAAATCCTTTTTTGGTAAGGTAACGGAGCAGACTCCTCAGGGCAGACTTGGTGTTATTTGTCACCTTCAGTTCAGTGGAGTTGTCCCCTTGCATTACAACTGCAAAGGAAGACTCAGAACCCAACAATTTTGAGATCAGTCTGCATTTCCTAACTACTCATCTCTAAGTCAGCAGGGAAATTTAATTCTTGGGAAAAGGACAGCAGTGTTCTGGAGAGGAAAGGAACACGTTACCAGGTTCATTAAGACATGCTGTGGTTGTGCACGTTCACATTCAAGGTGCTCTGCACTCAAGCTCTTTGGAAGACAAAGATGGCAAGAAGTGAAATGTGTATGAATAAGATAACTTAAAAGCTTCAGTTAGAGAAAGTTGGTTTTTTTTTTTTTCCATATTTATGTGATTAACAAGGATCATATTATGGATGACTTCCATATAGCAACTTACTTTTCAAAATCCCAATTTTTTTAGAGGTGGACCTTAGTGTCCCTTATGCTCTTTTAAAAGTTTCATCATTCTGAAGGCCTCTGCAGTATTTAGTGCCCACTCAGGTGAAAGCACAGACAAATTGCATGTGACAAGTTGGCATATGTCAGCAATAGACACTTCTTAAGAAAACTCAACACCACAGGATAAATTCTGGTGAAAGATGCCATTGTCATGGAAGTAGCTTTGTCTTGGCTGTTCTGTAGTCTGTACTGCAACTGTCAAAATAAAGAATCCACACAACCTCAGACTACAAGATCACCTAGCCTAGCTCTTCTCGAACATCCCGTGCCTCATGCACAAGTTAAAAAAAATGTGACAGCCCATTGTGAGACCTCCCCAGAGTATTAATTTGAAAAGTCTTAGAAACTTCCTGGTTTTCAGTTTTAATATTTAGTGTGCCCTAACAGATTACTTTTTCATGGAGTTGTCTACTTGTCTTTTCAAAAACACACGCTCTTTTCTGTATTCACATCTTGTAACAAGAAATTCTATAGGTCAAGTACATACTGTGGAAAAAAGTTGCCATCTCCCCCAGCTTTCTTTTTTTTTTTTTTCTTTTAAACTTATATCTGTTAGTTTCATTTGATGCTGCTACTTCTAGTGGCCATGATTGTGAACAATTACTCCTTTTTCAGCTTCTCCCTTACATACCTCCTTGCTCATCTCTTTTCCAATTAACCACTTTCTGCATGAAGAAAACTAGGAATGTTAAGCTGTTGGTATAAGCAATCTCAGTTCTGTAACGCTAAATAAGGTTCTCCTGATGTCTGGGATAAACAAGGATGTCTCAGCTCTAGAAATATGAGGTTCTAGAAGGAAAAAAAAGCCCAGCATCAGGTTTAAGTATAGCTCAGAAGCTTTGTTTGGAAGAAACCTATGACAGAACCATGTGAATAAATCTCTTAGCTGCAGCACTGAGAGAGAGGACAGGGAGAGGGACAGACATGGATGTAGCAGAGCTGCAAAGAGAGAAAATACACGGGTTTTTTGGGTTTTTTTTTTTTTTCAGGCAAAAGGATGCAAGTCTTCACTGCTCCTGAAAAAATTCATCCCTTCAATAAAGGAAGG
>VXBU01017397.1:931443-1041080 GCA_013400315.1 Bombycilla garrulus
TGCTACTAAGTCATCACAGTTACAGATGTGGGGGTTGGCTACATCTAACATGCAATGCAAAGAAGTTCAGGAAAAATACAGAAATATATAATTTATATATAAAAATATATAAAATATATAACTTGGTCTATAACCAAGTTCAAATCATTATCCCAAAATGAGCGGGTGTGAGACTGGCAAAGCTGACCAAACAATTCACCTGTGTTCATAATAAGCCAGCACTAACTGGTAATTTTCTTGACAAAGACCTAAGAATGTTGCTTCTGACAAGGATACCTGTAAGACAATCACCTTTCCTGAGCTGACTAAATCTGTATCCTACAAACCTCTCTACAGTTTTCAGCAGTAGCTGTGATAACCTGAACAAACCAGAGCACAGAAGCAGAGATGAGAGGTCCACAAGGATGAATATCCTATAGCTACACAATCCTGTACATAAAACCCAGTGGAATAAGGATAACTCAGATCCTTTGGGAGGAAGAAAGGAATGGAATTGTTATTTACTGAAGCTAAATCTTGCATGGAAATAGCCCCCCTGACTGAGCTGGAGGTGATAGCCAATACCACCCAGAGCAGAGTAGGCTGTGAGGAGACAGACCTANATAAAGGAAGGATCTTAGACCTGCACTGTGCATTTTCTTGAATATTTAAAAAAACCTTAGACAGGATATTTAATATACTGCTACTAAGTCATCACAGTTACAGATGTGGGGGTTGGCTACATCTAACATGCAATGCAAAGAAGTTCAGGAAAAATACAGAAATATATAATTTATATATAAAAATATATAAAATATNATCCTATAGCTACACAATCCTGTACATAAAACCCAGTGGAATAAGGATAACTCAGATCCTTTGGGAGGAAGAAAGGAATGGAATTGTTATTTACTGAAGCTAAATCTTGCATGGAAATAGCCCCCCTGACTGAGCTGGAGGTGATAGCCAATACCACCCAGAGCAGAGTAGGCTGTGAGGAGACAGACCTAAGGTCTTGGAGCCCACAGCTGCTGAGAATGTGCACAGGTCTAAAGTAACAACTTCTGCAACTAAACTTTCACTAATCATGAGCCAACAAAAATGTGAAGAAAGTGATCATGATGGTCAAATGGAAATGAAAGATAAGCTAATGAAGGGAACAGCTGTATCAGAGAGTGCACCTCAGACAAGTGAAGTACTCAGTGTGTTGTGTGTGAGAGTACCAGAAATAGAACAATGCCTGTTCTCTCCTATGAATTCATGCCTGAAGCGAGTGATGGTGAAACTAGTAAGGTATGAACATAATTATTCACCTTCTCACAATTTATCTGGTCTTGAATGACAGAAAATGTGGAATCCAAGAGTGAACAGGAACATAATAATTTCAAGAGAAAACGCCTTCCCCTTCTGATACAGTTTCCTCTGTCAGTCCTTTGGGTTGATCACTATCTACCTGTCAACACATCTGAATGATCTCTTAACACTGACTGTAAAAACTAGAAAAGACAGGGTTAAGTGGAGTAAGAAAAGAGATCAAACAGGATGTTGAATCCAATCTCTGAAGAGTCTGATACAAGCAATAGAAGATTTTTTTTACCTTTGAGAACTATCAGTCACGCTCCTTGCTGTTGGACAAGGCAGAAGTTGCAAAATACTGAGTTTTCCTTTAACTTGGCACCAACAAAGAGCAAGAGCTGAAGCTGCTTCCTGTTAATTTTAAGGATGGATGGATCTTCTCTCCAATACAATTTCCAGCTGCTGACATTGTTTTCTAACACAAGCAACTAATTTTCATGACACTAGGCAAATTTTAACTGGACCGTTTCACCAAGACACTGTTGCAACTGATAAGAGCCACCTGGGCCTTAGGGTTCAAGCCTGGGTCTGAAAACATCAGCCAATTAAAAAAAGTTTACAAAGTCTAAACAAACAGAAATCAAAATACAAAATAAGCCACACAGAATACAAGTATCCCACAGTGAAACAAAGACAGGTTTAAAACCCTGTCCAGTATAACAACAGAAAATATTTTGGGCGTGTGAATTAATAATTGAAATTATAACGAAAACAAACAAATGAAATTGCTTTATTTAAACTGTTAATTTCTATGGCTTTGTGCCAAAATTCAAGATGGCAACCAACAGACATCTCCAGCTGCATCTTCCAATATTTTTCTCTGCTGATGGTTGCCATGCAATGGAAGCATGGAATCTTGGCTATTACCAGACTAGAACAGATTTAAATGGCTGAGCAAGTGAGACATTATGTTCAAACCTGGACTTCAGGAAGAACAGCTGCAGGGAAGATCTCTTGTCTCACAGAAATATCTCACATTTAGTGATGGGGAAGAAACTGCAGGAAGGGGCAAAGACCCAGCAGCAGAAGCTCTCGGAAGCATTCATTCACCTCAGCTTGCATCACCACAATCTGCTTTCACAGATGTTTAGACACTCTTTTCAGTGGGTTGCTCTCTCACCAAGGCCTCCTCTTCTCTCTCTTTTTGGCTGATATGGGAACGTGAGGGCGTGAAGTCACTGCTGCTGCTTCTCCCTCTGTCCCACACTTGAAGCAGCTCTGGGGATTCCTCACGTGGTGTTCTGCATTAATCCTTCTCTGCGAGCAGAAGCTGGGGAGAAAATCAAAGTTTTTTTACTCAAACATTTCCAGTAATCATGGAGGACTGTTTTGTGGGAAAATCCGTTGCACTGCTCTGCAAATCCATTACCAGAAACCTGGGTGCCTATCACACAATCTCCCTGCCACAATAGATGAGATCACAGACCAGTGAAAGAAAACCTAACTTAGCAAGCTATTGAGTGAAAAAGTACTCTTGATATTCCTTCCAAGGACCAGAACAGCTTCTTCACTCTTCTCTCTCATGTGACTTATCCCTTCACATGCACCCTCCCTTAAATCCTTCTCCCATACCAGGATGCTTTATCTCTTTCTTTGGGTCTTTCACTCATGTGCTCGCATGGGAGTCTACTTCCCCACTTCAACACCCGCTGAGGACCTTGGTGCAGGAGAGCTAGGGGTGTGAAAAAAGGTTGATCTTTAAAAGGAAACCAAATGGGGATATAGAATTTCACCCCCCTCCCCCCCATATTATTATACAGTTTTGACTTCCACATACTGCGGCATTTTACTATTTAGGCACATTATGGGAAAACGTCAATGCCATCTCCACTTCTTTGACTTAAACATCCTTAGACAGCCCTTTAAAAAGAAAAATCCAAAACACTTAGAAATGTACTGAGTTTATTTTGGACAGCTTGCATTTTACAGCTAATCTAGTAGGTAAAGCTTGTCCTGTGTATTTGGCACATCAGCTCGCTCCTAAACATGAGTGACGTTTATCGAGAGTTGTTTATTAAAAATATTGCTATATTTAAAGAAAATACACTCCTTCAAAGTCCAGCATAGAGCCAAACATCACAGAGCACAGAAGATCTGGAAAGATGTGGATAAAGTGGATTGCCAGCTGTGTCACTGCACAGAAAGTCTGAAAACTGAATCAGGAACCAAACTGTCAGCCATGTGCATTAAGATAGGACACCAGTCGAGAAAATCATCCCTTGGCAATATGCTGAAATTAAAGAAACAAAGACACATGAGAGTAGGCAACCAATTTCCACTCATGTTCCTGTTTTGAAGATGTTTGAGCCTTCCTATTCCTACAGAAATGCATAGCACAGTTTGTCTTTTCTCACAAACTGAGTTAAAATCACTTTCCTTGAATTCTTGCATGATTACCTTGAGGACTCAGCACAGAGAGAGGCATTCCTACGTCTGCAAGTAAATATGTAAATTCCTAACCAGAGTGCAGCTCGTTGCTAATTCAGTAATTTCATCAATATTAATGTATGTAATTCTCTGAAGTTCTTTCATTTCAAAGCTACTGGTGAGCATTCTATGACCTTGTAGTTGAGTAGATGGAAGTTCTGTTTGAGCAGGGGGAAAAAGAGGTCATTGCAGACAGTGGCAACATTAAGGGTTGATTCTCTGCAGTGATAAAGAGTGAATCACACATACAACAGCGTGAGCCTCCTTTATTCTCAGCCTGCCAGGAGGTGTCAAAGTATCTGCCCCTGCGTCTGTCCACATGTTTACACACTATTATGACATCCATGACTGCATCTCAAAAACTCAGAACAGTCACAGCGGGAAGAAAAGGATTACCTCCCTTTTATGGATATGACTCTGAGTCACAAGAAAATCAAAGGAGTTGCATGAAGTCATTTAAGAGATATCTGCACACTAAAATTCAGTGCCCTCATGGACTTTCCCAGCACTGATGTACATAGCCTTGCTTACAAACCAGCACCTCATCTACTGTGCTTCCAAGGCAGAGACAAGCACGAGGCCATATGGCAGCACTGGATCAGGAATTCATAATATTGAATTATATTTTAATACAATATTTATATTATTTTTTTTATTTTAAAAAATTTTTTACAGCTAGTTTGGACTGTTTCATCTTACCTGCAGAAAGTTTGTGGGAGAACTGAGCAGCACACTGAAGTCTCCTGAATCTATAGTGTTGAAAACAGGAACTTCCTTTCTCCCACAAAAGCTAAGATTATCCTAGAAATTCAGATTTTTTTTTTTTATCCCAGAGCAAATTTCTGATCTCAGAATGATACCCAGCATTCTCTTCATAATATACAGTATAACTAAGGAAGGCAATAAATAAATGGGGTTTATTTATATCTATGGGTGACTGACACTAGCAAGCCAGCACAGCTGACAACAGAAAGCCAGCCTTCCCTCCCCCATATTTTGGGCACAATTTCACCCTGACTTGCTGGACCAGGAGGGCAAGGGAGAGCAGCAGTTCCAAGTCCTGAAAATTTTCTTGGGGGGTGGGGAGGTGTGGATGTCTGAGTGTGTGTGGGGAGTGTGATGTGTATGTCATGAACAGTACATACAACTGTATTCCAGAGAAGCCTTCCTGCATAAAAAAGCAGTGAGCAGACTCCCTGACAAGTAGAGAAATACCAGTGGAAGTCAGCATGAGCCTTCCTGCTGCCCATGTTAAAAACACTTACCACACACTCATCCCAACTGCTAATGCCCGTCTGTACTCGACAGCCTTCTTTCTGATTTTTCCTATTCACCTCTCTACTCACTGTGGCTCTCCTCTGGCTCTTCCCCACAATTCATTTCATAACTTCAGACACACATTTCAGCCTGTTCATACACATTTTGGCTTCTATTTTTAGCCTCAATAAAACAATGCCAGATTAAAACAAAATCCAATTTGGATAGGCAAAGTCATCCCCTCTAGGTAGCTTAATGCCAAAGGACCAGATGTGAGACAGAAGCAGCCAAAATATTATATAAGCTCTCCCCAGTCTTTGCACACCTGATCCTGAATGACATTTCCTGCACAGCAAGGAAAAACAGGCAGTTCACCATCTCCCCACTACTGAGAACAAGCAATGCCCAGCCTCCTGTCAGGCAAAAATGCCAACTGCCTGCAATCACCACTTCTCCTGCTTTGGAGTCTGTCAGAAGCAAAGGCTCCTTAAATTCAAGCTGAGTGTCCTTTCAGTGGCATGAGATCAGCAGCAACAGGAAAAAGAAAAAGCTCCTTCCTTTCACAAAACAAAGGCAAAAGGTTGAGTAAAGATGTGAGAGGCAGATTGCTCTGCCAAGTTAAGGAATAAATGTACTTTCTGATAATCAGAAGTGAACATTGATCCTCAGTTCTATCTGAGGGGTGATGGCTGAGTTGGATATTATCTCCTCAACATCATCTGAGAAGGGCCTGGAATGCTGCTTCTGGCAGCACTTTACATTCTGCTGAGACTTAATGAGACTTACACACACTTTTCTCAGAACTGGGTAAACTCAAACATAGTCATGTCCTGCTGATAACTTGTATCTATTTTAAAGGTACTGATCTGAAACACCAATATTTGCTCATTGTTAGTCATAAGGCAATGGTTCCCTGCCCCTCCAGAGAGTACTAAGAAATGGGGTAAAAAGACTGATTCATTAACTAAACCAGGGAGTGAAATTATTTTTACCCTCTTCCTGTGCGCCTTCTTTATAAAACTGTGGAAGTCAGAAGGGGTAAGAGTGAAACTATTCAGGATGCATAAAAAAACCCAAAACAATGGTTTTAGGAAGANAAAAACTATTCAGGATGGTTTTGTGATGCATAAAAAACCCCCCAAAACAATGGTTTTAGGAAGATAACTATAAGAACAAATGTGCAACTAAACATCCTCCATTGTAACAGATTCTTTGCCCTCCAAAAGACGGAGGCACAATAGTAAGATTCAACTCAAGCTCCTCTGCTTTCCAGAGTATGATAAAAGGGACTAATTCTGGTTCTCAATGATCCTTTCTCTGCATGGAGACAGCATTACAGAGAGACACTGACAGAACTGTGGTTAACAAAGGCTCTATGCAGGGCGAGAGACTGCACTGTTAAAGTTTGATGCCAAGTGCTGGATATCACACAGGAGCTCCCTCCTCAATGATCCACCATTCCTCTCAGCCAGACAGGTGGTTCTGAAAGGATTTATGTGGAAGAGCTCATCATGACTCCATTCCTGGACTAGGATAAGTAATGAGGTGACATCAAAAGTTGCTCTTTTGTGTCACAAGATACCTTGTGCCTGAATAGCCAAAGCAGTCTGAGGTAGAGGTTACTCAAGGTGCCCATTTGAAGGTCATCTTTTAAAGTGAAGACCATTTGTGCAGTCAGTCACAGCAACAACACAGAGAACCAGGAGGGTGGCAAATGAAGACTGGAATTAACAGGATTAGCGAGAGGGAGGAGGCGTACCAGCCATGTGCTGTGCAGAAACCTGAGTGATTTCTTTTCCCAGCTGCTCCTGATGAAGGATTTGGACAGTGTGGTGAGACCAGCTGAAATCATAGTCAAAGTTCCTCCTGGGAATGTGGTAACAACATAAAAATAAATACATTGGTGTTCAACAATCTGCTGCTTTCCAAGGCTGCAGGGAACCTGGCAGAAGCTGAGGAAGCCTGGACAAGGCTGGGCAGCTGGGAATTCCACCCCACTGTAACAAATGGCTGGAAGTCTGACACAGGCCATGCACAGTGGTAACAGAGCATATTACACCCCATCCCCACCCTTTATGTTCCAAGAGAGTTGAGAGATTCTTGTTGATAAAAGAATCTCCAAATTCCACACATTTTTTTTGTTTGTTTGTTTGTTTAGTTCTGGCAAAAAATACGAAGTGATTGTATGTGTCTTATTCATATGCCTGCTGTGTTTACTTGACCTTTTTTTTCCTGGACCAGGACAATTTAGAAGCTTGTACATTTGCATACCTGCTAAAGGAATCTAAAGAGGCTGCATTTCAAGAATAATGTTCAAGCAGTGGGCAGACAACAACCAGTCAAGACTTAACACCTCCAATGTTAATTCTAATTTCGGGTCTCCAATAACAAGACAGATAATGACATGACCTTGTTTCGAAGGTCCATACAATAGTATTAAAAACTTCAGAAATACACAGCCTACCTGTAGATTTTCCGTAAAAAAAAAAAAAAAATCTGGAGCATGCTAGAGGGTGAGAAGATTAAGTACAGAAGTGCTCATTAGTGTCACTAGTTTAAAGCAGGCTCCATTCACTGCTCCACACTGGACCACACTGCTTCATGTTCATCATATTTCACTGGCGTTAGGACACTGCTCTCCACCTCAGCCTAAAGAAGGATATCACTGGAAAATGAAGAATAATAGCAGCCTGCCTTCTACATGGATTAGATCCAAACCATTTCATTAATCCCCACATTATTCTACTCTCTGCAGCTCAGGACGTAGTTTTAAGCCCTTACAGATGATAACACACTTTATTTCAGAGAGTTGCATACTTCCTGGACTTGGCATTCATACAGATACAGGGGCAGGTGAATGTCCAAAATAAACAGACAACTGTTCATCACCCTGCAACTAAGCACAGCTACAGAACCAGGAATCAGGGGAAATAAAATCAAGTCCATACCAACTAGTTCAAGAACTTTCATCCTAGTTTCAGATTCTGACACTCACTTTCTGCGTTAAGTGTTCTCCAGAGAACAAAAATACAAATAATTTAGTTTTGGACTCATGTTTTCAACCAGACTCAGTAGAGTTGCATGGATTAGTGGTCTTCACTATCAAACTTGTAATGTGTATTATTAATTTTTACCTTCCCTAATTCTAATGGGTTTTTTTCTCCTCTCAGCAGACACAGTGGAAAAATTATGTGAACACCAGTAACACTAACATGAGCACAATAAAACTGCATTACTGTTAATCAGTCTGATGGTGGAAAGATGAAGGTCCTGTCAAGTTTGCACCCATCAGTCTTGCTCGGTTTTAATCATGATTCATATTTGTTTGTAATTATACGATTTATTAGTACGTTATGTTTTTGTCATAGCAAAACAGAACCCCAGAGGTCCCCTGCCTTCTGAAGATTTTAAAATAAAAATATCACAAACTCTCAAGAAGCTGGCAGCAAATGAAGGAGAAAAGCCTAAAGAACACAGGTGTCATTCATCTTCATCCTCTAGTCTCCCTAAAACCTCCTTTGTGTTAGCATTTTCAAAACCAAAAAATAATAAATATAATTAATTTCTGACTTTGAAACTGACACATAACTACAATAACTCCTTGATATTTTTTGCCAGCTTATTCAAAAGTTAAATTCTGGTGTAAAAATTACATCTTTTTTTCCCAGACCTTCACTTTCTTGAGAAAACAAACTCACACACTATTTACATAATGAGGAAAGGAAAATAAACCAGCAAAACATGGCAAAATGTCTCCATATACCTTATATTCTTAAAATATACAGTAAAACTAAAATGACCAGCCTGACCATCACCTGAACTCAGAGCCTTCATACATCAAGCACAGCCTCTTAAAGACAACCTGGACCCAACAAACACAGTACCTATCTTAGCTGTTACTTCAGAGCAAGCTATGCTCTTAAGAAGACTTTGAAAAGAGAACTGGTTCCTTAATTCAAAAATCACTCTGTTTCTATAATACTAATTGAATTGCCAAATTCCATGAAACAGTGTAATGCTGAGGGATCCTCAAAGAAACACAGAATAAAAAAAGCAATGTGATAATGGCTGTATTTTCAGAAACCAATTAGTGGCTGAGTGTTCAGTGAAAACTCAGGTCACAAGCAATTTAGATGCTCCCTAGAGGTAGTAATTCTTAGTATTTCCCTATTAGCATAAATCCTGCTGAACTTCCACAAATTTTGCTAAGAACCTGTCTCTTCAGACACTACAAATAACCCCCATTTGCTATCTTGCAAATTTAGCTTCCCATCTGTATAGAGTCACAAGGCTCTCTGCCTTCTCTCTCATTACAGCAGTGACAGACAGCTCCCACAACTCCTGCCTCTCTGTGGAATGAGGATGAGGCTACTTTCATTGTAGTGGTGGCTTCTTTCAGAATCCTCAGCTGCTTTGCAGAAATGTTGATTTTCATTTTCTCTTTTATTTCAAAGGATCCGTTCTCGAGAGCCCAAGCCCACTGCACAACAATGTCTACAACAGCTATTTTACAGCTGCAGCACTAGCTACTAGTGAACTGCCTTCTGGACAGTCCAATTAAAAGTTTCCATACTGCCTGACTCTCTCTTCCACTGAGCATCATGCTGGCTTGAGGTGAGATCACTCATGACACCTTTGAACACCTGTGTGTATGTGTTTACACAGAGGTTCTGCCTGGTTCCTCTTTTGTATCTGCAGCTTTTCACAGCCTTCTATCTTTAAATGCTTGCAGTTTATTCTGTGATTTGCTTTTTGACTTGTGTGTCCAGCCTCGCTAGTTGGTATCTAAGATACTAAATACATGTGAAACAGTAACTCCAAGTAAACTGCTGCTGAGGGGACATCGGGCCCTAGTGTGAGCAATCAATGGAGAGAGTGAAGAAGAAAAACAGCTGTTCCTGCAGAAGAGTTTCTGAAACACATAAACTGGGCACAACAGCCTCTGACACATACCAGTGGCTTGGTGCAAAGCTGAAGAAAATATCATTCCCCAGTTTCCAAAAACAAACATTTTGCTCTAGTTAGTTTAATCACAGCAATATTTAGCACTGCTCTTGGAGCTGTGTACCTCTTTTAGCAGCAAGGAAGCTTTGAGTGACCCACCCACCATGGTTCTACTAGCTTACCCCTACCAAACCTGGGCTTTACTAAGCCCTGATACTCTTAGTTAAATATAAGGCTAACCCTTTGTTTCAGCTCCAGAGGGGGTAATTAGCACAAAGCAGCTAGACCAGTTCTACAGAAGGAAACATGAGCTGAAAGTCTCAATTCTCACTGGATCACAAGTGAAATTCACAGAGAAATGACTACCCTGAACTTTACAGTTGTTATCTAGCCTCTGTTATTCCTCCAGCTCTGGCTGCTGCATACTATCATTCATGTTATCATCCATCTTCATGCATGCACTGCACAATTGTTCATGGAAACAGGGAATGATAGCAAAATCCTACCTACAGTGATCATGGGCACACATAACAACAGTTCCCAGAGGAGATGGAGACATTCTCTTGGAAAGGTTAAAATTACAGTGTGGCAACTATAACAGTACTCTTGAAAATGTGAAAAAGAAGGCAGAATTCAGTATGCAAACACATTCATGTAAGTCCACTCAACAAACCAGTTTTGTAAATATATTGAGAACTTAATTTTTACATTTACTTTTAAATTTATCTGTAACTTTGCTTTATATACTGCAACTATACAGTAGACCAAAACTTTTGATTCAGCCATACATATAACACAGGGTTGACATAATTTTATTTATTTTGATAATCCCATTATATGCCAGACTCACTGTCACGTTCCAATGTACCATAGGGTGTTTTATATTGACTGTGGCCATTCACCCTATAAAATTTGTGGTAGGATAACTGGAGTTTTTGGCAGGTGGTAACGTGTGGGAGGCAGTTTGGAACTCTATGTTAAGTGCATTAGCTGAATGTTTGTGCTAGAGGATCAGCAAAAAAATCACAGGCATAAATAATGGAAATGTCATAATTTAAGTTTCAGAGATAAATATCCAAGAGATGAACTGGATAGTTCACCCCTCCACAAACCTTTCTTTCAGCCTCTGAAAACACAGAGATCACAGCATTAACAACACTTAAGTCACGTTTTCACCGTTCCATTGCAAAACAGAAGAGCAGAAACAATTTTTCAAAGCATTCTGAAACATAATATGTCCATATATTCCATTACAGCACTATCATAAATCACTGTGAGCCATGAGTAGTATGGGTTTACAAGACTATGCTCTTCATAAATGAAAAACTGATTGGGTCCCCATTTGCTGAGAACTTATCTGCTGATAAACCTGTTTGAATTAATTAGCCACTAGGGAATGACAAAGATTTGATTCTGGAACTCTCAGTGATTTTCTATTGGATATTTTCACCTTTACTGATTGACTTCACTGTGCAGCTGATTCACAAGTCTCAGCTATGTTTTTTGTGCACTAAGAGCTTTTCTGCAAGACCAAAGAAAAATGCAAAGAATGTCCTGGCCCTTTATTACAGGCCAAGCTTAAACAAGAGAGAATCTTGAGCCAAAGTCTAAAGCAAAAAGGAACCATCTGAGCCAAGGTGTTTTTTTTTTTTATCCCCAGCCATTTTTAAGGGGTCTTCCAACTGTATGAAACTCAGCCTTTGCTCCCTTCTGTTTAGTGTTTTTAATCCCAGGGGGCACAAATTCCCTGCACAGCTGAACCCAGACTGTTACCTAGGAACCACTACATGTAGAGGAGGCAGCTGTGTTTCTTCTTGCTGATAGTTTTTTTTTCTGCCAGTTCCTGAGAAAGATGAAAGCATCCCAGCATGCCCAGCCCCACTTTCACGGTCCCTGGCACTGTCACTCACCTGTGGAATATGTCCCTGGCTCACAGGATGGAGCACTGTGAAGGCTGTTCTGGAATCCATTCAGTTGCTTTTCAGTGGAGATGACCCTAAGAGGTAAAACCATAAAATCAGACAGAGATAAGAAGTGATAGAGCAAGGAAGAATAAAAGCCTCAAACAAAAAACTGAGAATTCCCCTGGTTTACATAATCTCCCTGGGACTGTAACCATGAAGCTATGCCTGAAGGCGGGATGAAAAAGGCATGTGAAAAAGTCAGTGACAGCAACTGACCCCAAAAAAGCAGAGCAAGACAAATTAACAGTCAAGCCACCAGGAAAACTTCGATGTAACTGAAACACTTCATTGCCCCACGTGCCTTGGAAGCTGATTCTAGAGAATAAAGAAGACAGTAAATTGCACTGGACCACCAACATACATTGCAAGTAGTCATGCTGTGGTCATCTCAGTCCAATGATTTGAAATAAAGTGATTGAGCAACTGTTGCACAGAAATGCACACGCTGGCAAAACATGCTAAATTCAAGAGTTAAGTCTTTGCGCCTTGCCTCAGCCAGAGAGAGCTCGTGTAGCCAAGATTTCTCACTTATCTTGCAAACTGAGACACAGGGGATGCATCTCATTTTCAGTAATCCTGTGCCATTCCTCAAGCAGATATCTTATGCAAATCCTTCTGCACTGATCTCAGCACTTCAGTTACAGCAAAACTATACTCTGTAGACTATAACTGCACTTCAGCTCACAAAGATTCATTACCAAACTGAGTCCAAGGTCTCCTACAGAAAAATTTGGTCTACTCACAAGACAAGAGCAAGCCATACAGCTGCAAGCATCTATTCTGTCTTTAAAAATTTATACAATTATCCATCTATTCCTGGTTTGTCCTTTCCTCCCTTACTCTTCCTTGCTTTTCTTCCTTCTGGCCCAACTCATTTCTGATCACTGCAGACTTCTGTGTGCACTCATCTTTGCCAGAGTCCTCCTTCAGTCTTTCAGCTCTGCAGGGTTACAGTTGCTGTCAGTTCTTCCCCTGAAGAGCATCATGATCTCCAATCCCTGTCAGGATGCCCTGACAACTAACAGACTGTTATTCACTGTTTAAATTGTAATTCACTGTTCGAACACGTGCAGTTTCTATGGTTTTATCTGAAACCTTCTGCTTCCAGATTTCAAGGTCAGCAAGTTGCCAGTAACCCAGATGTTTCTGACAGCTAAAAGGTCTGTGAGGCACTCCTGAATTTTAGGGAAATCAACTGGAGTCCACACATGAAGGGAGAGGGATGCAGATACATTTGCATACCACAACCCCCTACTTCTGTCAGCCTTAACTGGAAGTGCTACTGTCAAGTTAGGTGCCTGTTTCTGTGTTTATTGTCTCTTGGAGAGAATTTTGCATCCGTACTTAAGGGATTTTTTGTGCTGATATTGCACGGTCCTTCTGGGAGCTGAGAATCCAGATGGATCTTTATGCTTCTTACACAGAGGTTCCATGCTCATAATTAGTTTGTCCACTTTAACAGACAGCCAAATTCAGCTCACCCTTCTGTAAGCAGAATGCAAGACCAGTAGTTGAAGAAGTAATCAAGAATGCCAGCAAGTACAACAAGAAGAAAAAAGCAAAACAGGGAACAGTCACTCTTTTACCTTATTGTTCAGAGAATTTCTTTATCTCTACAGACTTGCCCTTCTTCTCTGCCTACCCACAACGTTGGGTACCTTGATTCTTGCAGTTTCAACAGTCACCTCATTCTCAGAGCTCATTCTCAGCTCTGCTCCTGAGATCTCCCACCATGCCAAGCTCACTTCCTCATACTCTCTGTGCTGTCCTGAAGGAAGCTTCAGTGCCAGAACACATTCACTGTTTAAACTGAGGTAATCCCTTTCCACTTTCTTCCTCCTTGGGTTGGCTGAAATCCTACTGCCTTTTCTCAGTTTCCTACTTTTAATGTCTGTGTTGTTTTTGCTTCCACTTCTCCAGTGCAATCCATTGTTATGTTCTCCATTTCTTTTTCAATACTAACAAGTTCCCAACTGTCCCCTCCATTTAAATATCTGCCATTGCTCTTCTCTATCTCCTACACAGCTAATTCCTCCTCGAAACTTACACTGTCTTCTTTAATTTAGGTACTAGACTAGCACTAAGCTGCCCAGCCTTGGACTGCAAATTCTGTTCCACAGGTGAAAGAGAAATACTTTTTGACTGAATTTTGAACATCTTTGTTGTAACAACCTCTTTCTGGGATGCTACAGAGGCATCTAAAGGTCCAGTGGAGGCAGACAGATGTGACACTAACATATCCACCTCACAATAAGCCCAGGTTTGACAAGAGGACAGCAACAGATGTAAAGACCCAGAGCCAGGGAAGCTTGCTCCTCTTTGTTATTCTTGGATGGGGTAACCCTGCATGTGTATCTGTGCATATGATCTGGGGCTAGCCAAGGGCTACGAGCTACAGGTCCAGGGAGTCCAGCTGTGTCAGGGTGTTAAATCAAGGCATGTCTCTCAGATGCTCTGCTTTCACTGCCAAAAATGTCTAAGGGTCAGGCAGCCTGATTAACCCAGATATTCGGGAGCTGAAAAAACAAGCGTGCTGCAGTACAGCAGTAGCAAAACAGTCAAAGGGGTTCAGTAACTGTTAGATGTGTGTGGTGCTGCCTGTCCTCTTCTCAGTGGGCACTCAGTTTGTGTGTGTGATGTACCCAGCTCGCTAAAGACACTTCACACACGAGCAAGACAGGACACAAAAGAGCCATCGTGTTTTACAGGACTCGCTCTGTGATCATCATCTGCTGTTGGCACATTTGCTAGGCTTGGCCAGTGCATTCTAGAAAAGCTGGCTACTTCTGTGTCCAACTGCAGTCAGGACTCCTCCCCATCCTGGGACAGATTTCCTGAACACTGGAGAAATGGATCCCCTCTACCCTATTTCTGTACTAGTTACAATAGAGAAGAACCTTGGCTCTTCTACTGCTGCCGCCATGTAAAACAAAGGAGAACATGGTTGAAAGATTTTTGTGCTGTGGTGGCAAGACTTGAAAGGAATATTTATTTCAAAAGACTTCCTGACTAGAGTTGCTGGACATTTACAGAGATGTTCAGTACAAGAAATTATGCCATGCTGATCAATATCCCCAACAGTTTGTAATGTTCCAATCTACTGCTGGCAAACATGGTGACCTTGGTCTCTCTCTGGTAACATCTTGAACAACATGCAGCTTTTCCCTGCCTAGCACTTCCTCCCCTTATATACAGTGGTCTAATATTGACAGCTCAATTTTTCTGAGATGTTTTATTTGACTGATGGTTCTGTTCACAGGTTGATTAAAGCCCTACTCTTCTTGACACTGTCAGGGAGGGAAGGTTTCTGGAAAGTTACTATGTGAATGATAGCACAAAATCATAGCACAAAAATACGACTTATTCCAAAAAGTAGAAAGATTTTTCATCTACCATCAGTCCACTCTGGTGAACAGTTGAATTAATGTATTTTTCTACTTTACATGCTGTCATTCTATACACCAAACACCATTTCCAGGGAACATCTGCTTCATTCCATAGCTTACAAACACTGTATCTGTGATCTCTATCTCAAAATATCAGCAGGTCTCTTCATTGTTCACAGATCTGTCAATAATAGCGACAACATGAGCAGTGGGAAAGACCCAGCCTGACTCTGGGAAAGAAAATAGAGTTTTTTTGTGTTGGCTGTTCAAAAACTATCTGTTAGTGATACGAGCACATTTAATCAAAACCATGGAGCCCTGTGAGACCATTTTATGGCACCATATTTCAGCACAGAGCTGCATGCTAAACCATTTCTCCCAGTTAGCCTTTTTCCACACCTTAATATGGGCCCCAGTTTTCCACTCTGTTAGTTTAAGCAAGGAGTCTGCTTTGGACACAATCCATTATAAAGTCAACCTACCACCTTTTACAAAAACAAGAGAAGCCAGGAACTGAAAAGACAAGACTGAATTGTCTGGCTGTTCCATTACTTTTTTCTTTTATGTTTCAACCAGAAAAGTGTCTAACTAACTAATTTTTGAATTAGTCAGTAATGCTCATCTTTAGCATCTCATTCTGTTTGTAGTTGAGCTTTCTACCTCTTGTTTCTGCCTTTTCTGGAAGCCACGTGTGCTAGCTGGGAGAGAATTGATAACGCATGCAAGGAGATGGGTCAAACAAAAGTGATTTTAGTTTTGTCATCACAGTCCTGTCTCTGAAGAAATTCCAGAAACAACTTTAAAAAGGTGATCTGTATTAAGATGTGAAAGGTGATCTTTATTAAGATGTGAAACAAAAGCCAGGCAGTGCAAGAGCAAACTGAAATAAGGTTTGGCCTTATATATGAGGGGAGAAAGAGACATGAATGGGATTTGTTTCAGTGAGTCTTGTAGAAATAACACATAGCCCTGAGATCCTCTTTGAGGAAAGAGATCAGAAAAACAGCCAAGAAGCATTAGGGAGTGAGAGAAGGCAGCAAGTCAAAAGTGACCTGACAGACAAACAAAGCAGCCAAAAAGATGTTATGGAGAGGGATATTTGCCATGTTATAACCTAAGGACATGGTAGTCTCACTGGAAAAGTACAGCTTTGGGCGCCACAGTCCAAGCACTCTGACAAACTGAAGAAAATACAGTAAATTCAAGACAATTAAGGACTTGGCAGGTAGAACTACCATCTGGGGTTAACAAAACCTCAACAAGTCTAAGCAAAATCATGTTACTCCAAGAAGCAAAAGGATATTCAAAAGATGGAAAGTATTTACATGAGGAAGTGTTTAGGGTTCAGGAAGGAGGAACAAGGTACAACAGGCTGAAACAAAGGAAAAATTCAGATAGCACATCAAGAGAAACTAGCTGATAAAAAGGTTGTCTAGATTCTTAAATACATTTTTATAACACACAGCAGAGTTTCTACCACTGGACTTTTTCAAAAGCAGACTACACAATGTGTCTGAGAATATTTTGTACAAATTATCAGGGCCTGTAGAAAATGGGCTGGAGCACGCAAGCCATCTTTTTCCTCTCCAGTCTATATTCCTTTGGCTCAGAGGCTTTTCTCCATTCACTCTCCTCTGTAGATGTGTATCTGGTCTTTTCCTGACAACAATGAATGGATTAAATTAGCCTGAGACATAGCAGTTTTTAAACCATCAGTTCTCAGTGTGCTGGAAATACAGCTAGGCACTGTTGTTTTCCATGTAAGTGAAAAAATGTTACTGCAAGATCCCATGAATGGCAAGAATGGGTTTGGAGCCTTATGCTGGAGACTGAAAGGCAACTTGGAAAATATTTCCGGAGCGGCTCCTTGCAGCCTTCAATACTTGGATTAGTTTTCTGAAATTCTGAAGGAATCTTTTGCTTTTTTTCCCCCTTCTGTGCATTTTTGGTGCTGAACTTTTTCCGGTTTTCCCACACTCCTGCCTGTCACAGAGCAGAAACCACAAAAATGCAGCAAAGTAAAGTCTGTCCAAGGAGCTGCAATTCCATCTCACAAGGATAAACATTTCCTTTGCCAAGAAGTGAGCACAGCACACCGGCATCTTCAAATCCACATCCCTGCTGCCCAGCAGAGAAACCCACTGACACAGCCTGTCACCTGTGCTGACAAGAGCCACCCAACATGAAAGAAATCAGACAGCAAAGCTACCAGAGCATACCTGCCAGACCTGCTGCTCACATCTGCATTTGCTGAGCTGACAAAATTTACCAACATCTTGTTTTCTTTTTAAATAGTTTCAGGGGATTAACTCTGTGTGCTATCTCTTAAGATAGGCAAGAGTACAGGCAGCAAATGTACAAACTTCCCCAAAGCAGTTCTGTCCAAGTTCCTTAAATATGCCTTGCAGTTCCAGATTTGATTCACACTCAGTGACTGCATCTTCATAAGGTGTCTTTCATCAGTAATCTAAAACTAAAACTTCTCTCTTTAAACAGGAAGTGAAAATGGAATCAGGAAACCTCCCAGGAGCTTGCTCTGAAAGCTTTACAACTCTTCTGGCTGTAGAGTAAGTACAAAGAAGGAAGTTATGAAATCAATTTTTCAGGATGAAACAAGTCTGAGGATACATGAGGAAAAACCTGATGAAGGATTTAGACTAAAGCAGTTCTGCCATTTAAGAGGAGATAAACAGAGCTGAGGAAGCTGAAAACCCAGAAGTCTTGCTCACATTTTCTTATAATGCACAAAAGAGAAGACATATCAAGAGATTGAAAGGAAACATACAGTCAGTAAGCAAAATTTCCTGGTGAATATTATTGTTTGTTTTTAAAGATAGCATTTGTTTCTAAAGATAACTGTCAAATCCATCCACTTATCTTACAATAGCAAGTATTATTTAAATAAAAGTTTACTGAAAGTTAAAAGAAGGATTTCTAGAGTTAAAGTGAAAAGCTATCATTATACCAGGCACAATATAAACATTTCAAATGAAATAAACATTTGTGCTTGAAGGCCTAAATCCAACATGGTGTGTTAAATTTATGGGAAAACTTGGCTCAGGGGTGGATTATCTTGTTAAAGGTATTGAATTGCTTTGTTTTTGGCTTTTCTTTTTTTTTTTGGCACCCTCTTCTGACCCATCAGATTCTAGCCCCCATCAAAGATTAGACAGAGGGAGTGACTTAAGTGCCTAAACACAGATGTACCATAACTGGTGCTCTCAAGTTATTTGAGACATCTGCACAAGACTGACAGATACAACAGAAGATCTACAGAAGACTTGTACTCATGTGGAAGAGCAGCTGGAATTCAGGTGGAATAGCCCAGGGCATCCAAAATGCCACCAGCAATCTGTATTAGGTTACTGAGTCCCACTCTGGGATCAGTCTGACAGTTCCTATGTCCTTACCTTTCTGTGATGTTACAATTACCACCCATATCCTTGTGAAACACACAACTGCAACATATTTCAGCATGTACACCTCAGGTTATTCTGAGATTTATCCTGGACAGCACAGCCAAAGAGATCTGTCAGAGCCAGATGCAGTTCCTTCTCCAATATTCATTTTTAGGGGAACCAGTGCCAACTCCCTATTGCGGATGGAAGAGATAAAACTTACTTGGAAATCCTCTGGGCTGCAGCCTTGCTGATCACTGCCTGTCTGTGGTTTGTTGGAGGCTTTGGAACCAGCTGAGGAGCTGTACTCTGGGATGGCATCACTTTGTGCAAACTAGCTGCCTTCTGGATACTAGAAGTGGCATTTGATGTCTTGAGAGCATCAGAGCCAGCTGCCAGAGATACAGGACTGGTGCTGGATTGTGAGCAGTTGGCAAAAACAGCCTGGGTAAAAAAAAGAAAAAAAATCCCATAGTAATTGGTGATTACCTCTGTGAACATTGCTGAGAATGCTGATGGAGATGGGTGACATTTTTCTCAGTGACCCCAGGGCTCCAGGGAAAGTCCCACACATGAAGAGTTAAGTCAGTGAATTTGATGCCCTTGGAAGCCAGGAATAGCTTCTAGGAAGGCAGACAATCTCACTACTGCCACAGAATTCTACTATTCTGGATTAAAAAACAAGAGCCCAAATCCTCAATCTAATCTTGCATGGGCTTCCACCCACAAAAAAAGTAAAGATTTCATTACACTGACTTTCTGCATTATCTTGCTAAATTATTATTTATGTGGAAGGTAGGACTGAGACACAGTTCTGTGAAAAAGAAAGGTTATGGGAAAGATGATAAAATGCTACTGATTTGGCCTGTGTAGGTGCGTGGAATAACAGAAAAGACCCAGGGTACCTTCTCCTGAAAAAGGAACTTTAGGTCCACCAACGACAAAAAGGAAATCCCCAGTAATATCAGGGAACAGAAAATATTTCTATTCCTATAGCATGTGGGAGAGCAAGCACGTTGGAGATATGACAGGGAACAAAAGGATCTGTGTGTTATGAGACACTGGAGAACTGAGCAATGGCCTGGCAAAGCAGGGAGTGGAGAACATTTCCCCTGTGGGAGCTCGGCAGACTGCTAAACTCTCTTCAGAAAGGAGCAACCTGCTGGGAGTTCTGCTTTGTCTTTCCTCGAAGTCAGATTCCCAGCACAGAGGCAACACTGTGACCTTATAATTTGGCATCCAGAGGTCAGTGATAGGAGATAAGGCGAAGAGCTGAGCCCTCAGCGTGACCCTGGGAGCAGTGCCCTTCCCTGAGCTTGTCCTCAGCTTCTCCTCGGGTGGAAAATACACAAAGCCACAGCAAATGGGCTCCAGGCTCCAGAGAAAACCACAGTCTGAGAGCTGGCTGAGTGTCAGCACACAGACAGGAAAAGCCCCTCTCCCCCGCAATTGTCTGGCAAATGGCAGAGCAGCGCTGTGTGGGAAGGCGTTTCTGACAGGCAGAGCTCTGGGGAGACAAGGAAGTGCAGGAGCCAAAACAGGCCTGTTTCCTAACGAGAGCTCTCTGACAAGATGCCCTTCAGCTCCCAATCCTTCTTAACCTCTCCCTTCCCTCAAGCTCTACCTTGACTGCAGCTTGCAGATTCTCAATAAGGAAGCTAGTACAAGGGCAGAAGTCTGGAAAACAGCAGTCACGCCCCGCCTCTCCCCAGAAAAACAAACCAAAATGGAACTTGGTTTACTCTCTTGCATCTCAGAGCCTGACACACCGTAGGGCTGGGATGGAGACCCTCAAGTCACTGCACTCACTTCTTATCCAGCAGTGACATTTCACTGTGAAATTATATTATCTGTCTTTCCTGTAAATTCTTCTCCTTGTTACTAAAATCACTAAGATCCTGGAGTCCACAACGCAGTCAGTCACAACCCTTTCCCTGTGTTGATATGCACTGGCAAGGAGGGCCATGACTTTGAAGAAATAACAAGCATGGATGCTCTAGCAAAGTCTGATCAGCAAAAACTGTTGAAACCTGCCTAAAGAAAGGTCATGGATGTTTTTCTTGGGGGTTACAGACTTGCGAAAACGCCTTTGTCTCCACAATGTGCTGAGATTCTGGCTGTCTTCCAGGCAAGGATGGGGAGGTTGGAATCTGACAAGGACCACAGCCTCTGGATTCAGCTACAAAGGATACTGCCCTGCTGTGAACTCCGTGGGGACAGGACAGGAAACCAGGAGAAGCTTCTGTGCAAATAAAGAGGACAGACGGGGAGAGCACAGCCTGAGCACACAAAGGAAGTGTTGGGAAGCTTTCAGCACATCCAAAACATAGGGGACAGACCTTATCACTCAGGAGTGTGAAAACTAAGGGTCTAGGGAGAGCAAAAGCCTAGACAAACCCTGACAGATGCAGCCCTGAAGCAGGCAGCACCCTACAACTACTGCTGCTTCAAGTGAAAATCTTTCAATCACAGCTCCCAGGCTGGCAGATTTAACTTGATGTTAAGGAGACATCTGCTACCCTAACAAGTCTCTAGGGCTAAAATCTGAAAAATATTAAAATTTGATAAGATATTTTAGCTAAAATTTCTGTAAGCTATTAGTGAGTTAATTCTTGTGCATAATTTTCTGGGGAGGAACAATAGCATTAACCCTGTCTTCCCCATGAAGAAAGTTAGCACTGAGACTGACAGAGAAAGTATTTTTCCCTACATCACAGACTGAAGCAATAACTCCTTGCTTCAACATCTACAAGAACACCATAAACAAAGAATTATCTGTACAAAAAGAAAAAGGAATTTTTTAATCAGAAAATCTCAATGAGTACACCTTGTCAGTAAGGACAGTGAACATCTAAGAGTATTATTCTGGAGCAGCTAAGTTTGGGCTGTTAGTGATTAAAAGCAGAAAAGTAGTTTAGTACTTTCAAGAAAAGCAGATATATTAATGATCTTTAAAAACAGAAAGAATGTTCCTGGCACTTACCATCCCTGTATCTAACACCCATCCCTAGCACAGAAATGGAACAAATGTTGCAAGCAAAAACATGCTCATTGTGTGACCAGAGCAGGTAATGAAGCTCATTTCCTGTGAATCTGTTTTGCAGTATCTAATATAAAGCATAACCCAAATTATGCCTCCCTTCATGGGTCTGGGCATTCTTGTGTTGATTTTGTGCTGTCTAATTAAGAGTGGTCTCATGCTGCAGCCTTTGCCTTAATGGGAACAGTAGTTGAACCCCCTTCCCAGATATATAGCTCTTGATTTTAATGAAATCTGTATGAAACATAGCTGTGAGATTTCTATCCCACAGTCATTCACATTCAATTGGATCAGCAAATCCGAAAAAGATGAGAGACTCAGCAGTGCATGAGAACTGACAAACAGATGTACACACACACACACATGTATTGCATAAAGATACAACTAATTCCAAATCCCTGGCACTGCAAACTGAGATGTTTATAAGCAATAAACAATAATGAGGTTTTAAGTTAAAAAAAAAAAAGAAAAAAGGAAAAACCAAACCCAACAAAACACAAGTCTCAACTTTCAGAAAAGCAATTAACAATAACATTGCAAAAATACAGAGAATTAATAGGCTTGGAAGACCTTTCCAGTCATATAAATTGTTTAGTGGAAATTCTTTTGAACACATACTAATGCATTCAGTTAAATCTGTTTGGATACAACAATCAGTTGAATTGAAAATTCAGAAAGTGGCAATAAAAAGCAGGCTCAAAATGAACTTATAACTACCACAGTGTTAAACTGCACTAAGAAGAGTTTCTTGGGGTCTTAAAAAAGAACAAGCTCATGGTATGCACAGACTGTCCTGAACCATGTCCTCTTTGGTAAATTCTTCAGAGCAAGAAAAGGAGTTATAGTATATTCAGTTGACTTGGTGCTTTCTGTTTTATTTCTCTTGGTACTGCTAGCTCTCTGGGGCAAGGATTGGGCTGTATCATTGTACTGGAAAGATACTTAAAACATCTGGGTGTTACCATCATTCTAATAATAGTGGCAGGATCAGAAACATGGGGACAAAATTTCAGCTGGTATAAATCAGACTACTGCTTCCAGAGCGGTTGTTCTGTTTTACTTACACTGAGACTTTGACTCATCAGTATCACAAGACTCAAATAGGAAAAATGGCAGTTAGCACATTTAGTGGGAAAACAATCTTAGGGAGAAAGCTGCAAAACAAGAGTGAACAAGAAACTGAAGGAAAAGAGATACTGCAAATCTGACAGCAGTTCCAAATATAACAGTTTAGAAAACAGTTTAATGATGTTTGAGGCTGCATTCAAAGATACCCTGTATCCTCAGGCAGCAATAATATAGTTCTAGGACTACTAGGAATATTATTCACAGTACTCAGCATTTCCAGCCAGATCCAAATAAATGGTAAGGATGTCAGAAGAGAATCACAAATATTAAAAGACAAAAATTTGCTGAACTTCATAAAATGAGGAATATTTCAGAGGACATACAATTTTTTAAAGGACTGAGAAGAGAATTATTTAAGATGAATTTAGCCTAATCTTCTCCATCATAAAATCTACTTAAACTTGTGATTGAAAATGTGATCACATAACTGCCCACACAACTCATTAACATGATTCATGTCTTATTTAACACGAGCCTTTTTGATGTAAGCAGGACTGAGAGGGACCATACCACCATACAATTTCACTTCCCTTGTTTTAATTTAGCTTTTTTTCCCATGTGAAATGTTTGGCATAAAATTTTAAACTCAGTGGATGCTAGGCTAAGCAGACAGAACATAGTCACACGAAGAAGGAACCTCCCTAACAGCTAATGGCATCTTTCCAGTACAGGAAACAATTAGGGAATAAACAATGATGGTATATTAACTGTCTTGCCAACTGCAGCAGTGATAATAACATCTAGGTCATAACATGTCACATGAAGTCTCCTTTAAACATTAAAAATACTGCTGTAAGCCTGTTTTTCTGGTCTTTTGGTTTGATTTTGCAATTCTTGTTCCTTGACTTTACTGTTATCAGATTTAAGCTTCTTGTCTCTACTTTCAAACTCCTTCCCTTCTATTTTTGTTCACTTCTCTCAAGGTCTGTACCGTGTCTATTCCTGCTCCATATCACTCCACCTATTTGTTTCTTAGATTCTCATCCAGTCAGTTTGGTGTTTTTCTTTTTGTTCGAGAAATCAAGTACCTATTCTGGCACCAAAGATCTATTTCTACCATACTACACTGTGTGAACCAGCTCCTGCATACAATGAGTGAAAACTGTTCCTTATTATTTCTCTTCCTCCACCCACACAGCATTTGATATTGCACAGATTGTCAAATGCCTGGAGAAATCATCATCATTCTTAAGTGTCTGGAAAGTGCTCAACCAAGAGTGGGTGCTGCAACAAAGCACACAACAAGCCTTCACATTAACACACGTGATAAGACAGATCTACTGCATGGAAGAGTCTTATGACACAAATACTTGACTAGAAAAGCCCATGCCTCAGTCTTGGGGGACACTTTTCTTCTGCTGTGGGGAGACTGAAAAAATTTTAATGTAGCAGGCAAGACAACAAAGGATGGAGTAGAGCTCAGTTTATGGCTAGGAAGAGAAACAAAACAGCAGGCAATGGGAGGTAGGTAGCATAGGTGACACTGACAAGGAAATGTGGTAAAGCCACGCAGGCCAGGATAAGCTACATGAGCTCTAGCTAAAAAGGGAGGACAAATGAAGGTCAGTATGAAAGGATGGTGCAGAAGTCAAAGCAGTGTGGATGGGAAGATGCAGGTCAGAGAATGCATAAGCACCAGAAAAGAGAAGGCAGTTCTTAGAAAGCCAAAGTTAAAGGACTGAAGTCTGAGAAGCTACTAGCAGAAGGAAGAAGTCAGTGACAAAAAATTAGAGAGGGTACAGGGGAAGACAAGGGTAGTGCCATGACTGGCAGAGGATTGATGCAACTGTGACTGGAAGAAAAAAGATGGCTGGCTCCATACAATGTCTTGGACAGGAAGCGTCCAAGAGACAATGATTTTATTAAGATGACATTTCATTCATGACAGAAAGTCTGAAGGCCCCATGTTCAGCAAGTATTCTTCTTTGTTAACATCAAATTCAGCGCAGCCTGAGTACTGCAGCATGGCAATAGCCTCAACACAGCAACTCCAAAATGCTTGGCTCAGAAGGAGAAGGGAGGGAGAAAAAGGAGGGGGGACGTTGTGGGGGTGAGAGGAGGTTTAACAAAGAATCATTTTAACAGAAACTCCTGAGTAATGGCTCTGTCCCAGGCCAAGAATAACATCAGCTCAATGTCAGCAGTTAGAAGAGGGCTCAGCCAGGCCCCATGGCCAGCTCCAGCCTCCTCACAGGCACAAGCCAATTTATGGCCCTTTCCTGAGCTCGTGAGCAGCCACATCTGCCCACCCAGAGCCCAGTGGACAGAGATGAAAGGAAGACCTCCTGCGTGGAGTGGGAGTGAGAAGACTGCAGGTGAGAGAAGTTGAGGATGGAAACTACGTGGCTAAGTAAGGCTCTTGAAAGAAGGAGAGCAAGGAGCAAAAAGCAGAAGGGCTTCTCCTTCAAGATGCTTCCAGAAAAGGATGAGGGCAATTTGCCCTGTTCTCAAGGACCCTGACTAATGAAGGGAAGAGTGGGTGTCCTGACCTCCATGTGTTAGGTCTGTTCATGGGAGTCCAGTCATGCCAGACAGGCATGCGTGCAACAAACAGCTCCTTGCTACTGGAGACCAAGCTGTTTTGAATGAAGGTTTGCTCACCCAAAGGCAGGGAAGCCTTTTGGACTTCACTCAGAATACATCTCTCTCTCTCCATAACAACGAGGTAACAAGTGTATCAATTAAGTCATTACAACCTGGAAAGATTCTCCCTACAGAGTGGAAATGCTGTTCCACACACAGTGGTCTACCTTTGGCATCTAGGAGTCAGCCAGAACATCAGTAATACAAGCCCTTTTTAATATTTCCTCCAGCCCTTAAGATGTCAACGTGATGGAAGAAGCTATTGAGAACCACAGTATCAAAATGCTATCAAAATCACTGCAGGTAACATTGGTTTTGTTACAACCTACTTTAAGAGCTATTTCCTTCACAAAATCTCTGCTTTATGTACTGTCTCTGGTTTGTTCTGCACATCTAAGACTCAGTCAGCACTGCTACATCCCAGGCAGGATTTTTTCTTGGTTACCTGTTGCTGTGCTTGGTTTTGCTCCAACAGCTGCCTTGACTGAAGTTTCTGCTGCTGAAGTTGCTGCACAGCAAACTGAAGCTGATAGCTGGGATGTGCCAGAGGACCCCGGGCCACCTTGTAGACACTGTTCTCCACCTCTCCTTCCAAGGCAAAATGATGATTCTCTGGAGCCCTGAGGAAAGAAGAGCCATGTTTCCACCACTCTGCATATAAGGACTCCTGCCTATAAGGCACTGCTGCTTCCAAAAAAATCTCGTAATATTTAGCCAGCTAGGAATTTGTATTAAGTGGCTTTAGCAAGCACAACACCTGCTAGAGGTGCCATGTGCCAACTGCTTCTTGCTCAGCACTTTCTTGAATATAGGCTGGGACTATATTGCTAGACATTCTCTTGAGGAGAAAAAAGCAAAGGAGAAAAAAAACTCTAAACTGGAACATTTCTGTGGCTGATTAGCACTGGCCTCAGAACAGCAGCAGGAAAAATGCTGATTCCCATCACAAATGAGATAGTTATTTGTATTTGTAGAGGCTTTAACACAGTAACACAAGGCTTACACTCAGCACATACATGCTGCAGTGACAATGGAATAGAAACAGATGCAGCACAACATCCAGAGAGGATAAAGGACTGCTAGGGTGAGGTTGGAACTAGGATACTACCGACTCCCTATAATCCAAAAGGCCTGGGGGGAGCGAGATAGGCTCGTTTCTTTCATCCTCAGAGAAACGCAAGCTTTTCTTAGAGGACAAAAGGCCTCCTGCAAAGGGACAGGAGCTCTTACAGCCCAGGCTTACACGGTAGGAGTTCAGCTGTGGCCTGCAACATGATAAGCACCAGCAGAAGCTCACTAGCTTGCTTTGAAGTTTGCAAGCCTTGGCGAGAAGGCAGCACCGACACACTTCTACACAAGGCTGAGGGGCTTTGCAGAGAGAGCAGGTGGCAGACTGACAGGACCACGAGGTGTCCTCAAGAGGCTACAACGGCCCAGCAATTCAGCATTCTGTGCTCACACCACAGATGCTGTATGAGCCACTAAATCCTAACACTCCGGCTGATATAACACCCAAGCCTCAATGCCTGAGCTTCCCAAGCATCTGTGGATCTCTGACATGTTTCTCTCAGCCGCTCCTTCCAAATAGTTCCTTTGGATTCCCAGGACAGACTTCCCTTATATTTCCTATCTACATCATATGCAACCGGGATGTAAAAGATAATTGGTGTCTTTCATGCCACGATCTGGAGCCTAGGTCATGCTTCTGGCAAGGAAGCTCACTGCAATCTCTTTGCTTCAGGAACCTATCAAAACTTACAACCTAGATTCTTTAAACACATCACAGCTTGCCTTGAATGTGTTGCTCCTTCCCCCAAAAACTTTGTAATTGCAAACCCTTAAAATATTCAGAAATAAAGAGAATTCGCTCTAGCACTCTAAGCTATTCATTCAAGTTATATTATTAATTCTAGAAACTAACATCAGTTCCAACTCCTCCCCATATCCATCTCCAGCTCAGAACCAGCAATACATAAAATTCATCCTTATGAAGCTCAGGACTGAGTGATGATTTCTAAAATATAACAGTCAAGACAAAATGGAGGAGACAAAACTGATATAAACAAAAACTCCACTAAAACTGGACCTGCCAATCGCCAGATTTTGTGCCACAGAGATAATGTGCAATGACTGCAGTCTGCAACACTGTGTGGGCAACATTTTAGCAAGAACAATTCAGTAATTTCTCTGATTATCATGTCTTTTGTTTTGAGATATCTAGCAAAGGATTAGCCGTTATGGAATCACAAATACTTAAGTCTGACTTGTTAAAAATGCACCAAGATTGCTGCCTTTCTCTAAGCTTTGTCCAATTCAATGAACTCTCAATTTCTCTCATTTGGTTTCTAACTTGCACTAAATCACTTTTTCAGTTTTAACCAATATACTGGACATAATATTGCCCAGGTAAACTTGGCTTAAATTACTCAGGAAAGCACTGTTGAAACTACATTATTAAACCTTTAGGAAGAACTAAATTTAAAAACACCAAAGAAAACCACATAACCTTGGCTAAGATTTTCCTGCAGCACAATCTTGTACACAACTTCCTGTGGTTCCAATACCTCCTCTCCTCATGGCACAACAAAAAAACACTTTTTTTCTAGACACTATATTGAAAACACTGTTGCTTGCCTAAGCAGATTTTATCCTCCTGGCCTGCAGAACCCTTCTGGAGGGAATATACTTCTGTTGGCTTCTATGGTTTTTCCTTACTTACAGACAAAAATCAAAGTAAATGCATTATTCTGCATTTATGCATTATGTTGCAAAACATAACTCCAACCTCCTACAATATAAACATGCAATACTTGACAACAGAAAGCCAGTGTAGTTGCCAGTCTTGAGGTCACTTTCATAAAGAGATATTTCATTTGAAGCTTTGTAAAGTCCCCACATCACACGTTATCAAGTGCTGATATTACATCTAAGGTGATGTTTGCCCAGGTACAGAACAGGCTTAGGATCTGAAACTCAACACACTGCTGCCAAGGAGATGCTCCAGCTCTCAGTCTGTTTGCTGTGCTCATGGGAAAGCATCGTGGAGCATTTCCTATTCTCAGTCCCTGTCTGTTGGATGATGTATTAAAGCATAACAACACTTTTGCACCCTGAAGCAGAAATTAGTTCCGCCTAAGGAAATTACAACAGGTTCAGCACCATAACGAAGGCTGCAAAAGAGTTGTAGAGGACCTCACACCTTAATGGATAAAGAGTTCACTTGTTAGGGAGACTGTATAAATACCCCAAACTGAATTTAAAAGCTTTCTCAAAACTTACACTGTTTAAGGCAAAGCCAAAAATAACCAGAAAGAACCCTCCACACCCCTAATGGAAATGAGGGCTGTAGAGTCAGTACTCACAGACCTGCTCGTTTTCAATTCAGGATTACTGGTTGAACACTCATGAATGAATATTCATTCCTTCACATGTACAGACAACAGATTTAGGCACAGATGCACACACATGCAAATGGGAAATAGAAATTCCTGCCTGTGCCACCAGAAAAGATTTGGTTTCATTCTGTCAGCCAGGCTGGTTGTGAGCAATCTTCTCACAGCTTGCTCAGAATTATTTATGAGTTGCTTAGTTTAGAGACCTGGCCAGGATTCAGGCCTTCACTATGCACAGGAAATCTCAGCCTTTGGCATTATGGCCCATCCTTTGTAAGCAAGATTCTGTCCTTCCAGCGGCTCTTCAGGCTACTCAGTGTTTTTGGCAAGAAATCTACTGTGTTCCTTTCTTTCAACTGTAGTTTTCATAAAGGCTGGGCCAGAATTCTCTCTTCCAAATCACTGACAGCATAACCTCTCCGCTGCAGTTTTTCATACCACGAAAGATACAGGTTTGCTTGTGAGACCATTTTCAACAAATCATCGCGCAATTATGGTTGGGATCCAGTCCAAAAGGGCTAGAACACCATACATTCATCTCCAGGTTTTCTGGTTCCAAACCACCTCTCTACTCTAGCTCGCTTTCCCAATTTGTTAGCTCTTTTCTGATGTAAGCAACCTCGATGCAATCAGCTACTTACACCTGTACTAGAAACTAATGTCAGTGTACTGAAATGAAATGTTAATGCATTTTTTCATTGGTTACAGAAAAAAAAATGTCTCTATGAAACCCAGTCTCCATACAGAGGGGAAGTAATTATCAGCTCTTGTAAGAAAGGAGAGAGCTGGCTTTTGTTTCCATTTCAAAAGATTTTGAAGGGAATTCCAAGGACTGAAGTTGTAGACAAGACCAGACCCCAGAACATCAGTCACTGAGGATCTCATAGCTACAAAGAACTATACAACAAACAGCAACTCTGTACTAAAAGAATGACACATCAGGCTTACATTTATATTTCAACTAAAGCCTTCTTCCAATGGCACAGCTGGGCATTTGCTTGATACCAACTCCTGTGTGGCAGGCAACAATACCAATTCATGAAATACGCTGGTGTTCTCCATATATCACTCACTAAGCAGGCACTTTTGGAAAGTGTCTACATCCCACTGAAAGGCAGTGCAAACTAGGCTCAAATTATCGTGTAAATGAAGCTTCAGCATTCATGAAGAATATTTCTCTGTTTAATCCTGCTTAGTTTGTGAGAAGTGACAGGATCACAGCAGAAATCAGTAAGTCTGGAGGTCTTGCAAACTGAGAAATGTATTATTTTCCTACTAAACAAGGGAACAAGCTGACAATGAAAGTACTTTGCATCCTTTCCTGTAAAGGCTGGAGCTGAGGAGGAACAAGAGCCATTGCTGGCAATAAGAGAACCCAGTGCATTTGTAAATCAATGCTCCCACCTTGCCATAAAATACAAGATAATCCCGGGCAGCAGTTTCTTTCCCACAGGGCATTCAGATGGTATGACAAGTCTAGGAAGTTTCCAGTACAAATCCTTGGTGAGCACCAGCTGCTAGAAAGTAGTTGGCATAGTAACTAATGATTTTGTCTAGCGTGGCAGCTCCCAGCATCCTGCTGACTTATGTTCAGGCACTCAGAAAAACACAGAACATTTTCTTTGGCACACTACGTGCTTCTTCCAACCCTAACAATAGGTCCTAGATTGGGGCTGGCTACAGAGCAATGATAAACAGAGTGGGATGAAGCCCAGGACGCTGGGGTCCTGGCTGGGATGCAGAAGTTTTGGGCCTCTCACTTGCCTCAAGGCTTTTCTTTGTCTTTCTTCCTCTTTCCTTCCCCTCTGCTTCAAAAGCAATAAATTAAAAACTGAAAAACAGAGCAACAAGTCTTTGAGAATGGTTTGCTCCTGGCCTCTGCTGTTATCAGGAGTGTCTATGAAAGAGTGACTTTGGTGCAGTTTAGTCAGCAAGAGTCTACATTTCAGCAAGGGCTGTAGCTCTGATTGTGGAACATGCAAACCTCTGAAAACCTCCTGCTTTGTAACATGGCATGAGCTGTGTTACAAAGGTAAAGAAAAACAGTTCCACAAAACACCAGGGGCAAACAAAGCATTTTGAATATTCCTAAAAAAGCTAAGCCTGGGATTTTGGAGATCTGAGGCACGGGGAGCTGTCCAGAACAAGTCATGGTACAGGTACTTGGAGAAAGGGAAGGGGCAAAGCTGGCCTGTATAAAATGACAACGTCAGCACCTGACCTGCAATCTGTGTAATCTTCAAGAGAAGTTAAGGAAAAGCTTTCAGTTACTAAAGCTGCACTGGCACAAGAAACTTGAAGAACTGATTTTGGGTTGAAATCCAGCTCAAAGTGAAAAGTACAGTCTCCCATGGCAGATGTGGTGCAGGGATGCAGAAGAACTTCTGTCACAGACCATCAATCAAACTTTCCTCTGCTATTGATGAGGCATCATGAAATAGTTTCAGCCTTAGTTCTTCAGCTCCCCCTTTTCCCAGCAGCTCAAGCTACTTTTATCTACCGAAAAGGGGCTCTTACCATCATTATATCTGGGTCATGAGAAAACAGAAGATGTGTAATATCCATGTGCAAAACCTTAGGACTGAGTTGGTTTAGGCAAAAAAACATGAGAAGTTTTGTGCATTTAACTACAATTTCCAAATCCATTCACAGGTTAACTGTAAGAGCTACCAAAGGAACAATTCAAGCATTCCAGAACATTTTAATATGCAAATAATATGCAAAAATGCAAATACAATATCTCGCAAATGTCAGGAGCTCCCCTCTGCTATTCTCACAACTCCCCCTTTCAGCTGAGAGAACTGATATTGTTATAAGAATTTTACTCAGAAATAAATGTGAGCAAAAGCATCCAGCTCATTTCCTTGGGGTACAGAATCAACATATTTCAGTGTCTGCAGGAGTCCATGTGTCACACTCAGCTGCACAACTCCATAAGCAGGTATACGTTCAGAGTCAAGAATTTTTCCCCAACATTCCCAATTAAACTTCAATTTTCACTGTTTTATTATATGACATTCCTCTTATTTCAGGACTAAACCTTCACTACTAGAACCGTGCCTCCATTGAGCTCAGCCAGCCTTGGCACACTTAGCTCCCTTCTGTTTCCTCAACTCAGTCCTTTCTGGCCTTGATTGCACATCGCTTTTCTGTCAATTTTTTCCACTTTAATATTCCAGATGTGCATGCACAATAGCTATACAAGGAAAACGCACTGCCTTCTTGCTCCTTCACCTTTTTCTACAACTACTGTCAAAGTCCACAGGTTTCCTTCTTTTCTGGTATATGTTGCTGGATAATTAATTTCCTGCTCCCCAGATTCTGAAAATTATTCTTGCTGTTTCCTCACCATTGATAAACCTGGATTTTAGAATGTAAGCAATTTTTTATAACAAAGGCAATGCAGAAAAATTAAGTGCCTCTTACATCCCAGGTCTCCACATACAGGCAAAGTCCTGAGTGTTAAGTGTCTAACCTGCTGGGTTAGAAATGAGGTGCCTCAAAACAGCCTTCTGATAGTCTAGGAGGGGAAGGGCAGAATGAGATGATGGAACACTGGAAAACCTCTTCAGGAAAGGCCTAACCTATCTCAGCTACTCCTGGAATAGCTGGCATTATCAATCAGAAGCACTAAACGTGCCAGTCTCAGCAAGTTAAATCAAATATTTACTCTTCAGTGGAGATAATTTTTGTTGGGCCCCTAGTAGCATCCTTGGCTTCATGTCTGTTACAAAATACTGTCAGTCTCTCTGATCTGGGGAATATTTAGCAGGTAAACAAGCAACACTTTTTTTTTTTTCCCTGTCTTTACACACAACAGCTCTGAAATTCACTAGCAGAAAGGCTGAACCAAGAAGACAACCAACAGCCAGCTGACTGCAAAGTTCAGTGTCTTCATCCTCCTGAGGCTCATCAGGTCACTGGAAAGCTCATGAAGGTAACTGAGCTCGAGATCTCCTCCGGGTGATCTAAACTAGCAAAATCACACTTTCTACCCTCAATTAGTGCAAACACAGGGTTGAGCTTTACTGACTGGAAGGCTCTTCTGAATTCACGTTTCTTGCACAAATTTTCACACCTGCAAACACAGTCAGAGCCTGCAAAAATATTTTAACAGCAAGCCATATATACAGTAAGGCTAAAACAGAAACCTGGTATCATTTTGCTGTCATAAGGAAGTTTTGGGGAGGATTACCTGCTTAACTCTGACATGCAACTGCCTGAACTGTGTTGTGTGGTCCTACATGCCTTACCCCCAATTTTAAAGAATTAATTAATTAAAGAAGTTCAGAAGGAGCAGGGTGGGCTCAATTTACCTCACTGTACTGTCTGGATCTGCTTTTATTAAGGTTCAGACTACGAACACGTATCAAGTACCATCTTAAATGTGATCACTTATCCTAGTTCAGGCAGATTTTCTGGTGTGAACATACACACCTCACAGAATCCAAAGTACCAGAAAATGAGATGCAGAATAGCACCACTTATGGATGGGAAAGGTACTCCTCACTGAGGAGGTTCCACTCTAAAAGCCTAGCATGAATCAAGTGGACCAACTCGATGAACATAAACTGTAATGACATCCTTCTACTTTTTCTTTTTCACTGTAGACAAGTTTATTGAAAACCAAACTGAGAAAGACTTACAGGCTCTATTTCTTTCTAGACATAAAGCCTTTTTTAGTGCTTTATGCAAGGAGATTTTGCATTTTACAGTGGACAGCAACAGTAGCACACAAAGATGAAAACAGTAAATGGGCATTGATATCTGTCTAGAATATGCTTTTGACTGAGCCTGTAATGGAAGTCACTAATCTCTCCTGAAAACCCATACTCCTTACCTCTCTCTAGAGAGGCAGGGGTTAAGTCAGGACCACTAAATTAGCCCTGCACCCTGCAAGGCCTTTGAAAAGCTGCTCATGGAGTTTACAGGGAAAGAGTGAGACTGTAGCTGCTGTCCCAGCCAACATTTGGTTCCCATTACAGTGAATAAATCTCCCCCTCCTCCTTTTCTTTTCTTACCCCCTTTTTATATTAAAAGTCCATCAAACACATTTTTTTCCCTTTCATATTTTCCGTTAAGCTTCCTCCTGTGTAAGCTTTCCTGGAGCGTGGTGCTCTTTGCTATATGTGCTCAAGCAGCAGCTGCAAGATCCCAACGAGTAAGAAACTGGGGAATGAAGAAAGCAGCTCAAGGCTCCTCTTTAAATCTCAAGAGGCAAGTGAAAAGTTACAATTGGGCTGAACTGGTGAAATCTAGAGCACTTGAGAAGAACAAACAAACAAACAACAAACAGGCTGTTAAGTTTTGCAGGGTTAGGATTCACCAGATTTAGGGGAAGAGTACTCAAAGCCCTGCCCCTGCCACCATCAGCATCCCAAAAGACACAGCACAGGATGCTGTTACACTAGAGAGCTTTAAGGATTCCTTAGGGTTGTGCTGTCCAGATCTCATATCACTTGAGGCCCAAACAAAATTTTTAGTGCCATATGACCAAGTAGTAGAGACATCTCATGCACCTTATTTGGGCTATTTGTTGTCTAAATATTAAATATCCAGTACACTGAAACCTCTAAAGAGCATGTCAAGCCTCTAGATTCCACAAAATTTGCACTGAAATTAAAGTGACTAACTTGGCTTGACATCTAGTACAACTATCTTTTTGTTTTGTGGTAGATGGAGACTCTCTTATGAGTGTCTCTTAGAGAAAACTTGATAAATCTGGCAGCTTAGATGGTCTGTCTGGGGGACAATGCAGCTGAAGGTTACAGTTGCCTGACATCATGACTATACATTTCAAGAATTATAGCCACATAAGAGAATTTCACAAAAGAAGCCATACCTCTAAATGTATAGTCTATATCCCTAAAAGGGAAGGCTAGAATCTGTTCTGCACTTCCTGAGCAAACATCTACAAATTCACCTACTCAGGGATTGTGGAAAGTGTCACCTGAAAGGCAGCTGGCCATGGTTATATTAAGATAAATGTTCCAGGTATAAAAGAGGCAGAGAAACAGCATGGCACCAGTAAAATGCATCTGCTGTGCTACCATTCAGTAACACAACTGAAGCTGTGTAAGAGCTAGCTGCTGAAATAAAGTAAAAGAAGACAAAAAATACAAAATGAGAACTGAAGGTCATTTCTATGGGACCTAACTGTGGGGCTGGAGGCTTGTGGTTAATAGTCTCTTGTTTCTGAATAACTCCCCAAGCACTGACACAAGGGCAAAGTAAAGGTCCTAAAGAGATCTCTACCCTTAAACAACTGAATTTTAACAACCTACATCCAGTGTAAAGAAGCTGAGTTCTAAGCTATGTTAGAAACTCAATTCCACATGTACACATCACTTCTGCTTTCCTTGTCCCTCAAGTGGATTTCTGTAAGGTGACAAGGTATAACACAAAATAGATGTATCCGAGAGTGATTCCACCTGCTAAACTGAATTTTTTTCCTCCTCAGGTTCCTTCTGCATTTCATTTATGCTGGAGTTACAGAATTCTTTTACCTCCACCTCCTGTACAAAGATTGACTCACCTCCTGTGGCTCCCTGAACATTTAAGAATGGAGTAGAGGAAGAAGTGACTATGTCTGTGACAGCAGACAATTCCGAAAGCCTGTAACAAAGTAGTTATGTAAAAGATAATCAAAATACGTTGGTGGAATATGCTCAGATACACAGAGAGAATCCAGCAAGGGTTGTTACCTATGGAAGAAGCTGGCCCAGTGACTGTAGGTGCTGCACAAGTGAGGCCATCCTATCCTACTCATTGCAGGAAATTAAAAGATATAAGAAAAAAATACTTACATTTACTTATACAGAGACCACAGATGAATACTATCATGATACAGACTCACCAAAGCAACACCAGAAGTGCGGAGCTCGTCATTTCACAGCTTTGTTTTTTTTGGGTTTTTGTTGTTCTTTTTTTTTTTAATCATGGCAAGCCTTATTGATGGCCACAAAGCACTGTACTGTATTGTAAAACTTAAGTGCTATTTTTCCCTCACTCCACCAAACTTCCTTAGAGGTAATGGAAGATACTTTATAAAAGTGCCTATTATTTCAACCAAGACAGCACAAATTCCTAGCAATAATTTTCTCAGGCTGAAAGTGGCAGAAGTTTTCCAGGTCTGTAGTGTTTCTTCTAAGAATCCTCAAGAGACACCCTACTTGGAGAAAATTACTTTTCAGAAAAGAGCAAATATGTTGTGTTTTGTTGATAGCTAAAATGCAGCCTAAGAAAAAAGTTCAAAACAGAACAGCAGGTTCAATTTTGATTTAGATTTTTAATACAGGAAGAGAAAAAATTTAAAAATTCTATAGCCAGCACTAGAACAAAGATGAAAAACCAATAGTGACGTTTCCTTCCCAAAAATTTCTATGCATCTGTCCCTCTTTATTGCCTGGGTGATGACAGACCAGAATTGTATTATAAAGAACTGTAAGAAAAGACTAGAAAGGCTTGTATTTATTTATACAGCCTTACCTGGAAAAGCTAGTACTCCAAAGAATCTCCCCATATTTTTGGATAAATACCACAGAAGTGTCTTGTCTTGCCAAAAGAGACCATTCCAGTTTACCACAATTTTGGCCTCTTCGTTTTAAACTACAAAGAATACAGTTCCCCTTCCACTCCTACTACTGGGATTTATCTGCCTCTTCACCTGAAAACAGAGCTCACAGAATCACAAGGTTGGAAGAGACCTTCAAAATCACCGAGTCCAACCCGTGCCCTAACACCTCAACTAAACCATGGCACCAGGTGCCACATCCAGTCTTTTGCTGAACACATCCAGGGATGGTGACTCTCAGCCTCCAGCATTTCCAGTAAACCAATATTTCAACAGGCAAAATCAGAGAGGAGTTCACATTACCACTAAGAAGTTCAATATTAACAGAATAAATTGAGTTACAGCATCTTCTTTCTGGCAGCAAAGAGTTAAGTGAGTAAAGGGGAAATTCCCAGTGAATTGCCTTCAGCAGATACAGCAGAGTGTTGTCTGTTCCTGCTTTAACAGAGGCTTTAGATGAAGCCTTGGTTTAGCCACCACATTTCTCTGGCTCCCTCAATCCTTATTGGAAAGATGATCTGGTCCCTCTAGACTAAGCAAGGAATTCTGCTGCACCATACATGTAAATCTCTGCCTACTTTATGTGGTCATTACAGAACAAAAGACTAAAATTATGACAATTATTTTGGAAGCAGACATAAAACAGAAAAGGTGAGGAAGAAGCAATTAGAAATGCAAAGAAAGCTGAAGTGAAATAAATTTCTTACTTTAATAGGCCCAATTAAGGGCAAGGTACTTCACCAGCATGAGACACGAGGCACTATAGCTCAAAGTGTAAAATATAAGAAAGCAACACTATTGCCAATGCCTATACTCTTGGTTTATTTTATTTTATTTTTTATTTTCATCTTTCCATTCTGGCAGTGTAAAGAAGAGTACAATGCATAAAGGCTGGGGCCACAATGCATAGGGCTGAGCCACTATATCTAGCAGCTGCTAAAACAGAACATCAAAGTCTCAGCTCCCTTTGAAAACCCATCAGGCAAGAACCACTCCTCCCCTTCAGCTTCTTTAGGAGCTGGTACACGTAACCACTTCAGCGTGTTTGGCAATTCTACAACCACTTCCAAAACAGGTGGTGCAGTGGAAAATCACGGGAGAGCCTCAAATCATTGCTGTCTCCTTTTCCCCAGCAGGCAGCAACACACGTGCTGACCAAGAGGGCCAGCTGACAGAAAACAATTAAGCACTGAGAACAGGAAATTTGTAATTAAACCTCTGAAACTACAGAAAAGGCTCAGGCTTATCTTGGTAAACTGAGTCAACAAAGTCTTTCTCCAGGAAACTGATACATGTGATGACAGTGTCTGTCATTAGAGGAAGATGAGTAAAAGGATGTTAAGATAATTATATTGTACAGTACCAAGAAATGAGACAGCACATTTTAAAATTTAAAAGTTCCCAGACTTGTCCAGTATTCACTGAAAGATCCCTCTCTGTCAGATCCTGTCTGCAGAAGATATTCAAGTTGCACAAAACTTTTTTGATCACCCATCAAAGTATTTTTCATGAGATTTCTGTCTCCACCTACAACTGTAGGATAGGAGGCAGAGATTAATCACTAGTTTTACTTGCAACACCTAGGGAAAAAGCTTTTAAATTATCTCCACTTGAGCAGGCACCTGTATTTGTGATGTTTTCTCCTCCAACATGGACAGGAAAGTCCATGATGCAGTTGTGCCAGCTCTGCTGGTCATCCCAACTACATAATAAATCCATCTTTTCCCCTTGGGGTTTGAGAATAGGCATCTAGGAACGGTGCTGCTTCCTTGGAGATGCAATTTTGCTGGATTCATTAATGACAGATTTTGGGTAAGCCTTTCAATTGATAGATCTTCGTGGACTGTATATGGGGGTTGAATATTTCTACTGACTCTGAAAACCTAAAGCCAGGAGTAGGTATCTTCAGAGGAAGTGCAATAGCTTCCATTTGTGGAATTTGCGGTTAAACATGAAAAAAGTTACGCAATCCTATATTCCATTCCAACCCAATCCCTTTTTCTAGAGCCAAAATGAAATTGTTTCCTACAAGTACAGAGAAAATTGTATAATTAGTCAGAAGCTCCCAGACTCAGGAAGACAGATGGGAACCATGGAATCTCTACCCCAGGAATTCCACCAAGTGATTGCCTGTAATTCTGAGCATGAACACATCAAAGATGCAGATGCTCATCCCTTAAAAGGGCAGACTAAAATACTCTGGCCACTCGTGGAACAATGTCCTTTCAAGACTTCCCTCCTATCATAGATAAGACATCAAGCAAGGAAAATAACAGCAGTGTCCATCAAGAAATCTCCATTGCATGCTGCTTTTTATCCTTGATGCCTTCCATGACGTTTCAGCCAATGGTCTAAACAGAGCAGACTCAAAGGCCACAAGTGGTACATTTCAGAGAAAACTCATCTGCAGTACAGGCAGATAAGAAGAAGGCTCCAGAAGGCTTGAGGTGAACACAGAAACATTTGCAAAGAGGTTAACCTTCATGTTGTGTACTGTGTTTGAGGCTCTAGAGAGCAGCTGGAGTATAAGACAGTAAGCAAGGCCTCACATAAAGCTAACAGTGTTAGAAAACACCTGGAAGTAAATGACAGGAGTAGGTGGTACCTGGTTTTGCTGCCAAACAATAAACACCAGAGTGAGATTTTGACAACTAATACACAAACAACTATGCCTTGTGTAGCAACAAGCGTAACAATTCACAATTCATGGTGTTACGTGATACCAGGAGTTTAGGCAATTTCAGAGTGAAACACACAAATGGCAAAATACCCAGCACCACAGATCTCTTCTCTTCCACAGAAATGCTCCTTAGTAATGTCTGCACTCACACTCAGGATTTGTAATGCTTTAGAGAACACAGAACGTTGACTTCTTTTTCCCATTTAGAAAATATCAATAGAAAAAACCTCTGCCCTACATGAACCCCAGTCTGTCCCTTACACCTCAAGACAACCTAGATATTGATGTATAAATTTTGTTCTCTTTACAGTGGAGGATACTTTTCATATTTAAATCATTCACATTATTATCAGCAGCAGGAAAGTGGGATTTCAGAAACAAATGAATACATGACTGACCTTTGAAAAAAGCAAAATCAGTTATGCAAACAATGTACTGAACAGAAAAACAAAATATTTAAATGACTGAAGATGGATTGGATCCAAGTTTCTTTAAATATACTAGAATAATCCAACTAATAAAACTGGGTTTTCAAAATTATTTTACCAGTACCTGTTATTTTGGATAGCTGATCCAAAAAATCTGAATTGGCAGCCTTTGTTGGAATTGCTCCTAAGGGATAAGTCTAAACTTCCTTGATTTTCTGGTAAGGAATTTTGAAAACAGAAGGCTAGGGGGATCATTGATAGCAGAAACCAAAATCTCGCTCTCCTGGAGAATATCCTGGAGATATTCTGACTGGAAAGGGATGTGTTGATCAAAGCACTGAATCTTACAAACAGCAAAGTTTCTGAAGAATCACTTTTGGGGCTGCACTTTAATCTCTCACATACACTGTTCAATTTAGTGAATTCTTCACAAAAGACGAGACTGTGTTCTCTTTGTCATGTTGACTGCCTGAATCAGAAAGCTTTTAATTGCCCAAATTATGATCCATGCAGAGATATTACAGAGAATCCAGAATCTTTAGCATCATGAGACTGTCAGAGAATCACACCCAAGTGCCTAGTGGAGCTGAGATTGGAAATTTATTGAACAGAACATTCTAAAAAGTTATTTCAAGCTTCTTCTAACACCACAGCTTGAGAAGTTTTAGGAAACTGCAATGGGAAGTATAAGTCACTACACTAAGGAGTACATTGTCTTAAATAAGTAATTCCCATTTGAAATTCAGAATTTGACTGTGAAAAGTTTTTCTGAGCTAAGTACCAGTACCACGAAACAAAATTCCTAAACTTATTTGATTTCAAGTCTGTGCATCTTCAACTTTTCAAAAATGCTAATTGAAGATAAGCTGACACCTCTTTTCCCACCAGCATCTTTATCCCAATATCAAAAAAGAAACAGATGGTCCAGACGTGAGATTTCCTCCTCCTTTTTAGCTAGTCTACCAACCATGAAAATTTTCTCAGCTGAATTTTGAGAAAACTCAACTTTTCAGCACTGAAGACATTCATGACCCAACTTGGCTACATTCTTCACTGAGAAGATTCTAATTTTTTTTTCCAGCAGCAAGCAAATAAAGAAATCTTTATGCATACAAAAGGTTTGGACTAAAAAAGTCACAGCCCTTTTGCTTTAAAGGATGAATCTTGCCCAAAGTATTCCTGACAGACAGCTGCCAATAGTGAGTGCAGCGCTGCCAGATCCTCCTTGCCTAACTTTTCAGTGAAGTCCCACGTGCCAGAGAGCAGAAAGATAGAAAGGGGAGTGGAAGACATGTACTGAGCCAGATGCAATCTGAAATTCAAGCAAAGAAGCCAAGCAACACAGAATCACAGAATGTCCTGAGCTGGAAGGGAGCCACAAGGATCGCTGACATCCAACTCCTGGCTGTGCACGGGACACCCCAAGAGTCACACTGTGTGCCCAAGAGCATTGCTCAAACACTCTGGCAGGCTCCCCACTTCCCTGGGGAGCCTGTTACATGCCCAACCATCCAGCAGAGCTCTCTTAGTTTTAAATTCCTTTTACTAAAGGTTGTTGTCTCAGTGCCAGTTTTAAATAGATTTGAATCAGCCAGGCTGGCCTGGCACCTCCCCACCTGGGTTGCTGTGAACAGCTCTTGGATAAGATATTATATTCACAAAAATGCCATGTGTGCAATAGGAGAGTGTCTGGAAACTGGTATCTTTTAGCACTACCTAGCTTTTTTTGCCCACTCTCCCCCTGACTTTTCTTTTTAAGAACATATCTTTCAACTACTGTTACAGAATGAAATCCTGGAAATAACTGCTGGAAATAAAGGATTCTTGACATTTCCATCCTGACACTGCACAGTCCAACCTTAACAGCACATTTAAAAATTCTTGTATTTGGCAAATTGCACTGGTTCTGGACAATCCAGTAACGAGGTTTTTTGAGTGAGCTTTCTTGCTCATTACCCACCCAAGTTCTGACTCAGAGCATTTTGGTAAAACTATTCAATGGCTGATAGTACCCAGTGTTGGGTAGAGACTAAAAAGTACTACTAGTAACCGAAAATGTTACTCATTATTATAAGCCAACTACTCCCTAAACAAAAAGTTGGTGCTCCAGAGTGGAGTTCTGGCTGCTGCATCTTCTGCAGATTGTACAACACACATACTCCTACTGAACAGGATCACCAAGCAAAGCTGCCACCACATACACAGAGGAACTGAAATCATCCTGACTTTTTTACATTTTTCCCTTCCCCTTTTTCAAAAGACTTTCTTGTTAAACACTGGTTCTCTGCATGGTTCACAAACCTGATTGATACCTGCAGCCCAGAGAAACCCTAGAGAATAACAGACTGACACAGAGCCAAGAGCATGCAATTTGCAAATTCTGGTGTCAGCTCCAAAACTTTACCAGTCAGAAGGCTTGGTGAAATTAGGTGAAAGCAGAATCTCCACATGAAAGGCCAACTGACATTTTCAGGGCCAGGAAAGGGGTTTCTTCGTGCTTTTGCAGGGATTTCCCATTTATATCACAAAACACCAAAAAGAAGACTGTTCCTCTTGAGAAAGCCAAGCTAAAGCATGACCTTGGTCTGGATGGAAAATACGGATGTGCATTGCTGGTGGAAAGTTCGCTGTACAATGGAAGATAGCTCCAAAACAAAGTGGAGTAGGAAGGAAAACCCTTTGGCCCCTTTTGCTACGTCCTGCTCTGGCATTTGTACTTGGTCACTGAAACCCTTAACTGAGCTTGATTCCAGGCCCTTTGGCTGCTGACATCACAGGGCTGTCCAGGGACTGCCCCACAGGAGGGCTGATTTCTTAAAGCCTTTCTACAGAGAACTCAGATCACACCCTACTCCCAGCATTGGACAGGCTTATTGAGATAGCAATATAATCCTAATTCAATTTCTCTTCCTCATCTGTACAACACCAATGTCTTCAACATATCTGTTCAAGACCTTTGCTCTCCCAAGTAACCAAACTTCCCTTCTCACACTACCCACTACACCTCCATTTTCTTGAGGTGAAAAGGTACAGGGCAGACTTGGAAATCTCCAAAATAGTCACAATGAGTTTGACTTCAGAACAGTCCTGGAGAGCATGAGGCAAATGAAGGAAAAGTCACTAACCCTATCTTGTCTTTCATAAGCCTGGCTTACAAAGGGGATTTCCATTTCTACAAAGCAGCATTCTGTATGTCTGATAGGGAGGATACAGAACATGCAGCCCCAGATCTGAGTGCCTCACTGTAACACACAGGAATAGCACAGCTCAAAGATGGGCCCATTCAATCCCTCTGTTCTTAGGCCAGATGGACCTGCCCTAAGATGAATGCCAGAAAGGACATTCTTCTGGGAAACTTCCCAATGCCCTTCTCAGCTGCACAAGTGTGAACTAATTCCAACAGCCATGGCATGGTAGCATAGCTGTCATTTACACTTCACTACGTGCAAGGCAAATCAAAGGATAAAATTTGAGATCCTTGTGTGAGGAAGAGTCACAGATGGATAAAAATATTGTTAAAAGAATTAGGAAAGGGGAAAAACCAGACATTCGTGGGATTCCCTGACAGCTCTGTGCAGAAGGAAGGGCTGGGCTGGAAAAAACAGGGCCTCAGGTTCCTGCCAAGCTGTCTGAGGCCCGTCCTTTCCAAAGAGCTCAAAGAAACAGCCAAAGCTTCCTTGTAACCCTTTCAAAACTCTTTTAGAGAGTGGCTGTAGCCAGAGCCACTCCTACAGAGCACCAGAATATAGGGTCCACTCACACTCATTCCTACATGAATGTAAGGAGCAGAGCAGATCTCCCCCATGAGAACAACAGACGCATTAACCCTCTGAAAACCACTCTGGAAAACAACTATTCTGAAGATGAATGGGAGGTTTAAATAAATGCAGTGGAAAGGAAGGTGTGCAACATGAAATATGTAGAACTGATACAGTGATACATTTCAAAGACCTCCAAGATTAGGGATAACTGGGGGAACACTATGAGTCAAGTAGTGCAAGACACTAGAAGATTTCAACTTGTTCCATACTGAATGAGGTGTTTGATAGAACAGAAAAGATCAAGGAACTTCCATCACAGCCAAACAAAATCTACCGGTGCAGGAAAAGAAGAGTTGCTTAGCAAGGAATGGGAATGAAAAAAAAATAATCCCTAAAAAACTTATACCTATTGCTCAGTTCGACATTTAAGGTAATAATCAAAGAAAAACAACTGCATATGAATAAAATACTCAGTGTTTAGCATGGTCAGAAGCCAAGAAGATATTACTATAAGTAAGCTGAGATGGAAATTAAAGATACACTAGTGTTACTCAAATGAAACTAATGTTTTACCCTTTCTTGATGTACTGTTTTCATTTCTTGTCATCTCTATAAAGACAGCCAGACAATTAGTAGAGGGCCAGGAAGATTTCCATTTAGAATTTGAAAATAACAGAATTGTTTAGCTTAGGAGAGACAAACAAGAAGGGAAATGATAAAAAGGTAGAGAATAAATAGTGCAGAAAATAAATAAAGCATTTCTGTTTGCCTTCATGTACAGGTACAGAGACTTTTGGCAAAATTTGGGAAAAATTGAAAAAGGAAACTTCAGCACAATATACATCACCTGTGGAATTCATAGCTACAGCTCAATAGGACTACATTTTTTGCAGAAGGTAAAATATAGGATTAATGACAACATCCACACTAGACTACACAAAACAAAGTATTGCAAGAACTACATGCCAGCTGTTAACAGTTAGAGGGCAAAATCTATCAGAAAGGGAATTTCTCTGCTGCCCATCAGAACATTTTCTGTACCAATGATGATGGAAATAGTTGCTCTGAAGCAGAGGATGGGAGAATTGAAGAGATTAGCAGCCCAGTCCAGGATAGCAAATCCTGTGTTTACATTAGGGTAGGATCAGTTTGTGGAGGCAGCTGAAAAGAGGAAACCCAAAATAATTATGCAGTATTGGCTTGGGAGAAGGTAGGAAACCCCTGTCACTCCCCTCCACCTATCAACATGGGCTGCTTGTTCTCTATAGTATGCTGTAGGAAAGATCCTCATATCTCCTCTGGAAGCCATGCAGTCAGAAAGAAGCCTGATCCCCCTCAAATTTTGAGAGCTATTTGCAGAAAATGTAATTGTCCAAGGCCTGCAGACAAAGACAAAGGGCTCAGCCAGAGCCCGTCGAGGGGAGGCACCAGGCTGCAGCTCCAGCAGCGGCTGAGCAGAGAGGCCACCCTTGCACAGCTCCAGCGGTGCCCTGCTCTGCCCTGCTGCGAGGCCCCCGTTCTCGCCTCCAGCTCACGGCCCCAGCACTGGCTCCTACGCTCTCCCTGCACGCAGCACAAACCTCCTCTGCCTCTGGAAAGGGTCCTGTGATTAATCTCACTTATTACCTCGGCAAAGTAACAGCGCGGCGGCCGCTGGCCAAGTCCGACTCAACAGCGTCTGGGGAGCTGAGGCTGCAGGGCCAGGCCTCAGACTGTCTGGGCAAGTCACGAGCTTCCCGCCCTTCCTCTCCTGGAGGCTCGACACACACAGCCAAGGCCTAGCTGTGGGAAGCAGGGATCCTCGAGCGCCGTGCCAATCCGTGGTGCCGAGGCCCAGAGCCATTTCCAAGCAGGATGGAGAGCAACTGGCCCTGACAACACAAGTTTCCTTAGTGTGACTGATAAATATATATAGAAAAAAAAAATACAGTGCCAGCCATATATTTCTGAAGTTTAAGTCAGCCAATTCACTTCCACGCTTAACAAGTTGTCACTAGTGACCCTGGGAGACGTGTGGAAAAAAAAACCAACAGAAGGTAAGAGGCTGTTGAGGCAGGAGTTACAGGCACAAATACAGACGGATGCACAGGGAGAAGAACGTGCACAAACTGGAAACAGGGTGACTTGTAAAAATGTACAGCTACCCGAGTAGTAGATCTATTTTTCACCTGTCCTCCTCAAACCTCCTCTGAACAGGAAGTAATAAACCCCAAATTCAGGGCTCTCAGAAATGCTGCCTCTTGAGGACCGCAGGTAGAATCAGCATGACAGAGCTGCTGAGGCGATGCAGAGGTCACAGAAAAATCACTGAACCCACCCTCAGTTACCTCTCCACCTCAAATAAAGAAATGGAATAAATTCGGGCATTAAGGTACAGAGAAAAGAGAGTAAGCACTGTGGGGAACAAGGAACAGACATGTGGCTGTGCTAGCTGAGGGCTGGACTCAGTGCTGGTGGGCTGCTGCTGCTCTGGCACTTCTGTAGTGCTTGGCCAGGGAGGTGTTAAGGTCACTGCAGTTTGCTCAAACTGAACTGAGGGCCTACTGTGTAACCCTCAGTGCTTGCTGCTTTCTCCCTTCATTTCCTCCAGAGGCAGCAGCATAGCAGAGCCTCCGAGTTACCTTACACCTACATGCTGTGCAAACAAATAGGCTCTGAACACTTGGTAAATGCAGCAACAGAGAGCAGTCAGGTAGCCTCCACTATGCAAGAAACTGCAGAGAGCTTGAAAAAAAACTATTTGGAAGAAAATAAAGTTACCATCAACCCAGAACTACAAGGCAACACATATGTAACACAGAGAATAGGTTTATTCTTATAAAATTTGGCGGTTGCTACCAGCATCCCAGGGAATTCTCCTGTCCTTACTTCTAGCCTCAAGCCACAGTTAACTGTGTCCCACAGCCCCAATTCCAACACCCACGCTGCTTCTGTCATGCTAAGCCCACCCTAATCTAACTCAAGAATCTAGCAAAAATGCAAAACTGTCCCATCAAGTGCTCACCCTTCTATCCTTGCAAGAATCACCCTGCACATCTCTTGCCTATTTCAGTCTCCCTCTTCTCGTTGCTCTTCAGAGCCTGTGGAGCCAGGGTCCAAGTGTGACTTCTTATTTCACATCCCACAGCTCCAAAATCTAAAATAAAAACTGAGGAAATAACAAAGCTACTTCCACCTTCCCTCCATGTCAAACACAGCCAACTGTCCCTTTGACACAAAGGATTGAGACCAGTGAACCATAATTGCCTGGTGATTGCTGTCTGGGGTCCTTCTGGCAAAACTCAAAGATTCAGTGAAACTACAGAAGCCAAATACAGCAGCTCAGAGAAAACTCTCAAAAGAGACCTGGGATTCTTCCTCACAAATCCAAAGGATATATGCTTGGTGTGATGAGAGCATCTGAAACCTAGAACACATAGTACATGTACCCCTAGCAGTAAAAGAAATTGGCATGAAGCAGTAGTAGGCACAAGGTGGGGAACGAGGATATAAAGCATCCTCTACCCAGCCAAGGAAGGCCAGCAATTAAAAAAAAATCTGGGAGACTGCCTGTCAGAGGATGCAGCAGAGTGTACAATCATTTTGCTGTAGAAGTTTTGGGATATAAATTAACACATATTTTCTGTTGGAGCAGGCACAGGAAGCTTTTCAAGTATACCAGATTTCCTGCACCTACGTTGTTGATTTGTACATAAGCAGTAAATGTATGCAATGTGACCCAGAAGCATCTGAGATGATAAATGTCTAGACAGCATCTTCTGGTTTTCCACTCTATTTGATAATTCTAGGTAAGGAAAAGTAAAAATGAAAATACCCAAAGCAGAGATTATTTGGGAACCTGGACATACAGCAGCTATGTCACACAGCCTGTGAGGCCCTGAGAGCTGTTGCTACTATTATCACTGAGAGTGATACCAGAATAAGTTAAACTTAAAACCTCCTTAGATCAGAAAATTGAAAAAGCATGTGTTTATATAAATTTAAACCAGATTAGAAAAGTCTACCAACAAAACATCATTTCTTGATGAACCTGAGCACCCTGACAGAAATTACAAACCAAGAAGTATTTCAGACACACAACCAGGGGTTACACAGCTATTTGCTAACAGGTACTTCAAAGCTAGTTCATGCTCTGAACCAACAAGTTTCATTCTGTTAAACACCTATTTTTTGAACTTTATTATGAAACCAGGAATGATTTCAGGTTTTTTTCAAGACACTTTTACTCTTTTTCAAGAGTAGCTCTAGTATGGTCTTGGCTTCAGCTGACTCGTAGTTTCACTGGATAACAAGGAATCACTTTCATGGCTGTGGCCCTTGCATTACATTACTAAAATTGTGATAAAAATTATATAGGGCAATCTTTAATAATTCTATTACAAAACATGTAATTGCATTTAATGCCTTTACAGCACAATGTGAAGGAGTGAAAATCTTGCCCAATGGACTGAGAAGCTGAGACAGAAAGTGGAAAAAAATATTCAAAATGCACAGCGGTGTAGATTGATAAAATAACATTTTAACATATCTAGAACGGTCCTCTGTCTCCGTATTACAAACCCAAGACCTCCTTTGCTTTTGACAAGCAGACTACTAATTTGGCACCTCATCTCATGCAAAGAAAAGGAATCAACAAAAGAAAGGATAACTTCTTTTGAGAAACATTTAGATAAGTCAGTACTGGGAGAGTGGGAATTAAGGGGGAAGATGGTTTGTCTAAAAGAATAGCCCGAATACCACAGCTTTGCAAGCATCGAACCAAAAATTTTTAACGAACTTCAGCAGCGCTAAAATGGCTTAAATTTACCACAGAGTAATATAAAACCTGTGAGGACTGCACTTCAGAGACAGATGTTGCTAAGTGAAAGCCAGATAAGAGACCCATTCACGAATATTTCCATCCTTGCTGAATTCTGCAACTGATAAGATGAGAAACTAAATGGAACAAAACAGGAAGCTTTTCTTCAGTCATCCAGCACTAAGCACAGGCTGACACCCATCAGATGACCCTCTATGAATTGCTTGCTCCAATGTAACAAATCAAGCAGCAAAAAAAGGCATTTACAATACAAAACAGCCATCTCCATATATCATTACCTTGATATTCCTTTCGGAATTTTCTCATTAAACACAAGTTCACTGACCAAGTAATCCAGCACTGCCTCAATAATTGTTTTTCATTTCCAGATTTACAAAAAAACTCTTAACTCCCAGTATTTTGGCCATTCAATAAAAGCAGCCATGAAGATAAAATAATTCAGCAGGGAGTCTTAAGGCATCTTTCTGATTCTTGTTATGAGGATAAAAACAAGAGCAACTGAAATAATGAAAGACTAAATGACTCGTAGAAGGTTTGAAGATAAATCTTCTATCAGCTGTGACTGGAAAATTCTGAAGTATTTCCAGATTGCTGTACAAAATAAAACAGGAACTTTAACTAAAAGCATTAAACTATGCACACAATGCTAGATGAGGCACTGCCCTGGGAGTCATTCAGAGTGGAGCTCAGGGCATTAGTGATGGGGTTTGCAGCTCTGTCTGTGAGCCCATGCAAAGCTGCAAACAGCTGAAAAGGGAATGGAAGCTCTGGGACAGCCTGCATGTTGCTGCTCTCTCCAGCCATGGAGGAGGGAAAGGCAATTTACACCTGTTGGATAGGTTCTTTATTTGGACTAGGTAATAGCTTGCCTGGATGGGGTCCAAGAGCAGAATCACCACCACTTCTCTCAATAACTTCAAACCCCTGAGGCAAACATTGTGCTGGAACAGAAACAGGCCAGGAATTCATTTCTCACATTCCTCTTCTTTAGGCAGGATGAAAAGTAGTGACTGATGAAATAAGAACAATTTTTCTTGAGCTTTCCAAATCCCATTACAACCCTTCTATTGAAGGACTCATTTGGGAAAGGATCACCACTCAGATCACATGCCTTCTGCACTGTATTTCTCCCTTCCTCACTTCCCTCCATCTTCCAGTAGCATTCAGGCACCAGTGATAAAAATCAGTATTTTCATGCATATAGTGCTTTCCAGACCTAAACTCATGTCTTGGAGAAGCTCTGCTTTATAATTCTGTTTTAAAAGACAAAAACGAACACTTAGACAAAGGAATCAATATTATTTACTGGAGTGGCAAAGGAAGAACTCAAATCTCCAGCAGACTTGGGCTTGTCCTGGTTACTGCAGCAAGTTTGCCTTGTTCCTAGCTTCCAAGATTCAGACTCCTGCAAGTAAATCTTGCTGCTCTTTGCATCACAGGAAGAATGGTTTTACTGCAGATTCAGTCCTCTGCCCTGATTCCCAAGAGTGTATAAGCCATAAATATCAATTTCAATGCCCAAAATTAATACTGAGTATAAAGAAGACATCTGGAAAAGAAACCCTGATAAACACTGTTCTATCTTTGAACAATGTAAACTTGATACTCACGGAAAAAGCATGCAGATGAGGATTTAATGGAGATTTTTGCAGCATTAGGTCTAAGTTTGCATTCTGCATATATGTCTCAATGCCAGCAAAACTAAGCTTACAGATGCAGGGAGGGGAAATGATTAAGGAAAAATTGGTATTTCCCTCTCCTCCACCATGTTCATCTATGCCCTTATTTCACCATGAACCTGACAGCTCTGGGAACATAGCTGTTTTCATAGGGCTAGTTTCTAGACCTGAGAGGAACCACTACTAAGCCCTTAGAATCATAGAATTGTTTATGCTGGAAAAGATCCTCCTGTTAACCTTAACGCTACCAAGTCCACCATTAAAACTTGTCCCTAAGTACCATATCTATGTTTTAGAAACTCTCAGGTGACCCCACCACCCCCTTAGGTGGCCTGTTCCAATACTTGACAACCCTCTTGGTGAATAATTTTTTCCTAGGATCTAATCTAAACTTCCCCTGGTGGAACTCCAGGTCACTTCCTCTTGTCCTATCAGTTGTTATTTGGGAGACCAACACACACCTTGTTACAACCTCCTTGGTAGGAGTTGTACAGAGCAATATTGCTGCTCTGTACACTGCCCAAGACTCCTTTGCTCCATGATAAACAACCTCAGCTCCCTAAGTTGCTTCACATAAGACTTGTGCTCCAGACCCTTCGCCAGATCTGTCACCCTTCTCTGGAGGCGCTCCTGCGTCTGAGCAAGAAGCCAAACACAAATTACAAATGAGCTCCTGAGTGCATTGCATTCTTCTTGAAAAAGCCAGAGCAGCAATTTTAACTTACCTGACTGCTGAAGAGACAGATCTTTTGTCATCTCTATGAGTGTCTGACTGAACAGGCCACAAGGACCCTCTTTTGTTGAGTGGTGACCAGGAGCTCTGTGGGGCAGCTGCATTCACTTTGTTTATGGCTCCACTTGCCAACTCCAGGTTTGTTAACTAAAGAAGCAAAAGAAAAACAAAACAAAACAAAACAAAAACAAACCCAAACAAACTATCAGAAACAATTAAAAGCCAAGGAAAGAGAAAAAGCTACCACTAAGTAAATGGGACAGAGTATGTACTAAGAGAAGTGAAACTGCTAGAAAACGGAAATATTCAAATGCAAAACCACTGTGCTAGTTGCATAAAGCAGTGAGAGAGGACACCAACATTCACTGTGCCTGAGATGAATTCAGGGGCCAGTGTCAAAATTACAACACTTCCATTCAGAGAAGAACAGAGGAGGAAAAGGACAAAAGATGGGATAAAAATCCCAAAGCAAAAAGATTCCTGACACATGAAAAATAAACTCCACATGCATTGATCAAAAGCTAGAAGCTTATATTACACTGAGCAGAGACCAGAGTATCTCTCCAGTCATCGTGAGCTGTGTGTCAGTAAATCAACCACATCCACCTGTCCTGTCTCTATCCCTCTCTATACAAACACACAAAAGCGTAAGTACCTTGGAGATAAAATTCAAACCAGAACTCAACCAAACATTAAATAAACTGCTCACACAACCACTTACAAAGTACTGTGCTCACACAAATAAGTGCACAAAAATCATGCTGGGTGGGAGTACATTTGTAATATCAAGCTCTAAAACCTGTGAGTTTTTAAGATATGCTTAAAAGAAACGAAAAAGAAGCTAAAAGAAAGAAAAAAGAAACATGTATTCCATTGTTCCTTTCTATGAGCATTCCCTCTGCGTTTCTTATACTCTTGAAAGATCAAACTCTGCAAGCAGACACTATCAGTTGATGTACTGAAGAAATACATAATGCAATGGATCTATACAGCAGTGTAACAGTTTACATTTTGAAAAAAAAAAAAAGTAACAAAACAATAGAAAAGTTGAAAAGCCAACGTTGCCAAGGTCTCCCAGTCAGGCCCTGACATACAACTACCTTAAATTACATGATGCCGTGCTAGTTTTTAGGAGCAGCAAAANGCATGATGCTTAGGATCACATGGTGAACCTGACTTACCTGTATTGGCCCTCCTCACTTCTGTAGCAACTGGAAGGCATACAGCCAATGAAACATAGGACATAGACAGAAAGAAGAGTCTAACAACCAGCCCTGCATCTGCTCCAGATCTCAAAGGTGATGCTTATTAAGGCACTTAAAGTGTGACTTAGCAATTTTAACAGAATTTACAATGTGCAATTACTCAAACAAGTACATGCCATCTTCTCTTCTCCAAAAGCAGCCACTTTTATCTCAGCTCTATCCTTTCCCATTCTTGCTCATCATCTGTGTGTCATTATTCTCACACAGTCAGCCTCAGCCTCTGCCTTTCAGTTGTCATTCTCCTTGTTTTCCTCAGTACAGTTTCACTCTTACAGACTTCCAGCACTACCTTCCCCACTACCTCTGGACCCTGACCCACCCTATTTCAGGTCTGGAACTTTTCACAGGAGTAGTTACTTGCTCTGTCTTTCCACATTTCCGTTCTTGGTTTCTCACACGTCCTGTGTCCGAGTAGTTCTGGTTTTCTTCCCCTCCCCAGTCCACTCCTTTTGCCAACCTCTCTGTTCACCCAGTCCTTGAATGTGGGCTACCCACTGGACCACGTTACCACACCATCCATTTCTGTTCTTCCATCTGAATGGTTCTTAGTGTCCTCTCCTAAATTATGTCCAGATACAAATTTTACAGCTCCATATCCGAGCTGCTCTCCACACCCTGGCAGAACACCTACTAATTCTGCAGTCAAGTCACACCTGTCCCCAGCCCAATGTGGACCAGGTTTCTGAAAACACAGGAGAGCACAAGCTCAAGCCAAAGTACATTGGAGGTGCAAATATAGAGAAATTCAGTTTAGCATCCTCAGCGTGGAGGGAACCTTCAGGAAGCTTAGAAGGTCTAGAAGGTCTTGCTGAGTATATTGCACCTGAAGCTTTTAAAACAGTTACTCTGCAATCAAGCTTCAACAAAATTCTGAATTCCAAATTGCTATTTCAAAGCATGGGAGAAGAACAGATTTAAAAGAAAAGTCCTGTAGATATGAAAATGCACAATATACTTTTTTAATCCAGCCTTCATTTTGTCTGGAATATTTCACCTTGTCTCAAGTGTTCTGAAAACTGAACAACGAGCACAGAAAACATTAATTCAAGTTAATAAAGTTTCAGAATAAGCATTTTAATACAAGATCTTACAGTGGGAAATTATCAGGCAAGCTTAGTAATGGGCAGTGTTATCCACCTTAAACAGAAAACAGTATTAGGTGTCATTTTGGTCCCTCTTCCTCACCGTAAATGTTGCTGTCTTCTGTAGAATTTAATTAAAATTTAAAGAACATCTTCACTGCAGTAACAGAAAGCTTCAAATTAGATTTAGTTCTGACTGTGCCAGGCACTATACAAATACCTAACAATGACAGTTGCTGGTCACAAAGAATTTATTGTCTGGAAAGAAGGAAGAATGGTAAATGATGCAAACACAGAAGGCAACATGGTAAATAAAATAGGTTATGTACAACTCTTAGCTTGTCAGCAACAGTGATCACAACTGATCACACATCCAATGTGTGAAATGAAGATGACTTCATTCAGTTTTCTTTCTCTCCTCATCATCTTGATGCCAAGAACCATTTAGTCTGAGGAATTGCCACCACAATCCTACTCTATGACTGTGACATGCTCTCCTCTTTACTTATCAATGGATTAATGTATCATTGCTTACTTGAAAGCTGTCCTTTTAAGCAGGCGAGCAAATAGCTTAGCATGGGTAATAGCAACATTTCACACATTCCAGATAGACAGGTGTTTAAATTACAGCAGGATTAAAAACAGGCAAAGGATTCAGAAAGAGAGAAAGAACACCAGCAAGAATCTAAGGTTTAGCTGCACCCAGCCCACCCAGACAGGTGTTACTGCTTGTTACTGTGCCATGCTTTGAGACTGTTCAGCTGCTGTAATTTGCTGTCCAGGATGCTGTTTGGGAGGATTCCTGAGGCACTCCCAACACATCTGTGCTCAGCAGTGGCCTCATTCTCTAGTCTTCCTGTGCACCTAGTGGAACTGCATTCTTCCCTTCAGAGGCAAATACTTAGCAGCAAATCAGTTGGTACTTTGGTGTAAAAGGTAATGCAGAGCACCTGGACCAAAATACCATACAGAAGAGCTTGTAGCTTCAGAAATAGCAGTCATGGAGCAAAACCAAACAAATACAAAAATCTCTCCAAAACCAAGAAAGGCTAGTGGGGCTCAGCAGTGAAGGAGGTTACTGGTGTGGATCTATAAGAATTAAAGTTAGTTTTTAAACTGAGTTGCAACAATATGGGTTCAAACTCTCCTGACTGGTGAGATTCCTGTTTTTCATTAGCAGTGAAGGACTTGAGAGTATTTTTCCTGATACTGACAGTACGATAGGAAACCTATGTGGGCTGCACTGCACGCTTCAAACATTCCAATTTTCAAACATCTCTTGTAAAAGGCAAGACAATACAGAGCTAATATCTCTCATGATAGAAGGCTTCATAAAGTTTTGCTACAAATTTTTAACTGGAACAGCAAAGATGTCAGAAGCTGAAAGGAACGTGCTGACTGAAGAACATCATGATACAGTAAACCCCCAAGAGCTCTCATGGAAAGAAAAGAAGTCACTTGCTGTACTTCTATTTATGATATAACATGAAAAAATGAGGGGAAGGAAGAACACAGAGGTTGTCACAGTCATATCAATAGAGACCTGTGTTAGAAACAGTACATATATGTAGAGTTATATTTGCTTCAATATAATGCTAATAAGCCAAAGAGAAATTATTGCATTATGCTGAAATACTTCTCTACATTTATTTTTATAAAAATAAAAATGTTAAAAGGTAAGGTTATGACTGCAATACACTTGCCTCATCAGGAGTCACATAATCCTAAAAGAACTAATTTCTATGGTCATGACTTGTTCAGAGAAATTTATTTCTGAAAAAAACTTGGACACTTAAAGCAAGGCCACAACACAGAATGATACCCCCAAGTGCTGAATGCACGAGTTGAGGGGTTTGATTTTGTTAATCTGCTTTAAAAATTCAATATGAAATAGGAACTCTCCAAGTACAGATAGCAATAAAAACTTCAGGATAGAATTTGCTTCCAGTTAATAGCAGCCTACAGACAAAGATCCATTGTAGAGTAGTTCTAAGAAATCACAGGCAAGAGTCAGAAAAAGAGCTTAATACCTTTCACTTTTCTGATCTACATTATACTAGTCCTCTAAGAGTTTCCCATTATCATATTCAATGATAAAGTTAGTATTTTCTTTTTGATCTTCTCTAATGGTTGAAGAAAGCTAAAGCCATCAATTATAACAATCAGAAAAAGAAAATAATAAGTGTGTTGCAGATCAGCCTCCACGGATTTATGAAAAGCCTCCTGAAAGCCTGAATCCCTCTCCTGCTAGTTTGTAGGAGTCAGCCAGGGTGAACAGGGACACATCACCACTACAAGTTGTTACTCTGCCCCTCTTGGCAGGCAGTGAAAAAGTGACTGAAGTTTTCATTACCAACATCCTGAACAGCAGATCCAAAGTTTCACTGGTCAACATGTTACAACAAGCAATATACTACAAACTGCCTGCTTGATCCTCTCCAGTTGGCAGTTTCAGCACTTTTCCAGCAGAAGCCAGTCATATCTTGTTGCCTAAAATGCGGTGCAGATTGGAGATCCACAAAGTCTAAAGATCGTTTCTCTTACTGGGAGTCACACTGCATCCTCCGCAGTTCACACATCTCACATTTCCATTTGCATCCTTCTGACTGGTGAGGAGGAAGAGGGGTCCAGAGCTCAAGCTATATTTCACATATCAAGCCTAAAAGATATGCCAAAAGAACGCAGTAACCCTATTCTCTTCCAAAAAAACCTTCAAAATGATAAAATTTTCACACTCAGAAACAGGAGGAGACAAAGTTTTCAGCACTACATACCCTATGGTTACAAAGGCATACATGAATAAAGGGTTCACTGAGAAACCTTTTTGTTTAAAGGATTGGACAAGGATCGCGATAAAATACATTAAGATCACTACTCCTCTGCCTTAGGATCAGACCTGAATCCTTAAATTTTGACAAGTCAGACAGGACAAGATGACACTGTACCATAAGCTGAAAGAGGGAACCATTCCACTTGAAAACTGCAAATGTGCAAAATGTTTCACCATTTGTAGCGTGCTCTCCTTTGCCTTTCCATCTATTTTTACCCATATGCTCTGTAAGCACATGTATCCACAAGTATATCCTCACTCCTTCAAGTTTGACTCCTTCAAGACCCTTCAATCAATCCCTAATTCTCCATTTTATTACTTATTATTCATCCAGCAATGCCAACATTATCCAACAGCTTGCAAATTAAATGTGCTTTTTCTTTCATTACCCGGCTTTCATAGTCACAAGTTCACTTGCCAAGCCTTCCTCACACACAGATACCCCTAAGGCTTGCAAGATCCGTGAAATCTTTAACAGAAGGGAAGAGCTAAGAACTTGCCATGTAGGGAAAAAAAAAAAGAAAATTTTGTTTTATTATTTCAGCCATTTTTCTTCCTTCAGCCTTCAGAGATAACTATTTGCTACAACAACATAAATACTCAGTTAATCTGCCCTCTTTCTAGCTTTACCACTGAGCTCCCAGGTACATCTGGGATCCAGCACAGGCTATTTGGTCTAACACAGCCTGCAGGTCTGCCAGCACTACTGGGAAAGTCCAGCTGCCTTGCCTTCCCTAATGCATCCAAGATACTGGAATCCAACAGGCTATCCCAGTATGGGGGGAAAAAAAGAAAAAAATAAAAATCACACAATCTTAACCTGCCTCTTAAGAGGCAAAGGAAATCCTAAATCACAAATAAGACAAACACACACACTCCCCCTCCAACTGTCTGAACAGTGTAACAAATTGTACTGCAAATTCCATGAGGAAATCGTGTAACACAAACAGATTCTCCTAGAACCACCTTTCTGTTACCCAGGCCATCTTGCTGACCACACCCCACACTAAAGCACCTTCATTTTCTGTACAGATTTGGATTTGCAGTAACAACTGGCCGGGAGGGAAGAACCGGGGCTAACAGGCTGGGAAGTGTGAAATCTGTGTGTGCACCAAGGCTGATCTGGCCAAAGGCCTGTGACATTCCTTCTCTGCTCTCTGAGCTTACCAGCTTACAGGATATACATATGCATACAGAGCACAAGTGTTCCAGTCTCCAGAAAAACGTTCCAGACAAAGACCTGCCAAAGACATTCCTGGGAAACCTGACAAACTTGCAAATTCCTTTGTAGTGTCTCCAGCATATGCATCCATTTAACAATGAAAAAAGAAAACCCAAGTTAGCGCTGCTGCTGTCGATGGTTGAACTCCCCCTCTTCCTTCTCCTGAAAAAAATTCAGGCTTTCATTTAGACACTCTCTGCCTCAAAACTTACAGTGGGAGTGATTTCTACAAGGCACAATCCTGCCAAAAGTTTGATGATCAGGGCGTAATCTTTCCCATAACATGAGACCTAGCTGCTCAGCCTGGCCTGTTTGGTGACTATCTGCAGATGTTGCTGCATCATAACAAAACCCTCTGCTTCTAATCCCTGTGGAGCCTCAGAGCAGGAGTTCAACACGAGCACGGCAGAAACTACACTGAAATTCTCACTTCCTACAACCTCTGCTGAGACCAACTGGTTACACTGCTGCTGCTACAAATCAGTGGTAATAAAAGTAATTCCAGCTCCTGTGTTAACAGCTTGAGTGAGGAGAAGATGGGGCCCGGCAGCAGTGCAGAGGTGTGTGAAAGAGGAAAGAAAAATGCACCTCAGAAGTGATTACCTCCTCCTTGCTCCTCTTACTAATTACAGTAAGATGCCTTTTTTTCTTTACACTTCCCTTTCTCCCCATCAGTGGAAGTGTAAAAACCAAATAAATGGCCACATAAAGAAACTAAAACTAAGATAAAGTGGGTTGAGTCAAACCAAGGCATCATCAGTGACAAAAACCCAAAACTCCTCAGCGGGGAAAACAACCTCACCAAATTTCTGTAAGTATTTGCTGCACCCTAAATTTAACGCTCTTATTGTGCTGTTCAGCTCTAGATAGGAAAGAGGTGATGCCCACTGGGACCTGTACAGTGCATTTTGGCAGACTGGCAGTTTGCTCCATCAAGGACAAGCTGGGCAAGACAGTTAAATGAGGAGTGGTGTTGTCAGTCACCAACACGGGGTTCCCTGACCTGGGGATCACCTGGGAAGGCGTTGGGGTGCTGTGCTATGCTTAGAAATGAAGCAGATGGGACTTGCTGATGTTTTGGTCTTCAGCATAGTTTTATCAGTTCAGAGCTCTGGATGACAGTAACTTCCCAGCACCCTGAGGCCATGTGGCAGCAAGACCTCAGAATGCCCGCTGCAAGGCCTTATATACAAGATATGCTATCCAATTACCTACAACAACGTAGTTTATTCTTCTTTTTCCACCTATTCCTAACTCTCTATCTGTTCATGCAGTACCTGCATTGAGGACTCTTTTGTCCAATGAAATTGTGCTCCCCACACAGCAGAAAATGGAGTAGGTAGAAGAAGGAAGAAGGAGGTGGGGACAACACCCAAAATCCTCCATCTTGCTCTCTCACCTACATCCATACTAGATCAAATCCAAAATCAATTTTTCACCCTGTAACAAACTACAACTACATTACTACCTATTGCACACACTTGTTGATTCAAGCTCATCCCAAAGCTTTGGAAGCTTTCTCCATGGATGGAGGTTAAAAGCAGTGTTTTCCTGGGGATCAGACCCCTCAAGACAGGCAGAAAAACATTCCCTGTGTCCAGGATTTCCACATGGTGTGGCTTCCAATGTTGTTGTAGCTGATGTTAAGATGAAGCTCACTATTTTGGGATTCCCGTAGCGCATACAAAGTCCCTCTTGCTCATTTCCACCTTCTGTCTAAAAGAAAAACGTAGAGTAAGACAAGTGCCCCATCCTCCACTGGATCTGTCAGTGTGTTTGCAGGAATCTAGGCTGCTGGATTTGGGCACTGACTGGTTGCACAGCACAGAAGGAGGCAGCTCAGTGTAGCCCTTGCCTGGGTGGTCTGATGTTATCCCCGTGATTAAACTCCCCGGCTGCAAGAACTGGAGCCATTCCTGATGATAGCTGGGACCTGAAATCTCTCACTCTCCCACACACACACACAGAGTCAGAGCTCCCACCAGGTTTCCCCTCCTTCTCTTGGTCAAGCTGGCCAATTCAACTCATTCTTCAGCTCCCTAGCATTAATAACTATGAAGTACCACAGCCTGTTAGATATCAACTGCAGTCCCCCCCTCACCAGGCAGTGATAGGGACCTCACACAGATACAACACTGCAGAAGAATTTTTACCTTACAGCATGCTCCAGAAAGAAATAGCATGCTATTCACAAAGCAAATCACTCATATGCCTGCAGGATCCAGCCCCCTGATCTGGATGTACACACATGCTGTGTACTTCATGTCCTCCCTGCAGAAAGTCTTGCAATGCAAACACATGGAAATGTTTCATGCTAAACACACACGAAATGAAGATTTTAGGATTAAAGCCTGGTATAGAAGGAAAAGTAGTCTGGATAAGTCTTCATCCATTTGTCCATCAGGAAAGGCCAATGGCTTACAGTAGGTAGAGTTAAAAAACCCTCTTAGTTCAGCTGTCCAGAAGTCACAGAGTGGTCAGTAAGATCTCTGCATCACAAATCAAGGCAAAAAAGGCAATTCAGTTCCTCTCAAACAAAATGGGCTTGCTGAACTGTAACTTCAGGCCTCATTCCCCAGCTCACCACCAACATACCTTCCTTGTTTCCCCAACACTACTGTCGCCATCTTAGGCTCATGCAAGGCAATGGGCAAACTGAACAAGAAAATTCTGGGAAATTGAAAAGTTGTTTTGTTAACATGCACCATTAACCACTACACACATTGACAAAGGCATCATCACTTTGTAAAAATAATCTACCTGGCAATAACTTGCTTTTATATTCATTCTTTAAGTAATAAAATGCCTTACTAATCTCCTCTTTTCAAACCTTTAATTTTACACTGGATCATGTACACTCTCTATTATGCATCTTCAGTTATCCACCTGCTATATAGCAAATTGACTAGCTGGTTTTCTGTTTGCTTTTGTGTCTTTTTTTGATCTGTAATAAAGGTTACTTTATCATCCTACAGACACTTGTCCATCATAACAGCACTTGCTGAAAGCTTGTCAAAAACCTTTTTGGAAGTTTGAATATGAACAAGTTAAACTGAATGCTATTTTTCTCAGTTTAAAGAACTCTGATAGATAGGACATAATAGATTATTAATTTTCTTATGGCCATTTGAGATCAGATACCTCCTTATTAGCCTACTCAACCACTGCCTTACCAGGTTAATGCTGGACCCTCAAAGGCACATTTCCCATAGTGATCTCTGTTGTTTGCTCCCAGACACACTGGATAGTTAACACAAGGCACACCTTTCTATTTCTGGATGCTGTGGAGTACTATAGTTGGATTGCACATCCTTCAAAAATCAGGCAGTGTCTGAAATATATAGTATGGATAGATACCTAACTCCCACTGTTGTCATAATCTCAAAATGAGCTCTATTATTAGAAGAACAAGAGATATAGCAGAAAAACACAACCTAATGAAAGGCAAAATGTTCCCACACGCTTTGTGTGACAGTCTGAGAGGACTGAAAACTGAATACAACAGAACAAAACTGCACATCAGTAAGGCTTTACCTTCCTACATCTCCATATCTCATATACTAAGAATTGTATATTCTGTAATTACCAGTGTGAAGGTCCTGTCTGATGTTTCAGAAGTGAATGGAGAGGACTGACGAGACAGAAAGCTGATGTCAACACAAAAATCTGGTTTTCTTAAGAGAATGGATCTTAAATATCTTTTTCAAAGTTCATCAGATACTTAAAATTTTCTCTTTGGACATTAGCAGTAATTAATAAAATAGTATCAATAATATCAATAAAATTATATCAATAAAAATAACTCAATAATAAACTAATACAGAGACTAGAAAACAAGAATGTAAAAGAGGAAACACAAAACAAGTGCTTTGGGCATGGGTGGAAAACAGTGAAGAACAGCAGTGATTGGAGAGGGGCAGAGGTGGACTCCCAACCAGAATGACACCACCATGCCAAGCACAGCTGCTGAGGCTACATTCCTGGGAACCCCAGAGATCCACACTACTATATGGATACCAGAAGCAATTCCCACAAAAATGGGAATGGAAAATAAGCTCCTTTTGGAAGGAGGTATGAGACACAGCTTGGCACAACACAGGGAAACAATGCACAAAGACATTCAACTCTCACATAGAAGTTCTTGCCCTTGGGGGTAAAAAAAAATTAAACAAACAAAAAAACCCAACAAAACCACAAACCAAAAACCCCCACAAAAATACAGTACCCAGCAACACCAGTATTTTCAAAAGTCACTCTTCATATACCCGCTCCAAATCAATGGTCCTAATCTTATCAGCAAACATAATTAAATCCATATATCAAGTCCTTTTTACACCAGCCAGGTACTTTCCAACAAGGTAGACTAACACCAAGTTTTTGGAATGGCTTGAAACAATTGTACTAGTTTTATTATTAGGCAAGTAATGTTCTAATCTTCAAGCCAATTTATTTAAGAATGCTTTTTAAAAAATACTATCATATTTCAAGTCGTTTAAACAGAGACAAAAAGGGAGAAATATGAATTCAGAAGTTCCTGCTTAGAAATGTATAGGAAAGCAGTGCCCTGTTTAATTAAGTGACCCTGATACGAGCCCTTTCTCTACTCTCCCCTGTTTTCAGTCCCTTAATTCTCCTGTCCTAAAGCCATCAGAGTTTCATAACCCAGAACCTTCAAACACTCCCATCTCAAGTCTTTCCACCTTTCATCTCATACCAATAGCCTTTGACTTCCCAGTTCTCTCCAGGTGTTTACTAAATCCTCTCCCACATTTTTCTGTCTCTGCTGCCTTCCCTCTCCTGGTACAGACCAGAATTTAGCCTGTGTACTTTATTGTGTTTATTGTGTACTGATACCTCTTACTGCCCTCTGTCTTCTCACAAAACCCCTATGGTCCCTCTTGCAGGACCGGCTTGAAAATCCAGGCTGGATCAAAAAAAATAATCAGAATTACTCTTTAATGACTGACAGAGGAATAGAATGTGTCCATGTGAGAAAAAAAAAAAAAGGCATAAGCAGAAACCGCATACTTTAGTTATGATACATTGGACTTTGTAGTTACATCTGAACCTTCCAAAACATCACTGTTTCAAGTGTGCTTAAAATAATGGTGTCAGCTTAGAAATTGCTTTGAGCCACAAATTCAGTACTGAAGAAACAGATTGCCTTAAAAACTGTTCTCAACTAAATCCAAATTTTCATACTCAGCAAGCTTCAAATTCAGATTTCATCTCTCCAAAGGCATCATTTAAAAAACACGGCCAGAAAAAAATCACAGTAGAGAGTAGATGTCTAGAACTGAATGGACAGAGGCTCAGGAAGGAAACTCATTGTCACATAGAACTCCAGCTCTAAACTTCTCATTGACTCGTGAATTCCTTTCTACATGGATCTTTTTCATGATGACAGAAGATGACAAAGACGTAACCCAACACATGTTTCTATATTTCACCCCTGAAACAAAGCCTGTGCCAACACTGCATAGCTGAATACAAAATACAGCAGAGTCAGAAAATCGGCAGTGTCTGCAAGGCGCTGAGGTGTTTTGTTTGCTTGCTGCAAAGCGAATTAGCGCCATCATTTCCCCACAGGGCAATTCCCACCTCTCGTGCGGGTAAGTATCTTGGAAGAACCCAGAAGCAAAAGCAATGCACACACATTTACTACAGCCAATACATTTCCAGGCTACTCTCACTTCACAGCCACTTTCACTCCTGAATACACCCGCACTGACTGACTGCTGGCTACACAGCTTTCCACCAGAGTATGCTCCTTTGCCACCCAACACAGCTGTGCTCAGGAAACTGCACTGCCCTTCCCATTTCTGAATTCCTCTCTCAATTCCCCCTCCTATACTTCCTAATTTATCTAGGACTAACTAGCCATGGTAGGAATACAGCAGTTTAAAAACCATTTAATAGCTACACAAATGGCTGCAAGAAGGCACATTGGGTTCTCCAGACAGACCTAACAAATCACAGCAGTTGAAGCAGAATGGGTAATGAATGATTTTAGGGAAAAACTCTACGAACTTATTTTTCAAAGTTCTTTTCTGAAAAGATTGAAATTAAATAGATGCATTTCAAATTTTTCCCAGTATTTGTTTAGATACTAACTTTTATCCAAGCAGGCAGTTTCCATCATACATTTACCTTTCAACAAATCAGCATTTCCTGAATGAAAATGTTTCACTATCAAAGTTTTTCAACTGTTTTAGTGGCAACATTTCACTTAAAACCAGCAGAGAACCAGCTCTGAGTATTACTAGACAAGCAAAAAGAACAAATTGTCTAAATAAGATCTGGCCTTAAGCAAGACCAGGCCTCAGCATCTCTAGTACAGCCAGTGCTCACATTTTCTCCTGAATCCATCAACAAGAAGGGACTTTATTTTTTGACATATCCTTTAAAAATTGAAGACCTATCTGCAAAGAAGAATCTCTTCAGCTTCCTAAAGTTATAAATGTACCCCACATTTTGAAATAAATATACTGCCAATAGCGTAACCAGATATTTAAAATCCAAACATATAAAAATATAATTGAAAGAAGCAAAGAGAAGGAAATACCAGCAGTTGTTGCAACTATTAAAAATGCCTCAAAAAACTTCGCAAAACACAGCTGTTAAAATAGAAATTCCAATATACAAGAACCAAACTAAGCATCCAAATTGTTTGTCTCCAGCAAGTAAAGAGAAAAAAATTACTGTCCAAGGCAAAGTGCACTAGAAAATCTGTAGTTGGCAGCTTAATTAACTGAGAAGTGCTCAACTTGAACACCTTTGATGAGTTCAACTATAGCATATTATTAAGCAAAAAAAAATTGTTTGTATGTAGCTATTTAGGACATAAATCAACAAAAATAGGAAACTAAGTGGAATTCTACCAGAACTCAAGGTACATTTCACGTGTATCGCACCATGTTTGACAAAAGCATTATCATTCTCCATGCTCATAAGTACTTCATTATGTCTTTATAGTGTTATTGGAATATAGAATTTACATCAGAACTCACTCTGCAGACTTTCATTGCCAGCACTGTGATGACACACTGGAGGAACGAGGAAGCTAACTGCATGTAAGCACAAATCTGAGAAGACTTGGGTTTATTGTCTAGTAAGAAAAAGCATGGATTTCATTTTTATAACAAATTTTCTAATCCTCTGCCTTTTCTCCTATAAAATGACTTCAAGACATTCTTGTCAACTCACAGAAAAATCAACATTTTGGTGACTGCAAACGTTTGGAAACAGCAGGACAGAGATGAATTTTCATGAGATTACTGCCAGTGCTCACACAGAAGGCTGTAACAAACTTCTCCCTCGCACAGGGACTCTACTTCAGCGCTTACATACCTGCTGTGTAAGGAGATTGATGTGGTTTGGTGGGGAATTATGGCAGGCTGCTTGCTTTTCTGCCAGCTGCTGCAGTTCTGCTGCCACCTTGGCAGGGTCGTGACGTTTGCCCTGGGAAGAAGCGTGTTCTGCCTCTCTGTGCATCCTGGCCGAGCTCACGCACTGCCCACTGGAGCTGCGACACAGACCTGCCAAACAAACATTTCCACGTGCTTCATGAGCAACAGGTCAGACTCAGCCTGCCCATCAGACACACAAAAGCAGGTAAGGTACCAAGAAGAATACAGAATGCACCTACTTTGCCATGGGTATTGCCCATTTGAACAGTCAGTAATTCCAAACCTGTATTCTCTATTACAACATATCGAATGGCACTCAATTAAAGAGACATTGGCAGCTGTTACTCAAGTCAAATCCATAAAATTTTTCCTTAAAAACAAATGGATCTCTTTAAGTAAGCTACACAGTAGGGAAGTAAGATGTATTTTAAAGCTAGAGAGGTTGTCAATATATATACAGCAACTCTAGTAAACATGTGCTGATCCTGACACACAACCTAGAACAAATAAATACCATCAAAATACAAAAAAAATTTAGTATTATCAGGATCACAGCTGTTAGCCTGTGTGTGGTTCTCAAAACTTCCCAAATAGATTACAGTCTGCATGCAAATTCCCACAGTTTATCCTATCCTTCAGACTCTTTACACTCTAAAGCTGCATTGCTTAACTGTGTTCTACCACAGCAAGATAGATGAGAGGTCTCTAAATCTTGTTTTTGGGATACCCTCGGATATGGCAGTGCTGAAACACCCTAGAGAATGAGATACTGTAATGATTCATTCAGATCCTTCTATTCTGGCAGTCTTGACACACCTCTAAGTATTCAACACTTACAAGGTTTCATTACAAGATTTGTATGCTTGATAGACAACCAGAGAACTAAGAACAGCAAATAGACTGAGACAGGACTTCTGCTAATGAAAACAACATTAAATCCACTACAGATAGATGAGATCAGTAACATAATAAAGAAAATACGCAATTCTTAATTTCACAGCTCTTTCTGAATAAGTTCAAAGGCTGAGTTCAAAGCACAAGGTTGAGGGGAGACCTCATCAATGTACCTATTAGAAAAGAGGTTTTTGTGAGGCAGGGGTCAGCCTCCTCTCCCAAATAAAAAACAACAGGACAAGAGGAAATGGCCTCAAGTTGCACCAGGGAAGTTTAGAATGAATATCAGGAGAAATTTCTCCACCAAAAGGTTTGTCAAGCACTGGAACAGGCTACTAGGAGGTGGCTCAGTCACCATCCATGAAGATATTTTAAAAACATGTAAATGCAGCTCTTAAGGACCTGGTTAATGCCGGACTTGGTAGTGTTAATTGTTGGACTTGGTGATCTGAAAGGTCTTTTTCAACCCAAATGATTCTATGATTGCCTGTTCATTTGGTCAATAAAAGGGCATCTACCTAACAAGGGCTGCATCCAGCACTCCTGCTTTCTGTGAGAAATTTAGCACCATCCAACAAAACTCAATTCTGGAAATGTAAAATTCCTACCTGCTCCACAACAGAAATGACACAATCTCTGTACTGAACTAGCAGGTTGTTATGAACCCCAGAACACTCACCTACTTTTGCAGAGGATGGTCGGGACAATCTTTGGCTGTAGATCTGAACAGCTCTCTGAAAAGATGAGAACGGGCCAAGGGAGCAGCTAGAACGACGATGCAACCCTGCAAGGCTGCAAGTCTCAGTAAGGAGACTGGTAAGGACAGAAGAGCTGTCAGGAGCTGTGCTCTGCAAGGAGGGCAGTGCAGGTGAGGACTGGATCAGTCTGGGACTCGCTGGACGAGGCTGCACTGAAGGGTGACCAGCCACCTTTGAATTTTCAGAAGCTGCAGGCTGAGATGGCATCCAACAACTGGTACTCCTCTGGAACGTGGCACCAGGAACAGAGCAAGAGGCACCAGGAGGGCTGCACTGAGGTAATTTCACATCAGCATTTAAGGAGAAGGTGAGTCCTTCTGGAACTGTACAAAGATAATGAACATACTATTTGAGGAAAAATCCGCTTTTTAGGTCCTTTGATAACACCAACACACCAAATAGCTGTACTCAGACACACTGAAGCCAAAATGGCCTCGCCTACCAGCAGAGACAAGAAGTGGCTCTACATGATAAATATCCTCTTTCAAAGCCTGCCATATCTAGATCATCCCCCCCAGGGAGGAGCAGCTAACTCTTTCCCACTGCCTACTCTGCAGCATCTTCTCTTGTGTTTAAAAGTAAAAATTAGGCATTTGGATCTCTTGGTTTGGACCCAAAGGCTCCAACCTTTGTCTAAAACAGTATTAAAAACAGTATATGCTAAAAATGCATTATTTTTTTATGATTATTTAAGTCAGTTCACTTACAGCTTGATTTAGCTTCTTGGGGTTTACAGCCTTTTAGTGCTCTTTCTGCAGACAAATCTGTAACTAAACTTTTGGGATGATCACCTTTTACCTTTTTTACCATCTCAGGATGCTCTATAACAAAATCAAGGAGTTAGGAAGTAGAACACTGCGAATCACTAGAACAAAGCTGTAGAATTTACCCTTGTTATAATTGACTTTATTGCTAATGCTTCCTGCAGACCACACAGCTTCAATGATGACAATTATGCTGTCATGTACAGTAGCATGGACTACCAGATACACATGGCTGGACCACTCTTCCTTCCATGGAATACCTAATTAGGCTTAAATATACAGTCTCTGCCCTCCAATGGATACTCTCACTGCAGGCAGCAAAATATAAGACCTTGATTTCATTCATCCCTTACTTTGATTTCAAGATTCTCTGTTCATTTCAATTCTTACTGCCTCCAGTTTGCACATTCTCATTTCAGTCATGAACTACTGTATCTAGTTCCTTATAAATGCCAGTGTAAGTTCAACCCATTTCACTTCAGGCAAAGAAGGCAGGAATGAAGTTACTCTAGTCTTCACATGAGACTGAGTTTAAAAAGAAAAAAAATAAAAATGCAACCTCAAAAAACCTGAGCAACATTGTGGAGATGTTGTTCACTTTTCACAGACTTAAATTAAACTAGATTTGTCTGGGCAACTTATCTCAGAACTGCCTGCAAAACTTACCACCTTGGGTCTGTTTTTCTGACTGGTGACTGCTGCTGCCTTGTTTTGTCCTTGTGGATTTTGCTCCTAGGAAGACACTTGCTGATTTGGTTTTTTGTGTGTAAAATGTCAGTACTTCCTCCAGGTCACTTTCACTGCAATAAGGAGAGAAACACGGATGGAGAGTGAGGACACTAAGCTCTGCTGCACTCATGTAACAATCAAAGACAATAAACAAGGAAACTGAAGAGTGGAGTAGGGAAAAAGAGGTGACACTACACAAGCTAAATATTTTCTCAGTTCTACAGGGTAAGAGCAGAAGGCAGGCAACATGCCCTGGTTAAACCTGAGATTCCCACTAAAATACCATCTTCTTCTGTGTAGAAAATTCAAGGCATTCAGGAGCCTTGTGAGCAAGTGAATACTCCAAACATATCTGGGGAGATAAGCTCAACGTGAGTGATTCCATTCACAGCTAAATTCGTGAATCTTCTGCAGGTGCTCTTTAGAATGAGCAGCTATTTTCTCATGGGAGAACTCAGCTCAGCCTTTGTTTTATAGCCATCATTTGCAGTTTCTATTCAGCAGTAGGGGGAGAAGAGGAAAGAAGGCAAAAGCTTGTCAATCAGCCAAAACTGCAGGACAACCAGAACAGTCAACATTTTTGTTCAACTCACAAAACCTGCATATGTTTCTCATTTTCTTTACAAGAACCAAGTGTGACAACCTCAATATCCTAAACATCTACTGGTCCCAAACCTGTATCAGTTAATTGGCCATTCTTATTAGTTTGTGCAAGCTGTACTTCCAGTTGTTTGGTATCTAAGATCCTTTCCTGTCGCTTTATAGTGTTGCCTCAGCACCAGTGAGTGGCTGCGTGGCACGGCAAACACCAAGGCAAGTAGTACAGTGCCAGCAACACTGGAAAAAAATCTAACACAGGAATATAAATCAGCAGAGCAGCAGTTAGAATCTTTCAAAATATCCTCTGAATATCACAAGTGTAACTAGTATTAGCTAGCCTAAGCTTTGGTAAAAGCCATGTCTAAAGCTGATATGCTGAAGTTTGCAGCACGTCCTGAAGATCCAAACTTCACTTTTTCTCCCAGCAGTCATGCAAAAGAAGTGACCATCAATCCTCATAGAAAAAAAAAAAAAGAAGATGGGCATTCAAAAGGCAGGTAAACTCTGTCCAGACACTGACAGGGGTTCTTGCCCATGTAGGCATGTCATACACTGACCAAATAACGGAGTCAAGAGGAATTGCTTTTTGTGCTCCAGAATCAGAGACTTTGAAAACACAATTGTGGTTCAGTGAATAAATTCAGACCTCTCCATAGTCATTGTTTTTCATACAATGCTACAGGCCCTAAGGAATACTTAGCTATTTTCGAAATATGTTTCTTACCAGACTCTTTTAAGTTTGAAGCAGATAAAGTGCAGTGATACAAAATGCTGCTTTTCCATTGTAAAAGTAACAGCTTGCATTGAACTGCCTTAGCAGGCCAAATAAGAGGCCTAACTCCCTTCCTTGCTCATCTCAGAAAATCCAGACCAGGAAAATTCCTGAAGAGAGGCACCAAGCATGAGATTTGTTCCTGAGAGCAGAAGCTTGAGTCAGAGCTGTAACAACTGTTCAACCATGGCAGCTCAAGATCATCTGAGCAGCAGTTCTAGTTTCATCCTCCTTCTGTAGTACTGATTTATCTGGTCCAGCATCACAGGAAAGGAAACCATTAACTCACCAGCAGCAGTTTGAAATTTACACAGGCCAGGGTAAATTCCTTTGGGAAGTTATTTAATGGTCAAAACATCTACTGTATGTTCTTCTCTATGCACCAGATGCTGATGTTACAAGTGTTTGGTTGCTGCAAGAGAGACAAGAGAAGACAAGCTCTCTGTCCCTCAGCAGGAACAGCTCCTACAGTCAATAAAGGTATTTGAGGCTTTAGAGCAATCAAATCATCCTTAGAACAATGCTACAAGGCTGAGAGATCATTTATCAAAGGGAATAAAATCTACACCTACCTTGCTCTGCCAATGAAGTTCTGAAAATCTTTAGGATTCACTCCCTCCTCCTCCTCTTCCTGTTTCTTTTTTGATTGTTTCTGAACCATCTGCTCTGTTTCCTGTTAATAAGCAGTATCAGTGAGTGCCTCTATGTTCCATGGTATGGCTACAGCTCCCAGAATACAAAAAAAAGTTCCACAGGATCTAAGAATAAAAGAACATCACCATGTGCAACAAGCTGAATCAATATGGAGAGCCCCAGAGACAGCATCCTAAGCATACACTAAAGTCCATTCCTCCACCTGACACAAATAATTTACTGAGAGAAGGTCAAGTCCTCAAAAATGTGCTGTTCCTTCTACTACACTCTTTGCTAGAACATAAGGAAGTATGGAAGGGAAAAAGAAATTAAATCATTCTTTACAGATATTAGATCCCCTCTCCACTTTGTTGTCTCTGCCAGAGTTCCTCCAAACAGCTTTTATTTGAGCATTTGTCCCAGAAGTAGACAGATAAAAAGAGGGAAAGAAAGTATAAAATTAATCTTGAAGAAACTGAAGGATGCCTGTAGAAAATCAACAGATTTTCTACTATAAACTAGTAGTTCCCTTGAGTTAATTTCTTTTGTCAAGCAGCAAATTGCTGAGGGCTTATACACATACCAAAACCCCACTGCTTTAGCAAAGACTAAGAAAGTAAAAGAACACAACCTATGGCAAATGTGTTTATACACTGAAATACACTGGAATAAATGGTATGCCTTTGTGGGTGAAAATGGGAGCAAGTTTTCAGATACAAACAGTCTATTTTACACCAGTAGAACTGGTTGGCACTAGAGGTTGGATTGATACAAACATATTTGTTCATTAAAAAAAACCTCTAGACCTGTCTGAAATACCAGTACCAGCTTAAAAGCTTTACCTGACCAGACTTGACCTGCACTTCATTTCTTCCTGCTGTTACCCTGAGCATTCCCAGAAAAAAAGGGTCAGATACATCTTTTGAAACATAATTCAAGACAGGGAAGAAAAAGCCAGTTTGGGATATCTTCACCCTTTACTACTTAAGTAAATGTCTGCATAATATGTGATCTGTTTTACTTAATTTGCTGGAGCTGGAGCTGTATTCTTTTCTTCTGTTTCATTATAGATGTTATACAATGGCAAGTAGGAGTCCCTATCAAATCTGAAGTTACAAGTCAATGAAATAAGTCTACATGTTGGAATCAGAAATCAAAAAAACCTCACAGCCTAATAATAATCTCTCAAGGGCTTAAACATGTATGCCCTGAAACCTCAAGTGGTATGTTCTCACTTGTTTTAACTGAGAAAATATGTTTATGCACTGATTTATTACCAGTTACACAGCTTTATTTTGTGAATTTACTCAAGAGTTAGCAGAAAATCCTAATGTTTGAATACAATTTGAGTGGAAATTATATCCAAAGCAGCTGCATTCTTCACTCACCACAGAGCCACCCAAGTGTTTTGTGGTTCCTCCTAACAGAGTACTTCAGTGAGCATTAGGCATACAAGGCTCTCCCTGGAACAGACTTGGTTCAATACCAACCTTGATTAGACAGATCAAGTTATCAGATGTCAGTTCTCACAAGGTAATGTAAGTGAACATCATCTCCTAATGAGCAGAAGCTTGGAGCCCTCTGAAAGCTGAATTTCAATTACCCTTGTTCTAACACTGAAGAAATGCTAGGGGGCAAAGGAAAGGCGAAGCTGTCCTTGCAGAATGAAGATTAGGTTAAAACCACTACGCTAAGAACAACACCTCCTACATCTAAAGAAGTGAAAATTATTTCAATTAGGACCTACATCTCCTTGCATGCGGAGTACCTTGCTACAGACATGAAGCAGTCCCTCAGTATACCAAGTAAATAGTAAAATACTTATTTCATCCTGTTCTGTATAAAACAAAATATCTTTAGAGAAGCCCCGTAAAAATAAGTGAGAAGAGGCATTATAAAGCACTAGAATCAAAGGCAAGGCAAAGGAAAAGCACGCTGCCAGTTAAATTCCACTTCATTTCAGCACTTCCTTTTCTGCATATAATTACTGGCCTTGACATATTATGTAATAATATTATTGTCTGACAATTTCAACACAGTACCATTACTGGATGCACAGCTGCAAGCACATCATGTAACTAACAGAAGAGCGCCTTTGAAACAGCCTGCACGACACACTTTGTAAGAAGAAAACAGAAACAAAAAACAAAAAAAATTGAAAAAAAAGAATAAGTCACCTTGTTATAAGAGATGATGAACTCGCCCAGCTGGCGAGCCAGGATACGCCGGCGATCAGCCAGTCCCACATGACGGCTGGGGAGCAGCAGCCTCAAGGACTGACGAAGGTTGCTGGCAGCTCGCTTCAGAAAGCGGCTGACGAGCTCCTGCAAGCGAAGAGATGGAGTTAACAACGTGCTATCTGCGACACATGGGGGGAAGAGAACACAGATACTGCAGCAGCTGAGGACTGGCAGGAACTAAACATGTCCTGAGAAAATGAGCTGAAACTGGCAGGAAAAAGCATTCGGCAATATGCGCTTTTAATACAGCCCGATAAATCCAGTGTGGGGGAGAAAACAGTGGTGTATCTTGCCTGAGGTGGGTCAGAATTCTGAACGGCTTTTTGTCTCAAAAGCATGGCAGATAAAGGAAAAAAAAAACCAATCAGCAAAATGCAGTCACACATAACAACCTGTAAAATCCTGTATCTCAGGAGAATGTTCCCAAAAACCCACCTGCAATGTGTTAAAGAAGGCCTGTGAAAAAGTGCATCGACATAAAACTCTCTCGGCAGTACCACAGGAAAGGGGATCTTGGTCAGATATCACCACTACAGACAGTGGGTAGCCCCATTTAATAATTTTTCATATACATATATGTGTGTGTGTCTGTATAGTAAATACTATAGTCTGTGTATATACATATATATATAGTAAATACAACAGTGTGTGTATATATAGTAAATACAATAGTCTGTGTACATATATAGTAAATACAATAGTGTATATATATGTGTGTGTATAATACATATAATAGTGTAAATATATATAGATACATATACTATTGTCACATCCTCTCCACAGCAATAGATGTCTGCATCTACAGCCATGTAATTCCAATCCCTCACCATGTCTGTTTCACCTCTGGCAAGGCAGATCCTAAGACGAATCCTGGGGGTGTTTTGAACCCTTTCTGTCTCGCCTCTGGATTTGTTTTTGCTTAGGAGCTCTGCTAATGCATAAATGAGCAGCCTCACAGCCAAACTATTGGATTTCACAGCTCGCCTCTCACTGCCATTACTCCAGGCTGGTTTGATCTGTTATTTTAAACATTATTCTTCACAGTACAGCAGACAAAGTGACTCTCAAAAAGCCCGTTTTAATTTCCACTTGGAAAGAGCAGAGGTAACATTTTCCACTGAGTTGAATGATTATTCTTGACACACAATTTTATCTCTGAACTACATTGGCGGTTTCCCTGCAACACGCACTCAGTGAGAATACATGCAGAAAGCTCAAGAGCCTACTGTACAAAGATCTTTCAGGAAGGTTTGTGAAGGGATCTGGGCTTGCTGCACTTTTTAAAATTGCATACATATCAAATACAGGACTTTAAAATACTGTCTAGAAAAATCCATCACTTTTACTTTCTCTTCTCAGCGGCTTTTACTTTAATTTCCTATATCTAGAATGCAAGTGAGATTCATAAACAGGTATCTGGATATATGACAACAGTACATACGAGAAAAAGTTTAACTGGGTACCTGTTCTATATGAGTAAATGAATGCTTTGCTTAATGCAGCAGAAAGCGGATCCTGACAAGTAATCTTAAAGAATCTTCTAGAGAAGAATTCAAGAGCAGGTAAGCTCAGAAATCAGTGAAAGAGAACCAACAAGAGACCTGAGCAGCCTGAATGTCATCAAGAGTCCAGTCATTAAGAGCTGTCTATCACTGCTCTGAGGTCAGTCAGCAGTCCTATCTCATCTGTATATTAAAAATACAGCGCTGGCAGCTAGACAAAGATGAACAACCAACTAGACAAACAACATCATCTCAGCTGGACTTCTGTACTTGCAAGGATGGGAACTGACCTCAAAACTCTCAAGGTAGATTTCAACTTGGCTTCTCAGTGTGGCCAACACAAAGCTTCTTACCATTTGCTCATCCTCTTTGGCAGCCCAGGCAGGATTCTGGATCTGTTCGCCAGCGTCCCTCATCAGGCGGAGCTGAACATGCTGCAGATAGGCAGAGAAAGCTGTACGAGCTTGTACCTTGCTGTGGACAAAAAGAATCAATCAGCTCTCTTCACAACAGGAATGGGAAGAGTTACAGCAGTCAGGCACAGCTTATGGACCCAAGTACAGTCAGCAAGGACCTCCTAAGGGCACTAATGCTGAAGCTCAAAGAAAGGAGGATCCCTTTGCCCCATCGGCATTTTCAAGCAGACCTTCGATTCACCAAGATGTGGCAAGTATTGCCAGAGGTACAAAAAACAGTAGGCACTCTCTGAGATAAATTCTAAAAATGGAACATTCTTCCTGTTTTTTACAGCCTTGGTTACTCTCCTCTAAAAGCCAGTAACATGGACATCAGCAAAGCTTTGTATTTTTAAAACAAATTCAAGGCTCTACTGGGCCTCTGTTTTCACAAACATTTTGAACACCACAACAACAGACCATAAAATAAACAAAGGGCTTGGTACTGGTGCCAAAGTTATAACAAAGGCCCTGTAATTCCCATTGGAAATGAAAGAATTAAATCTGTGAAAGTGAGCTCTTCCCCTGCTGGCTCAGGGATACGAGCCAAATTTCATTGAGCAAGGCACCACTGAGGAATGAAGGAACATCAGCAAAATCTGCTGTGCAGCTGGCTGAACATGTTGGGAAGCTGTAAGCATGAACTGAGCAGAGAACTGGGAGGGACACATAGCTCCTCATTCCCTCACAATAGTAGCCACTTTAGTATATGCAATCTGTTGTGAGACAAATCGCTGAAAGCTCTGCCTAATTCTGTTCATTGTTCTCTTGGTATAAATCCTATCCTCCAACATTCTGCTCTCCCAGCCTCTGCTCTTCCTCATAGTTTTCCCCACAGTTGTTAGAAACTTTTCAGAAGGATGTAGCAGCAGATCAACTTCAGTGTCTGCAACAGATTTCCCCTTCTGTCACAGGAAGTGTCCCAATATGCTCTGTAAAATTTTAAGTTTCATCTTTAACAAACAGTTTTGAACACATTACTTTCCTGAAATATTATTCCAGAACTTACTGTTCTAATAAATAGGAACTCCTCTTGCTACCCAGCACCGCTTCACTTATGAGCAGTTAATAATTGCTTTTTCTTTTTCCAACACTGTCCTGTATCTTAAATATAATCCCTGATGGGTCACCCACCTTGAATGTCTTTGTTAACAGAGTTACATCCTTTCACAGTTTTCATTTTATTAGTGTGAACTATCCACATCTGCCAGTGCCCACAATGGTGACAGGATGAGACCAGCAGCTCACCTCCACCTGTGCTCCACTCACAATTTGCCTTCCATCAAAATGGGTGACAGAATACTCCACATGAAGTCTCAGAAGTATGTCAAGTGATAAACCCTGGAACACATTTGGTGTTTTCATGCATGCATGAGCTAGGGCTTCACAAACTTCCTCTGATCAACCAGCATGAAAGATACTTTTCCTTGTAATTATATTCTAGTTGATTAACACCCAGCTGACAGAACTTCTGCTGTAAATTATTAGTTCTTACAAGCATCCCATTGCACTTTGTGCTACTGCATTTCATCCTAATTATATTATTTATATCCTCAAGGTCATCCAGTTTTTTCTCATATTTAGTCCACTACTTTTTATCTCATGGTAATAACTCCCAAATACTTTCCATCAGCAAATTTCATTAGCACATTTGTACATTTTGTGTCATTCTTGAATTGATTATTAGTACCAGCCTCAGACCAATGCCTGAGGAACCTCACCATATTTTTTCTACTTGCTCTCTGCTTCCTACAAATATTCTCAGGTACTTATATGGTCTTTATGACTCCAGGTACAGGAGTTTCTGAAATGCTATTAAAAACTCTGTGCAGCCATTAAGTTCTTCTGGTTTACAGGTCTGTAAATTTCAGAAATACTATTTTATAGCGTTATACAGAAATCATACCATAGCAACACCTACAGAAATCGATGCATCAATTTAGGTATGAATTTAAGTTAAAATAAAATACATTGGAAGTATCCATGTATAAGTTCAATCATCTCATGACCAGTTCAAGATTTGTGCCTGATAAGGAGCCCCCATTATCAACATCAGCACAATAACACAGGTCTTGGCCTGCACCTGGATACTTCTGTGACTGAAAACTAAAGGTTTTTGTTTAACACTGCCTCTCCTTTGGTGTGGGGGATATTGAAACCTGAGGCCTCAAATGCAGGAAAAAGTAACTTCCTTTTCATTTTACTTGCTTGGGAATGGCACAGTTTGGGAAACAAGTTTCTTTTGACTATCATTTCTTCACCAGTAACACCTAACATGTGGAAGGTAGATATTTCCTCATCAGGCTGACTAAAGGAGAGAGAAGTCCTACCACTTACAAAAACTGACTAGAATGGGCCTGGTTTTTCTTGGATGAAAATTTTATTACTTCAGCTCTTCTGCCTGTTGAGCCCACAAGCAAAGCTTCCAGCAGTGACAGATCAGATGGGGCCAAGCCCAGCGTGATCTTGGAACATGAGGTCACCACAAGCCTTACACCCTTCTGTGGGGAATCCCAAAGTGCTGGGTGCTGGGCAAGATTCTGCCAGGAACATCAGACAGAGATTTTGTTCTTGGCAGGAGGCAGTTCTATATATACCTAGATACAGACACAGCATTGCTATGTTTATCCTCAAAAGAAGTTTCAGAATCTTCCCTGTCACAGCAGCAAATGCCCTTGCCACAATTAGAACAAACTCCAAAGCCACTGAATAATCACGGTCTCTCCCAGAAGCTAAGCTAAAAAAGCAACAACAAGAAACATTTTCTCTGCCTTTGGGTATTTTTCACAGAAAACATAATGCTGCTTCTTGTCTCGAAGATGTAAAGTCTTCCTACACAGATGTATATGATCGTGCTTTCTTTTTGCACTTTCTGTCCATCTGCAATTTAAACAGTTGTGCTACCCACATTCAAGGGGAGGATCACCTTTCAAAACATCTGGTTAAGACCTTGCTTGGTGTTTTCCTACAGAATCTCCTCCAGCACATCTCTTTTTTTGCAAGAAACAGTCATGCGTAAGAACATACTCTATTCCACAGCACCCATACTCAACAACATGCAGTGAGATGTTTCAGTAATTTGTCACTCTCAAATTCCCTCTGAATCCTGCTCTCAGAAGGCAATGACCTTAAGCAAAGATTAATACCGGAAGTAAAAATTCTATCATCAAAAATAAAAGCACAAAAATGAGAAAACTAATTTTATGGAGAGACAGCACTGAGATATTCCTATCCAACCTGGATAATTTAACATATGTTTATAAGCACTTCTTGGCAAATGCAGTGAATGAGAAGAAAAAATTTAGAGTTCAGTAGCAGGCATCCTGCATTAAGGCAAAGATGCATTTTAGAAGCCTGAGCTGAAAAAGAACAGCTTACATCATCAGATTAAAGAACAGCAATGGAAACTATAGGGTCATGCTTTACACGGATCCAGCAAGTCAGGCCTTCAGGTGAACTGTCAGATTTTGCAATGGTCTCCCTTCTCTACCAACAAGATGTTAAGGCAGCCCACACTGAGACAAAAATCCAGGTTCCTTTTCTAGGGTCTTCTTATCTCTTCACACTCCTAATGTGCATCCTCCATATTTTAACTCGTATTAGCTTCAAGTCAAAACTAGAGGCAATATGCAGAAAACTCTCACCTCAAGTTTCCTTGCTTTTGAAGAATCTGAAGCAAGCTAAACTGAGATTGTGAGTTTGGTTTTTGCAGAAACAGCTTTTCTCCATCTCCAGTTCTCTTGTCACGTTTTTTTGCTGACCTCTCTTGACAAGTAGCTTTCACTGGGTCAGAGAGCTTTGACTTGTTTTTCACCTGGGTGTCCGAAAGAGAGCAAACACTTCTATCTACCTCTTCATCTTCATCTGCAGCCATCTCCTCTTCCTCCTCACCTTCCATGTCTGACTTGAGGCACAGCTTTGTTGGTTCTGATGGGCCTGTAGTAGAGGATAAATCACATAGCTGGTTAAGAAAAAAAGAGCAGAGTGGACTGCTCTATTTATACCCTTTACCCCTAAACTCTTTTCTTCTAGAAGGACAGAACACCACCATTTCAGAACAGCATCTTAAGTATGACTGTTCTGTATTATGCTGTCTGTCTTCCTGATTATGCACCAAACAGTTGAGAAGTCCATTTTCCCAGTTTACAGAATGCAGACCAAGATTCTTGTTTTGACCATACAAACGGAAAAAGAATGCCCACACAAAATCAAAGAGGCAAAGACATTTTCCTATATTTCAACCTGATTCTAACATATGTATTGACATATATACACCCATACTTCATATATATATACACACACATTTTTGAATGTTATGTGTCAAATAAAACAAAGCTAAAAAATCTAAACCTGCACATGTGCCAATAAAGATCATATATTTTAACATAGCAGCAAAAGTCATAACATCCAATCTATCCTACTGCAGCCAGTATCACACAGCTATTGGAAAGAGTTTAGATTAGATAAAGGCAGGAACTTGTGGGGATCATTCACTTCTATACCCTTTTAAGTTTTTTCAACATCAGCTTGGATAAAGATTTCTCTTCCCAACAGCTTAAGAGTCACAGCTGTCTAAAAGAACCAATCTGAAAGGTCCCATCTTTCTCTGAAAAGCTGAAGAATTACAGAGGCACACATAGTGTTGAATTCTTTACCCAAAATGCAACAACAAGCTCATCTCCAAGTAAGCACTGATTACCTTTCATCATATACATGGGGGTGTGGAAAGGCGGGAATGAAATTCAAGGCATTAAACAAACACAAAGCTCAGAACTAGAATGAAGTGAAAATTATTAATATTTGAAACAGGACAACCCCATTCACACATATTTCAGATGAAAATGTCCTTTGCTGGCTTGTTTTTGACTAGCTGCTCATCTGAAACTCTAGCCATGCATACCTGGTGCTCTTGTCTTTGCTGCTCCAGCACTGCCGTGATATCGCTGACGCTTCCGTAACTCCAGGGAAAGAAGCTTTCTCTCATAAAAGAGAGCATGAGAGTCCACAGCTTCCATCCTCATCCTTCCATTGAGACCTGTTCTGGGAAGCAAAGCACAGAGATATCCCTCAGCCCCTCTTTGTCTTTCACTGAGGATACAAGAGACCTAGTAAATCAAACTTCTTCAAGAAATATTCTTCCTGACACGGGGAAGAAACATTTATCATTGGTCTAACTCTGCTCTACTTAATCCTGTAAATGTTTGAAGAGAGTCTTGTCTGTACTTCACAGAACAGCATCTCTCAAAGCCCCAAGACACACTCACCTCTCGTGTCATGCTTTCATGACTGAGCAGCATCTGCCCACCGTGCAACAGCTCAGGGCACAATTAATAGAGGAAATTTCAAGAGTTTCCTCTATTAAAACAACAAAACAAGGAAGGGGAATAGAAAGAGAGCACATTGACACAAATCCAGTTGTCTGAACCATTTATGTAGACACCTTGTTCTTCATTGATCAGATACAAGAATTTTAACATAACAGAAGTGGAAAACGCCAAACTTTCTACAAGTTCTACCTAAATCAAGGGGTGAGGAGCCCTGCCAGATTCCTTAAGGGAAACAAACAAAACTAACAACTTTTTGCCAGTGCACAGAGACACAGAAAAGTGCTCCCTATGATATATGTGGAAGCAAACACAGAAAATGCTTATTATTTCAATTATCTTTTTTAGATCTAACAAGAATTATAAGTATATGGAGTCCAAAACCCATGTGCATTACAAGATTTTTTGAGAGAGCTCAGTGATGAAGCTGATCAATATGGCAGGGATACCAAAGAGAGAAGCCTATGAGGAGAAATTTTAAGGTCCAATGAAAACACGAGCTCTCCACAAGTGGGTATATTTATTTTTTCACTGTATTTATGTTTCTAAAATTATTTTCATGGACTTCAGGTAAAAAAGGTGTTGACTCACAACTTGGAAGATGAAGCTAAGGAAATCTAAATTTAGAATTGAAGTTTTTTCACACAAATTATACCATTAAGAAGCTATTTACCGGGCTCTCCCAGGGAGGAATTCTCTTTTTATCTTGCCCCTACAAAGAGAAAAACGGTCAAAAATTACTCTCCATTCTAGATCAGCCTTGATTAAAAAGCCTCCCTAGTCTTTCACATGTAGCATGGAAAGACAACATTTACAGAATTACTTGTGAGTTCTATCTTAAAGGAGAAAGAAATGGACTGCAAAAGAGGAGCCCTGAGCAGCTGTTCCACAACTGATGCTTGCATTTGTCTGGCTTAAGCTGGAGAAGGCATCATTTAGAACTGCTCTTTAGACACATCCCTGGATGTACACAGAGAAAAAAAAAAATTGTACAGCACTGATGCAAGAAGAGCTTCTGTAAATATTGTCTCCTTTCTCAGACACCTTGTCTTTACTTGGCAGTTACTTCATAGTGGATCTCAAATTTGCACAAGAATTGTTGAGGAGGGGCATTAAACACGCAGTGAAAGACACAGCATACAGCTCTCAGTGGAAGTTCAGCTAATGGAATGAACTGTCACCTCCACCCAACCACAACCCAGAAAAAGAATCATCAAATCAGGACTGCACAGGCCAAGACACAGGGATACTAAAATGCTGGAGGAGTCAATTTCAGGGTTTCCTTTACATGAAGACAAGCTTTAATGAGATTTGAAATTTGAAACAAAAGCTAAGCCAGGACCACCTATAATCCCTTCATAAAGAAACCTAAGCACTTGAAGTTTTTTCATATCTGTAGTATTATTAGTACTCCAACAATTCCCATGCCTTTTGAGTACTGTCCTTTCTGCCGTTGGTTTCAGAAGAGCAACACATCTGAGCAATAGTCTTTAGCACACTAGAGAAGAGATGTACAGTTATCACCGCCCCTATAAATCCCAGACGTGTGTTTATAACATTGGGTAAGTGAGGAATCTATCCTTTTTGTACTGTTTGTGCCCTTTAACTCTCTCCCAGAGAAGCTTTCTACCTGTCCTTAAACAGACGTGTAGCCAGCATCTGGTTCATTGATGTCTTGTGCTCTAGAAAAGATCTAGGGGAAAAAAAAAATACAGGATTACCACGACAGAGCTCAGCACAATGAAAGGAAGCACAATACAGAAATAAATGACCTCTGGAAAAACATCCCAGCAGTGGATTCAGACAACATGCTGCACCACAACAGAAAAGAAGAAAGGAGTAGAGCTATCATTTCTCAGCTGAAGTTCCTGAGACACGAAGAAAACATTACAGACTGGAAAAATAAACTTAGGAAAGTGCACTATAGTATAACTTCCAGAATGAGTGAGTCCTACATGGTGTTTATGGCTGAATGACAAGAGTACACATTATGCAGCTTGAGGATGTAAAGCAGATAGCAAAAATCTGAAAGGAAGACACTTTTATTCTAACAGAAAGGCAATACCAGAAATAATGTCCAACAGCTTTCCACGGGGTGCAGTTATGCAAAGCAGCAGCTGATAAAAACAAGGGATCAGGAAAAAAAAATACTCAACATTAAAATAAACTCTGCCAAAACTTTCAATACATCTTTTTGAATGCCAAGATGGCTGATCTACACCTAACACAGAATATCCCTCAACATGGAGCACCAGTGCCATCCTATCAGATTTTTATTCTTACCCATAAAGGTCCCATGTTAATGGGGTGGGGAATATCCGGACGAAGCCTCCGCTCCGTTCACTTTCCTCTCTCACTCGCCGGAGAACTTTGAGCTGATTTAAAAAAAAAAAAAAAAAAAAATTAATCTTCCAAAAACCTCTGAATTTCAGAAAGCAAGCCTAATGATATCCTTAAGGAATTTTTTCTGGCATTTAAATTCTCAAGGAGTCTAGCACTGCTTCAAGCACATCTCGGCTTGGCATGATTGAGGGCAAGGGCAATACCAGCAGTAAAACTCAAATTCTGTTTCACAAATACTTCTTCTGTCACATTTTTCATTTACATGCACTTACTCTTTGTTGAGTAAATAACCCCAACAAACTGCATGAGAGCCAAGGTAAATAAAAACTATTTAACAGCCTCCTTACCTCCTCCATGGAGAGGCCCAGCACAGTGCTGTTGTGCCTTCCTGTTGCTTTTTCCCTGCCTAAGAGCATTGAGCTTTTAATGTCAGCATCGCCAGCAGACAGAGGACGGGTACGCTGTAGAGACAGTGTGAATCCAGATTTTTTTTTTCCTCTCTCAATTTTCATATTAAAAAGAATTACATTCAAATTCCAGGACCCCATTCCCAGCAGGATCTACACTCCAGAGCACTACAGCCAGAATTCACAATTCCACACCCCAGCTGTTGAAGAGTCCATACCCCAGATGGCACTAAGTGTGAGTATTCAGATTCTGAGATTTTAGCACAGGAGGTACAATTCAGGCATCACTGCCAGTATTTACACCCCTGGCACCTTCTGGAAAAACAGCAGACATACCAAAAGCAGCAAAGCCAGAACGTCATACAGGAAAATCCTCACCCAAAGGGCACTAGAGTCAGCATTGCCAGGACCCAGACACTCTTGGATTCACACATCAGTGGTGCCAGAACCATAATTCTCTGTTCTAGCTGTGTTGCTACACTAGAACAACAGGACTGTAATGCCCTGGTGAGATAAATGTGGCAGGGAGAAGTTCACCACCTGTCTGTACTTTGTCAGTGTACTGCTGAATGCCAACTTGCTACTTCTTCTGTACTTAACAGACAGATCCTGCAGATCTACACAGATACATCATGCAAATTTGCATAAATATGCCTTTTTTTTTTAAATAAGAAAAGCAATAATTTGCAGACAGTGTCACTAAGCTTATTTTTAACCTTTTGAGCAGTTCTGGCCAATTCTAACAGAAGGACAGGAATTCAAAATGTCTTCAAATCATCAAGACTATAAAATTTTAAAATCCAAGCAAGACAAAATTTTTTCAACTTGTTCTTGAGTACATTTAAAATGGTCTTAGGCTCAGTTTAGATAAACTATCTCTGTAAAAACAGCACTAAAAGAGTCTACTGATAAGGTCTCAAGCATTTATACTACATTCAAAGTTTCTTTTAGCTCTGTACTGAGCAAAGAATGCACAGAGAGCCTTAATCCAGGAAGAAGAGACAAAAGTGACAGAAACCTTAAGGTGGGTAAGTCCAGGGGAATATCCCATACTGCTCAGATACAAAAAAAAAATCCATGGCAAGATCAGGATGCATCTTTATTTGTAAAGACTATGGAAACTGAATTCCACTCTCTCCATTTCATTAGAAATGGCAAGCAGCTATTCAGAATCTGTAGATGAAGCAACAGCAAAAGCAACAGGCATTGCACTAGAACAGGTTATACTGCAGTGATTGGCACATAAAAATCCAAAGATAAATAGATATAATAGCTACCAGCTGAAACACTTTGTTAAGCCTAACTAAAACTGATTGAAAAGAGAAAACAAGATAATCTGGTTGAGAAGGCAGGAGGCACAAATATCTGAAGAAGAAATAAAAATGCCAGCAATAAAACAGGTTAGCTTGATGCTGTAGATGGCACTAAGTTGAAAGACTTTTAGCCTTTCTTTCTAAGCTTTCTTCCATTTCAAATCCACAGCTCAAAAACTTTGCTGAACAACTTTCTCTAAAATCTGACAGGTAATCTTCTCTTAAGAACCATTTCCTGGCACTACCATAACAATTCATCATCATGTGAGAACTGCTGCTCCAAGAGAATATTACAGGAAACTCTTCATCCTATTAAAGGATCTGCTTTGAAGGAAACACTTCAATGAAATCATCTCCCTTATCCCAATACAACAGAGATTGTTTCATTAAGTACAAACAGTAAACCTATGTCTATGTATTGGCAGCTCTGACTCCTCCCTGAGAACAAAAATACATTGCTGTCAAAATGCTAGAGAAAACTCTATCTTTGCTGAAATTCCTGCACAAACACTTTTTTCCATGTTTCACTACAGAATACGCTCTGGCTGAAGCACAGAAATGTCTCCAAATCCATGAAGATCTTGTTTCCTCTTTGACCCAGTTTATCTAAAAAAGTATAGATAAATCCAACCGCTCTGGTATAGCTCCAAATTCTGCAAGTACCCTTGGTTCCCAAATCATGATTCTAATTTAATAAGCACTGACAGCAGCTGGCACAAAGGTCCTTCCTATTCTCTACAGAACTTGGTAATTCAGTAAGACTTTCCTCTGAGCCTCAGCTAAACTAATTTAGAATGACAAACAGCAGTGAATAGACTGGCTGAGGTTCTCAAGATGATTTCATCTGTTCTACCATCCCATCCTGATGGGGCAACACCATTAAAAAAAAACAAAAAAACCACTACATTTGTGCAGGAAGCCCAGCACCAAAATAATACCTAACATGTTAACATGTCCCCACATAGCCAGGTGCTTAGAATTGTAAACTAATATCAATTTGTCTATATGGCTTGCAAGAAAGGTGACAAATATAACATTTAGAAAGGTAGACCAGTCTCACTTAGGCTAACAATAGTCACATATTTTTCCATTAACTTTAAGAAATCTTTCTTTTCTCTGAATCTATTTTGACCCAGTTCACTCTCAGATTTTTGCAGCGTCTTTCAGAAGACTGTCTCACAGAAAATGATGACTTTTCTTGTAGGGCCACCTGAATTTTGTCTGCATAGATTCTCCGCTTACCTTATCATTCATACTTGCAGTCTTAAAAACTTAGAGGGATTTGATCCAGCTGACCTTGACACTCAGCACACTTCACTTTTTTTTTTTTTTAAGCTGCTAGAAGCGATGCAAATATTTTTTCAACATTTGCTTTTGCCACATGGAAAAATGCTGGTGCCATCTCCTCGCGTTGACTTGCCTCTCACCCCACCCCCCAGCCTTGCCCCAGGCTACTCTAAAATAAAAAATTGGGGGCTAATTGTGCCAAAAGCACTGTACACAGTGACATTTGAAACCACAGCCCTTATACAGGTGATGGGAGTGAAGGGTACTTACCAATCTGCTGTTTGCTGTTTGTGACTGTGTAGACACAGGACGCTGCAAGAGACACACAAAGAGAATAAAAATCTTGTGTTCTTCAAGACACTATGATCCCTGCCCGAGTTGTTGAGGACTGGCAAGTACCCTAAACAAAACAGTATAAGCAAAGGGTGGTGAGGCACTGGAACAGACTGAACAGAGAAGTTGTGGACACCCCAACCCTGGAACTGTTCAAAGACAGCTTGAAGAACCTGGTCTAGTGGAAGGTGTCCCTGTCCACTGCAGTGGAATTCGATCATCTTTACGGTACTTTCCAATCCAAACCATTCTGTGACAACTGAAGTCCAGAGACAAAGCCAACCACTTATAACATCTCAGTTCTGATCTTCCTCACATCCTGCACAAATGTATCCTGTCCCCATTCCAAACACAGCACTCATTCTAACCTCAGATGGGCTCAACTGTGCAGAATGCATTTGCACATACGCTCTTCAAAAGCACACTGGACTCAGCTATAATGATGAAAATTCATATTTTTGTAAAGTGAGAGTCACCCATATAAAACTATTGAATAGGTATGCATGAAGGAGAAACAGATGCCATCAAGTAAAATTGTTCATAGACCAGAGGAGGTAAAAAAAAAAAGTAAAAATCCTGTAATTTTGCAAGTAATCTCATTTAAATATCTCAACAATATTCCGGTTCTTGTGGAGAAACAAGGAACTATTTAACATTCTAACACAGGTGTAGAAACATTAGACTGTCAAGAAGTACCCTGTATTACTTACCTGGTGTCACACCTACAAGCAAAACCACTTTAAGGACAGGGACAGGTTCAAAATAAACAATCATCATCGGAGCTTAGATTTTTCTTGCCTTCAGTGGTATTCAGGCTGTCTTCTTCTTCTCCAACACCCAAGAGGAGCAAATGGTGCAAGAAAGGATTCTCAGGAGAGTTATCTATCATTTCTAGCTGTACTAATGACAAGTTCCTCTCTCCAGTTGGTCTATTCAAAACAGAGCAAGGTCCCTTCATTGCTTACTATTAATTGAAAGAGCTCCAACCCAAATCAACAAGAAGTTACAAAGGAAGCAGCTGAATTGTCCATTTCCCTAGAGGGAGAAAAAATAGAGACAAACCAAAGAAACTGCACGAGAAACTTGCAGTTCAGTCTGCTGAAACTCAGAAAAAAAGAGAAACCATCTCAAGAAAGTTATTCAAGAGAACTCTTAAGAGCACTGGTACCAACAGTTCTTTTCCAAGCAGCAATTTTACAATTATTAAAAACGGCCTATGTGAATGATCAAATCTTAAGACATCAAGAAGGAGGTAGGAAAAAAGTGAAGAGATTACATATATCCTTTGCAACAGAGATGGGAACAGGTATCAAAAATCAAAAAACTTGAGATAAAATGTATTTGGCAAAGAACAAGCTAAAACATTCTGGGACCACGGAAAGACCTGAAGTTCCATGGCTAACCTCAACCTTAAAGTGTTTAGGTTAGCCATGGGATTTTCACCTACGTACCTAAGAAAAAAATGCTGTAAAACTTTATCACTGGTTTATAAACCTGCTCCTGTTAAACACAGGTTAGGGAAATCCCATCTCATAACCAAGGCGTTGTCATATGAGTTTTTGCACTATTCAACTGGCCAGCCTTATATCTCTTTGTGAGTGTTTGTTAAGCAAAATAAAGCTGAAAGCCTTCTTGAAATTCAATGCTATATAACAGCATAATTTTCTGAGACTGTCTTGTATAATTTTGTCAAATCGTCAGGATCTGATCACATTACTCAAAGGAAGAAGGGTACTTTTTTAAATGGTTCCTGATTTATCTCATGTACCTTTTGTCTGCTACAAAGAGCACCTATACTGTCAGAGGGATCTGTATTTAAAGCACTATTATATTTGTCTTAAAAGTTTCAGACTCAGACAAGCATCCTAAAGATACTCAAATCCCATCTCACCAGCTATTCACCTCTCTCACAGTGACTAAAGACTGAGTTTTACAAGAGACAAAGTATTGCAATTTCTGTGATTCTGCGCTATACCAAAATGGACAGTGTCTTGGTAGGCTGTCACTGAACAAAAATGATTTGTCATTTCCTAACTGAACTTGAGCTACACAACCATGTTATGTTGAATGTCCATCACAGCACCATCAGCTGCAGAGATGACAGAGAACACCGTCTGCCTATTTGCATGAGGAGAAATGAGCTGAAAGTCCAAGTGACATAACAGATCTCCCTGCCTTCTGTGAATGCTCCATTTCCACAGCTATTTATGGAATCCATTTCAGAGACAAAAACAGATAGAGAACAACTGCCCTTCAACATTACAGTGCTGAGAAAGCACTACATCAACAGAAAAGGCAAGAGGCAGTCACAGCAAGCTACATGAGGCCTCAGTCTAACGATCCATGGGAAAGAAGGTGAGATTCCAAGAGAGAATGGGAAAGAAGCCTTAAACTTCAAATGCAAGAAACTCTTCACCTAGAAGGAGGTTTTGGGGACACTCATAGAGCTTTAGGGGGCTCTGGAAGCTTGTGGTCCACAACAAAATCAAAGTGGTTGAAGAGCCCAGAACTCAGGTATATCCTCTGAGAACCACAGAATGGTTTTGATTGGAAAGGCCTTAAAGCTTATCTAGATCCAACTCCCCTGCCATGGGCTGGGAAGCTTCCACTAGACCAGGGTGCTCAAAGCCCCATCCAGCCTGGTCTTGAACACCTCCAGGGATACAGAGTCCACAAACTCTTTGAAAAACACGTTTCAGTGCCTCACCACCCCCACAGTTAAAAATTTCATCTTCCGTAGTTGTGCTAGAAATCGAGATAATCTCACTCACTGCCTCTCACCTGTGAGTCCAATTCAGTGAGAATGACTTCCTCCTATGCTCCTCAGCCAGGGCTTGTACAAATCACTTACCTGCAGCTTCTGGTATGGATTCCTTCTGGCAGGTTCAGATGAATGATTAATGGTCCGGCTCGACCGCTGGCTTGGATTCTGGCACACAAAGCCTATGGGCACCAAGAGCCACATGAGAACTTTAAAGCAGACAAACCCTGAAATATAAATCTAGCATTTCTGTTCACAATCTTAGTCTAAACATGACCTTCTAGTCCCTACCCAAGGATCAGGATGCTTTTCTTTTTTATGTCTTGCTTTGTTTAATCCTAAACTCTAATTGCACTACATTTTTTAATAAAAACTTGCTTCAAGACCAAGTACTTAAATCAATAAATGGGTTACTGAAGAGAAGCAGAGAGATAGACTTGGTTTTTTTAAACAGCTGAGCAGGGTACCTGATGATGACTCTACTTCTTTCACTATTGGGGCAAATTGCATCAAGCAACTAAATTGAGATGCAAGGGACACTCTGCTCTACAAAGTATTCCAGTTCTAGTAACCCAACCAAATTCAACCTAAAAAATGCATGAATGCTAACTCTGAAAGCTAAAGAGAGAGCAGTGTCTTCAAATATCAAATTAGGGACTTGTAAAACCACCTAAGCATCACAAACAGACAGTTATTCTGAAGTTGAAATGTCCCTACAACACTTCTCAGAGCTAAATACAGCTGCTCTCTTTAACTAGAGTTCACCTCTATTATACTCATCTAGTAACATGCAGCTCATAAACCTACCTTTTTCTGGTTTTAAATGAGAAAAAGATTGAAGGATTTATTTTTGTTTCACTCACCTACAAGAGTGAACATATCTGAGAGCATGCTAGCTTTGATCTTCAGGTCCAAAGGAGCATCACTGTCCCCACATGCAACAGAGGATGATAACAGGAATTATTAGTCTGGCATTAAACGAGAGGAATGCATCAGTATTCGTATATCTCCCAATACAATTCTTTGCCTTATTAAAACAGGCAAAAACTAGGAGAAAATTAGGTGATTTTCACACACATAGGTAAAGATCGGAGAGCAACAGATTAATCTGTTTATCCTTTGTCTACAGCTTTTAGTGTCCTAATGCAGACACATACAGCTTTGTTTAACTTCTCCTTAGGGCCAGAAACATTTTCTTTGAATGTACGTATGTTACATTTAATGAAGTAGATAAAAGTTGCTGTTGTAGAATCTTAAAAACCACACTTAACTATGCCTCTTCCACATAAAATCATAGCTGAGAGACCTACAAAAATAAATCCCTGGTTTCCATTAGAGCATGAGGGTCAGCATAAGGGCCAAGCCAACACTCACTCTTTAGAATTTATCTGATTAGAGTACTAGACTGAGCCCAAGAACTCCTCTACGTACTCAAGTAAAGCATAACTGATTGAACTCTCTTTGGACTCCAAAATCTTAAAGCTTCTATCAGCCAAGAGGACTGAAATCCAGCACAGCAGTCTGACAGAGCTCCAATTTATCTATGATGAGAGATTTTGAAGTGTTAACAATGACGATGGAAGAGGAGTAATTAAAAAGTAAATGGAATCCCAACTGGGCTCCTTCAAAACATATTGCTGCACTGAGTTTGTTTATCCAAAGGGAAAAAGCAAAGGAGTATCCTCTCTGCCAATCAGCTGTGGAACAAAATCTGCAGGCACTGTGAAATCCTGCCCTCCTAGGACCACAAACAAAGACAAACATCTCCAGCAACAGTCCCTGCCTCATATTAATTTGGGAACCACTTACCAGGCCAAGGAGGGGGACAGGTTCACTTCCAACAGCCAGGGTTTCAGAGTGTCATCAATAAGGACATCAAAACCATAGAGCTCTGAAAACACAGCAGACACTGAGTTCACCTCTGAAAACACAGCAGACACTGAGTTCACCTGACTGCATCTTTAAGCATTCAGGTAAGGTCCAACATTAGTCTCTACCAGGTCATTTCTATCTCAATTATATATGTTAAATCCAGTAAACTCTCTAGGGATGAACAAATAACAACATTCCTCAAGTGGCAATTTACACTTCCTCAGAATCAAACTTGAATATATTCTGCCTGTGGGGGAAAGATGGGAACAAAAATACTAGGATAGTATCATATAGAAAAATTTAAAACTCTTTACTGCCCACAAGCTGTAGTTCACACAGAACTCTACTACTTGCTTTCACATAGAATTGACACATGCATAGCAGGTTCAATCTACTTCTTCCACTGGATCTTGAAAAAAACAAAACTTCATTCCCCTTTCTACTTTTTAATCCCTTTATTCATTGTTCCCATCAGCTAGAGAAAATCTTGCTTCTTTCAAGAATTAGCTTCTTTTCAATTATCCCTGTATGTTTTCTGCAGTATCCCCATGGGGTTACAGCAGACTTCTCCTCAGCAACTCCATCTACATGGACAACCTCCCATAACTTCTTAGTTTATTGACAGCTTGCCACTTTGCAGCAAATCACAACAGAAATATTTTTTTTCCTTAGTTTCTAAAACATTCATAACATATTACATCTGCTAGATGTGTTCTGCACTATAGATTGAAGCCAGCTTCCCATTCCAAATCTGATTTTACTATTTCACTCTCTATACAGGTTCTCTCTAGTTTGGAAAGAGTTGCAGGACGGATGCTACACAGAGATGAGCGTAAATTAATTAATGCAATTCCTTCTTCCAGCATTAAGAAATAGACTTAATAATCATCAGGGCAACTTCAGTAATTTTTTTCCTAAACATCACAAAACAGAGTATTGGCAGAGAAGGATTTTCATGGAATTAACCAGTTCCCTTAGTGCCTGAAATAAAAGCAGGAGAACTTCTTTGCCATGTTTCTTTCCTTGAATTCTGGCCTTGTTTTTTTGTCACCTGCCTGACGTTGATGCTGGCTCTGGGCACCTGGACTGCTTGACAAGATCTTCCTATGCAGACAGCCGTGCAAAAACTCATGTAGCTTATAATGGGAAGTGAATGAGCTGAGGTGGGGGGGAGGCTTGGAAGGGGGAAAATGGCAGAAAAGTGAGCATTGCCTGGTCACTGTTCTACAGTCTGTAGCCAGATATTGAATGGCAAACAAAACAGCAGAGAGTTAAAGAGTTGGTTCACTCCAAAGAAAGGAGGCTGAATCTACATTTTTCTCTTACTCCCCATACAGGAATGGCTGCAGAGAGGGGAAAGGAGAAGATGAGCATTGTAAGTGTAAACACTAGCAAAGCATTTTGACCAGGAGAAAATTCTGATGACTTTGATACATGATTTCAAAATAGAATTTCAGGTTTGGCGAAGCACAGAAAACTCAGCAGCTCATGCCCAAGGCAGAGAAGCAATGAGTGGGCCTGCAGCAGCTGCTGGTCTGCAACCTCCCAGCCCCAGTCAGGAAGCAGCACATTTTGTTTTGACTAGCTCCTGCTTCTTTTGCTGCTGGCCATTCCCTTCCTCGGCCCCTCAGAGGCCCTTTCCTAGTATTTTGGCTCCTCTGACTTTGTCCTCCTCTCCCACACAATTCTCTTGCAAATTGCTTGCTCTTTCAAGCTCCATCTTTCCCACCCAGTTACTCATTCTGTCCACTTTTTCAAATACACATGGGAAACCTTTTGACCTCAACTAGCTCTAACCAGGCTGCCGGAGCTTCACATTCCTTTCCCTCGCGTCTGCCTTTTTTATCAGGACAGCAAGCTCTTCAGGGTACCCCTGTTAACTCGATTCCATTGTGAAAGACAGATTCTAAAGCCACTTGCAATGACTTCAGGTGGCCTAGCAAGTCTCCACTGCTGCTCCATAATGCTCAAAGTTTCACGTGTTTTGAGTCACGCCTACAAGCCCTAGCCAGATGTCTCTGCTACTTCAGGGCATCAGGAGCTATGCAATATCCATGATCTGGCAACTGAATCAAGCCTCATGGATTCCACGCAGGGCTTAGCGCAAAGATCTGCTCAACAGCAAGAAGTTTACCCAGAAATATCTCTTCCACATTTAGAAAATGTACTTCCTAGATAAAACACACTAGTTGGTAGTACCCTTTCCACTGTGAAACGCCACTATTGCTCGATGAAATAAGTACACAGGCAGGACAAAGACGTGGAGTCACACCAGCATAAGATAATTAAAAGTACATGACCAACTTCAGCAAGGCTGCCATTTCCCTCTGCAGAGAGAGGAAAAAGAACAATGACTGAAAGAGCAAAATATGCCTCACACTGTGGCAAAGGTAGGTTCACAACAAACCACCTAGTGCCATTATTGTTACTAAGAGAAGAACAGAAAAAACTAGAGATACCAAGTTTCCACAGTGTCTTCTCTTGCTAGAGAATCCACTAGAACCCACAAAAACATGTTTCACCCCTGCACTTTGCTAAAGACTGGAATTATATCAGGAGGTGCCAACTGTTTCCAAGACTCTGCAGGAACAGCCTGCCTCTTCCTCCTCTAATCCCCATGGAGAAGTCACTGCTGACTGAGCTTCCCATCCTCCCAAAAGAAGGTCTGGCTTCAGAACGCAGTCTAACAGCAACAGTTCAGCCAGAGATTTCTTTGCCAATGGCATTATCTAAGACTAAGATCAAAGCTAGAGAGATAGTCTCGGGCTTTTTGGTTCTGGTAAACTCACATGTATTCCAAGTTTATCTTACAATCCTCTGCAAGACTGCACCAGCACTCTCTTTTACAAAATATCTCCAAAGAATTTGTTATTCTCTGTAAGTATAGAAATTAAGTTACAAGTGGTGATAGCACAGTAGCATAAACAAATTTTTCATGATTTTGCATAGCATGAATAAACTCAGCTCCTAAAGGGTCACTATAATTCTAGTCTTTCTTTGCAGCTTGTTCCCTGAAGAGGAAAAAAAAGCACTTTATTGCAAAGTACATACTCTACAATTACATGGAAATAACCTGAAGTTATCAAGGGACACAAAAATAGTGGAGAAAAATTTGCACAGCACGTAACTCTTTTGACATTGCAATAAATCCCATCTCCTGGTTTTATGTAGGAGCATCTTTACAGACATTCCTAACGCAAGGAAATTTTGGCACTGACATTCAAGTCGTCCATTTTTCCTTCCTATTCTTTCTGTTCTTACATTAAGATTTAATTCCCTTTTTAAGGGAACTTTATTTTAACAGAGGTCACCTGTATCTCTATGCTATTACAGAAAAAGACCCAAGAAGAGGGGATAAAATTATTCTACATGTTGGCTGCCTTTATAATCCTAATCTTTCTGAGAAAATAAATTATCACTCACAAGGTATAAACTTGTTCAACCCAGTGTGTGATACCAGGGTGAGGGAAGAGGTTAATATCCCAGTAACCACTTTTGGACATCACTTAACTTCCCTTACAACACTGAGGATCAGAAGAGCAGATATGCAGCTACTCGGTCCTCAACAAACTCAAGTGTCCAAAGTAACAAGATATAACACTAGTAAACAAAATAAAAGCCATCTGACTCTGTAGGTGGATACATGAGGTGAAGGATAAAGAAAGCATGTTTCCCAGCCTCATTAGCCCAAGTTCTTCTGATTTCAAGCTCTTACACTCCAAGAACCTGAGCCCCAAGAAAGCCATGAGACAAGAATAACCAGATGTTCCTCACTTTCATGTCATCTATCTAATGCCAACACGGGAACCAGTGGCAGTAGAAGACAGAATGAGAAGCCAGGGTTGATTCTGACTTTAACACAAGTCCATTGATGATAAATTGGCAGTGCTCATTTCCTAAGTCTCCCAGAAACAGCCATAAAAGCTTTTTAGGTCTGCCCCAGCCACCTGAGAAAGAAAACTGGTGCTACCAAGCTGAGAACAACTTCCTAAAGAAACAGAAAGTTTCTGCAGCAACAGGGATCTTGAATCTTTCAGCCAAGCTCTGATAAATCATCAGTATCAGACAGGTACCATTTAGAGCCATAAAGTGACAAGAAAAACAATGCAGAGCTAGACCCCTCATTCCTGTAGAAGCTATAACTAGAAGACCTGCCCCTTGAACTCATTTTACCCCTCAGACTCAGATGACAGTCTATTTAAAGTTGAAGATACAGTTACACTAGAAAATCTACCTTGCCGTCACCTGTCTTGAAGGGTACAGGCCTCCTGAATCTGCTCGTAGCCAGAAGATTCCATGGACAACCTTTTTCAGATTCCAATGGCATCTTTACATACTGGCTTCAAAAGGCTAAAAAAACAACAGATTAAGCTTTGCAAAAAAAAAAAGGTAATGGTAGGAAATCCCTGTTCAGCTTTTCTGTGATATGTCATGTAAGAAACCAGAAAAATGTAGGACATATGTATGGTACATGTATGGCTGGCTTCAGCCACTAAGCATGGACTCATCTCACATCACAAAAATGTGCACAGAATTTCCTTAAGGATCTCAAATTTACAGTGCCCTGCAAAAGTCATCATGGAGCAGGTCAGCACTTTCAAAACTACAAAAGGCTTCTCCCAAATAGGCCAAGAACGTGAAATGTTCAGGAAGAACAGCAACACAGGCAGTTGAGAAACTGGTGATTCAGCACAAATGAAGACTTTAACAAGCATTTAGCTCCAGGTCAGCACCACTCAAGTCATACAATAGTTTATTGTTTGCTTTTATCTCAATATAAATGTGACTAGAAGCACAAGCCTGACCAATTCAGCCCTAGGACACAGAAGCAGCCTAATAAGAAGCTCATTGCTTTGGTGGGATCACTATGCCCATTACCCTATGCTGCCTGCCTTCTTGATTGCAGACAAGATCAACAGTGTCACAGCTGGGTTTACCAGAATGTAAATGAAACAAAAGGACTTCAATCTGTTGCTTCTTTAGGTTCACATTTCAGTGTGTACAGAAAATGATGCTACACTGGCTGCTGGCAAAATATGTGCTGCACCCAGCTGCCTTCATTTCACACCCTACTAAACCATCCCACAGGGAGATTTTTCACTTTGCCTAAAAGCAGGCATTCCTGATTTTTCTAGCCTACCCAGAAGTGCTTACTTCATGAGGAAAATAAAAAAAAGCAGTCTGTAATCATCTTGGGTACATGCAGCCCTATTGTACCTCCTGTTCCCACACTGAGATGAGACATGCCTCAAATAAGTGCAGAATCTATCCTTCTCTTAAAGAAGGCTCCAGAGGTAACCATCAACTCAGCTGGTGACCAGCTCCAGGACAGTGCAGTGGTTTGGAGAGCTGCAGCATGCCCTCCTCTAGAGTTGGTTAAAACAATTTTTACTAGGAGCTTCATTTTACATAAGGAATTACTAGCTAATCACAAAGAACAAAACAGAGTTCTGGCATCACTTTGTTAATAACAGTGCATGAACAAGGCAACAAAAACTTGTAGTACCTGCAGTGCTTCTGTGATGCACTTCAGAGGAACAAAACAGAGCATCTCAAGTCCTCTGAGAACTGATTATTACCAGAATGCAGTAAATAGCTCACATTACATGTCGAAAACTGAACTCACTACACTCTATACACAAACTGTCACCAACACTCTGTTTTGACATAAGAAAAAGAACCTTTCTGACCTACTACTCTCACTTTCCAGGCAAGCACTGGTAGCAGGAATCAGCCTGTCTCACCAGTCTTATCTTAGAAAATGGAGAAGCCATGAATAAACTCTCTTCCTTTAAAACTAGGAAACAAGTATATTACATATAAAAAAACACTTACTTGTGAAAGAACTGAAGGACCACAGCAGTACTAAACTATTAGAGAAATAAACTGGACAACCTCATCTGGACAAATAAGTACTTGTGATGTAAATTTTAGGAAGAAAATTACAATTTTACAGGCATTGTATTCCCTATAACAGCATTACAAACTCTAGAGTAGAATACAACTTAGTTATATGTTTTTAGAAGTTTTCTAAACAATACCCATCTCTGCATCTGAATTTCAGATAAAGGTTTCTGAAGTCTGAGATACTTTTCACATGATCAGCCCTTCTCAGGACACACACTCAGTTTCATTGTTCACAGCTCAGAATGAAAAAAAAAAAAAAAAACAACGAAAAAAAACCCCAAAAACCCCAACAAAACAAAACCAAGCCAAAAAACAGCTGTGAGACTCTACATGCTGCCTTGAAATCTTCATTCCCAGTTTTCTCCTTCACGCCAACAGCTATGAACTGAACCATTATGAACACTTCCAGCTAGAAAAACTGAATATTTACAACAAGGTTAAAAGTCATACAACCAAGAAGTGTCAGAAGACAGACAGATGACAAATGAACCATCCAGCATGATGGAAGTTCAAAACCTTGAGACAAGGATCACCATTTAATTGTGGGGGAAGGTGGCAGAAAGTACTGAGCTCTGGAAATGCCTCAGTCTCCCTAGGGAAGCAATATGGCTCCTGCTTAAGCTCTCTTTCCTGGGAAGCTCTTAATTTGTGTTTACACTGAAATAAACGGAACAAAACAGTTTATTTGTGGGGGAGCATCTGAGAGGGTGGTTAGTGCAGCCCTGGGGAGGCAGCAGGAAGTGGGATAACCTCAGGCCCAGCAGAAAGTACATGAGGAACATTACTTTCCATATACACAGCTCTAGAGACGCAACTGAGGAAGGAAAAGGGAGAAGCCAAAAAAAAAAAAAAAAAAAAAAAAAAAAAAAAAAAAAAAAGAAAGAGGCAGCTAAAGTGGTTTTGATGTGTCTTTTTTTCAACTAGCCAATAAAGTGCCATTTCACTGAGACTATTATCGAATTCATAAATCCCAGGTATGACCAGATCTTTCAACTTTGTCCAGAGGTAGCAAAGCCAGTCAGGAGAAACTATGGTGGGAGAGGTAGCTAGTTTTGAGAGGCAACCTATCAGCCCTTGATTCCTGAGTGTTTTATCACCCCCAAATAGCCAAAGATGCATTTATGCCGGAGTGTTGAAAGCTGCAGGACTGTCAATATCTAAGTGCAACTCAAGGACCACATAAATTGATCTGACCTCTCACAGCTAAACATAAGTTCCAATACCTAAGCACAGGATAGCCTAAGTTTGGTTTAAGCACCAAGGCTCCATCTCCGCACACGCATCCACGCGAGCGAAGGACAGCTAGGAGCAGGAGGAGGCCTCTTTAGGGAAGGCTGGGAAGCAGCCACTGGAAAGCGGGAGAAGGCACACTGTGGTACCAGCCGCTGCTTTCTGGAGCCGGTCCCAGCGTGTGCTGGCAGGAGCTCCGCTCTCCCGCTGCCAGCGGCGCATAGCGGAGCGCCAGTCCCGGCCAGCAGCGGGCTCGGCCGCCCCCGCGCGGCGCTCCCGCTCCCGGCTCCCGCGCACGGCTTCTCCCCGTCCTCACACCCACCGAGCAAAAGGCAAAAAAACTACATTGCTAGAGGGCTCAACAGCAAACAGCAAACGCGCTAAAAACGTGTTTAATCACCCACAGCCGTTCTTTGCAAGGGCGCTAGGAAATCACCAACTTGCCAGGTGAACTAAGATTCGATGCCCCCTGCCCTCACCAAGGCTCGTACTGAGGGGGAAAAAAAAAACAACAAACAACCAAACCAAAACAACCAAAATAGTATCCACCTTCTTTGCACTAAAGGAATGCACATTTCTCTCTAGCATGACAAAGCTGGAGGTTCCAAAAGTTCTCAACAAAGACGTCCCCAGTGTCTTACCGAAGCAGCTGCCACGATGTGAAAGAAAGCTTTTACAAGCTGAGGCAATGGACAGCTCAGCAGAAACTAGAGTCTTGATAATCAGGTCCTCCACGTTGGCCATCAGCGCTGCAAGGAGGGGAGGGGGAGAGGAGGAATAAGGAGAAAAAGTAGATTGTGAAGTAACACATAATATCCAGAAAGGCATGAGAAAATGCATATGGAGATACACCTTTGTGAGTCAAAGCACATGAGACCCTATGGATGACAAAGCAATGATGCTTAGAAATCCATGCAAGCCTAAGTGTAGAGACATGCAGAAGTATCCTAGTGCAAAAATACTCACAAATGAGAATGTGAGAACGTGTACAATGCAGGTAAGCAGACACATATGGCAAACACATCAGCACAAGTCAGCTGGAGTCTGACCACTGCCCACTCAGAATATTAGAAGGATTAAACAAGAGTTAAACAAGAGTGGGTTAGTGAAAGAAGCCCTCAGACTACAGATATAAATTTTCTTCTTGTGAACTTTGAGATAACTGTTCTATGACACTGCACCTTCCTCTAAAGCAGCTGTTCCCATACAAAAATTCATGAATCTTTTCAAAATTTGATGACTGGTGACAGCTCTCAGCTGTCTCTCAGCTCTGCTGACCTACAGATAACCCACAATAGGGAAGCACTCTCCAGCTCCTGCCTGAGCCTCTGAACAGAGCCCAGGAGCAGACAGAGAAAGCAAAAGGCAAGAAAAGATGCACATTAGACATAGACCTGGATTCTACACTGGACTTGGGATGAGTCATGCAATAAAAAGAACACCACGCTGGTCTTGTTTTCAAGGACAAGCAATAGAGAAGTGAGAGAAGGGAGAAATGAACAAATACTGCAGTCACAGTCTCAGAAGTTTGTAAGGACACAAAGGGAGCACAAGCAAACCCACAGAGACATCTGAAGCAGGCAATCCCTGCTTCAAAGAGCATCTTCTGGAAACCACTTGACTAGAGAGTTTACTTTAGGTCTACAGTTACTGTTTCTCACGCTCAGATGATGACATGCAGAAACCTGAACAATTACAGAAGGAGCATACAAACAAATTCAGATGTGAACTTCTGTACCAGAAAACAAGTGAAACCAACACAGCATGGAAACATTCCAGCACACATAAACAACCCAGAGCACAAAAACCCTGCCAGGCCAGACAACGCCAGCACTTTCCAGCCAGCATTCTGCCTCCCTATGACCAGAACCAGATGCATCAGAGAAAGGTGCAAGTCTTGTAATGGATAGGTAAAGAAATCTGCTTGCATTGCTCAGTAGTTTAGTTAATTATTAAGTGTATATTTTATACCTGAGGTTGGTGTGAGGCGTGGAGATATATCAATATTAGTAACTACGAATTCACAGCTTCTGAACACCTATGTGCAAGGGATTGTACAGCCATGCACACACATGATGGGAAAAAAAAAAGTCTACTTCCATCTGAAAGCCAGATTCAAACCCCTTTCTCCAACATTTGAGTGTCCCTTGGCAACATTTGCAATGTGGCCAACAGCTGCTATCAGTAATTTTACTGATGCCTCAGTATCACAGGTAATTTACCCCTTAAAGGATATACCTGGATTTTGCCCTGCAGATGCAGTTACTCCCAGCAGACCTGGCAAAAGTGTGGAAGAGGGAGCAATTTTATACGAAACACAGACTAAATGAAAACACTCAGCAAAAACCTGAGCCATGGAAAGATGACACCACATCCAAGAGTCATTCAAACTGGCACAGTTGTCCAGAGGTTGGTCACTCATCAGACTGAACAGGCCATGGGAGCAGTAGAGGGAGGGAAGCTTTTAGAAGGAATGGACTGACCTTAAGAAACGGGAAATGTAGGTAAAATAATAAGAAACACACCCTGAGAAAGTCTCAGAATACCAGTTGCAAAAAGGAAGGGGTCAGGCATTATCTGTGGGGATAGGGAATAAATGCACAGCTCTAGTGAGTAAGGAACAATGCTTCCCTCCACCCTGCTCTGGTGCTAAATGGAACTCACTGGGGCTCTTTCTTGACTTCTTAGAATTCACAATAATGAGATGATCAAGATCCAACAAAGAAATAAAACAAGATTTTCACTGACCTGCAGTGTCTCTCCCCTCTCGTTTTAAGTACCTCAGCACTGCACTCATGCTCCACTTGTTTCCATAATCCTCTACTTCAGGATCATCACAGCTAAAAATAAATGAAAGAAGGAGATTGACACCACTGGCCCACCTCTATGGACCAGCATTAGATGAACTTAGGAAAACTGACCCAACCTCTCAAGAACAAGCTCCATTTTCCAGCCAAGTACCTGACATAATCTCCACTCTTCTTGTTAACACTGTAGTTGGTCAGATGCATGAACTGGTTTTTAATGTTCTTGGATGCCTGGTCATACCTCACCGTTGCAAATCTGTAAAGAGAATAAAAATTCTCAGTATTTCTTGAACAAGTGGCATTCTTGACAGATACAGCAAGCATGTCACTACAAATCTCAGATTACCACAGAGACCACTCAACAGCAACACCCAGGGAGAGAATGCACTTAATGAGACATCATCAAATGCAAAATAAATTTGTCCTCAAAGGACACATCAAGCAAAAAATAATGTGATAGAACATGAATATAACGTAACAGAATAGCTGCAGTTGGAAAGGACCTACAATAGTAATCTAGCCCAACCGCAATAATTTTCTTACACTACATGTAATCCTGATTCAATACGTATTTCAGGCCTCAGACTTTGGAGAAAATTAATTTTTAAAAAAATTGAGGGCAGAATCCAGAGCATCTGACACGTAGAATGACCAGTATGAGCCACTGATAATCACCATAGCTTGTAACAGCAAGCATGCTCCAGTTCAAAAACCCACAAAACAACAACAAAAAATCAACAAGAGAGAAAACACCTTCACTCTGACAAGCCTCCTGTACCACAAGAACTAAAGATGTCAATGTCTCAAAAGGGATAAGGGGAGTAAGGAAAGATAAGGGGAGAGTCAAACACATGCTTCCAAAGAAGCCCCAGCAGGAGGAAAAGTATGTACCAAGGAGAGCAGGGTTAGCTGCATAAAAAGGGGAGTAGATATGTGGGAGGCCTCAAAAGCAGAGAGGATTCAGGAAAAATGGAAGAGAGAAAGAAAGTTGGATCACCCGGTTATGCAATTAAATAACATTTAGAAAAGAATGCATCTCCAATTTTTTTTCATTAATAGTCATCTCTCTTCATCTTTCCCCAGTTATTTCCCATAGTTCAGGAGAAGCTGAACTATACAAAGACATCTAACAAGTTACACAAAAAACAAACCCAAAACCGAAAACACAATCCTTNTGCTACAGTTCAAAAACCCCCAAAACAACAACAAAAATCAACAAATCAACACAATCCTTCCATTAGAAAGAACTGCCAAAAAAAAAAATACCTTTTTTCTCAGTTAGAACAATGTCACTACTGCCCTCACTTGGTAGCCATTTTGAGAAATACCTGTTGCCATAACTATACCAGCAAATTGTGAAAATGCTTAAACTTATCCTTAAATACACATGTGGAAGCAGGGGGGAAATCAAATCCCCCATGATACAACTAATTTTAAGGGGAAAGGTTAAAAGAGTGAAAAATACTTTGCACTGTATTTTTCTCATCTTTAACCGTGTATGAAGTCAGAGCAGCTGGCAACAAAAGCATCTGGAAGTTTGGATCCCCTTTCCACATATTTCCACAGCTTAAAGTATTTTAATTTCTTTTCAGTTTAACTGTAAGTTTCCTGAATTTAGCCCTTCTGTTTTGAAAACAGTGACAAAAGCCCTGTCGTATATTTTGTCCTTATTTATGATTTCATCATCTCTGCCTTAACAATCATTTACTGGCAGCATACTGGAAGTATTTGTTGAAATATACTTTCAGCCAGATCCTGATAGATACTGAGCACAATCAGAGAGCCATTTCAAGGCACCCTTGGTACTTCCAAGCAGAGGACAATTAGGTTCACTGTGTTTTTTAGTTGATGTTTTTAATTTTTCATCCTCAAATATGAGAATAGGAACCCCTGGCAGACACAGACAACACTCTAAACAAGAGTGTTTCTGTACCTTCAAATGCTTGTATTAGCTTCCTTCTACAAGGCCATCCTTAATTATTAGGTGGTCTGAGCTCCATTTCCATGGGGATTGTCTATTCAGAAGATATTTCACTGTGTTCCAGAGCTCCCAGTCAGTACCTAAGCTCTCTCTTTTACTAGGATGCTATCATCTTGAAGGACATCATGGACAACTTCAGCAATTCACCAAAACCTCCAAAACATAAAATTACTCATATCTGCTATCAAAAAAGCCCAAGCTTTAAACAACATAATCTAATGTTTGATACATTCACTCAGAGCTGGTTTGACCAGCCTCATGCTAAGTGCAAACCTGCAAATGGAAAATCCAAGCTATTTCTGGAGCTTCCATCAATAGCCCTCGGATATCAGAATAGTAACAGATCAGAAGTAGCAAATAGCCCACACTCCTTACACTTTTTTATTTTGCATTTGCTTAAGATGGAAGACTGCTCTGAAATAACAGTCACAATTACCTTCACTCCTCTACAGTTCTACAGCTTTTCAGAGTATATTTTACTGTATCTTACTGTAGTAACTATGCTGCTCTTCCACCACACTTGTTCTCTCCAGGAAGGACAAGAGACTTGCAGGCTACAGAATGTCCTGCTTCGGCAGAAATTTATTGTTATTTTAGAGAAACCAAGGTCATAGGAAAAGGCCTTAGAGTAATGGCGAAAAATAGAAAAACAATGCTTGTAAAATTTTCTAGGTGTTAACCTGAAATTAGAATAAACTCTTGAAGAATCTTAGAATCTTTTAGAAGATGACTTCATTTAAGGGCAACGTTCTTTTCCAATTTCATTCTGGGCCACTGCTAAGAATAAAATGTTACTTAAAAGATAAGGGCCAAATCCTCAAAGCAGTTCACAAACTATATGCTAAGCAGGGACAGAAAATGAAGGGCAAGCCCCGTGTTTTCCCAGTAACAGAATTTACCACAAGCATATGCCGCAATATTCTGCATGAACTGTTTTTCTAAACACTGAAGGCTTCATGCCCAGGTGTCTCATATTGCTATAACCCAGCCAAAGAGTGATGAAGGCACAAGTACGTGAGTCCAGATCAGCATCTGCCAGGACAGGACTGTTCCTGAGCCAAAGCATTACTCGTGGATGCTGCTATGTGGGAGCCTGCAATCAGACAGGGATCTAAGAGTACTCTAAACCAGAGGCTGGACTGTCCACACGTGGAGGCCCATCTTGAGCCAAAAGAGCTACTTTATCAAGGGAAACTCATCTAAACGTTATCTCTTGCTTACTAATATAATCTCTTCTTACTGTGCTTCAAGCAGCTGTCATTTTTTCCCCACTGTCATCTGTTCCTGTGCAAGTTCTGGGCTACTCCATAGGCCTTGCAATGCAGAGATCCAACACACTTAACAGGTATTGCTGATAAAGTGTGTGTGGGCTGAGCAGTTCAACAACTAGATTCACACTGCTTTTCATTCTTACACAGAATTTTCCTGTAGGACTTTTCAAGTGGGAAAAAAAAAAGAACTAGGAAAAGGTAAAAATTTCCATTATTAATCGGACAGGAAGGTTTTCTGCCCCTTCAGTGCATTCTTCTGTCCCCAATTCATCTAAACCAGCAGTTCTTATTGTTAACAATGTGAAATATTATGCAGGTAGTCAAGAAAGGAATGGATGTCTGTTCTGTATCCACCACCAGAAGAATATCCACTCTGCTGTGGCCTGAACACAGATTTGCTTTCTCCATAACATAAGCTCTAACCACCAGTTTTCAAAGGTGAACGACTGAACTTTCTTTCACCTGCCAATGTACGTGGAGAGGGTGCAGGAGTAGAAGATGCAAGAGGAATGGTCCCCTCTGAGAGCATTAACCTGGGTCATCTCTGAGCTATGTATTACACAGAGGTAACACAGCTCACAGCAGCAATAACACAGGAAGTGCCTTCCCACGTCCTGACATCATGCACTGCTTGTATTCACCTTTGAAAATGAACTGCAAGCAATACTAAAGATACTCACTTTCATTAACTTGTTTATCTGGCCTTACTGCAGTCCCATTCTCTCAGAGATCCTCCCCTTCTAATGAATCCTGTCCTTTCAAAGTCTGAGGAAAGAGCTAAGTTAAGAAAATTTAGGAATTTTCTAATTCCTAAATTCTAATTGCATTCTAATGCAGTATGCAAGAAATTAGATTCCAAAAGCCTCTAAGCAGAAATATTATAGGAGAGCTTCTATCCCAAAATTACAGCTGGAAATAGCAAAGGTTAAACTGACTGTGCATTGTTCAGTTTCCACACTCACTGCTCCCAAACTGAAGTAGTTGCAATCATACTGGGAACAGCCTGGCAGCCTCCCTCCCTTTCACTGCAGCTTCTCTTTCCCCAGCAGGACAGAGGAGATGCCCTTCATTTCTGAATTCAAAGCTCAGAATAGAGAAATGACCCTCACACATTCCACTTTCTGATACATCTGCTCATGGCTCAGCTGGCCACAGCCAAGTCACACAGGGGTGTTCCAGTTTGGATGAAGGCAACAACCCATTCTCTACACCAGCAACTACACACTGCTACACAGCTCACCTTCCTCAACAGCACATTTCCCTTCCCTCTGGATGTGCTTTGTCTTGGATCAGAGAGGAAGAAAGCAGAAAACAAGCAGAAGAGTGGCAGTAGCAGCAGCAGGTAGCCTGGGCAGCACAAAAAGAAAATTAAGGGAAAAAAGTCCCCACTAATTCCTTCAGACTCCAGAACCACTCTCAACATCCAGACTCGCAGTGTAACATCTGCAGACATCCCAGCTCTCTGCCTCCCTGTCATGCTTTAGTTTCACCTTTGGTATTCACATACCAGCAGGTGCCCGTCTTCCTTCCCTTTCTTGTAAGGGTTCATTAAAAGCCTATCAACCACACTTGTGCTCCACCTGCAACAGGTCACCTTCTCCTCAACTGCCATGCAAGTTTTTTTTCCCCTGCTCACCTAGCAGTCTACAAAACATGTCAGAGCTCACACTGAAAAATCCCCAAATCCACCACACCAAAGTCTGGCCCTTTACCCACATCCCTACACCACCTTAACCCAAAGAATTACCCTTTTACTGTCACAGTTTCAGGCAGGACAGTACCCAAAGGACGGTACACTGCTCTTTGCCTTATCTCCAGCATTACTGCAGGAAATGAATTAACCACAAGGTAAAGCTTGCAAGTCACTTCAGAAACACGTAAACTGGATCATTAAATATTTACGGAAAATGTTACATGGTTTTGCATGAAACTTCTCAGCTCTGGAATGCTTATTTGAGGGATCTACTCAGAGCCTGGGAAAGGAAAAGGGGAAGGGAAAAGACTCTGAAGCGGGAAGAAGGAAAGAATAGTTAATCCCTCTTCCCTCAAATGAGTTCTGCAAAAAAAAGCACACGTTATGATAGACTTTTCCATGACTGCACACAGAGTTCCTGCATAAATGTCCTGAAAATAATCAGTGTAGTGCTTTTACAAGCATGCTCCTCACGTTTTACGCTCGGAATCACTTTCCTCCCCGTGCATTAGACTTTAGCCTCCCTGTTAGTCTATTAGCTGCCAATTTTTAGTTCCCTTACAGTACAGGACTGAAGACAGAAGTCTAAAGACCATCACAATTCCCCTACCTCCAACATTAATATGTTTCACAGCATCCACCTGATGTCAGTTAGCAATCAAGTATGAACAGGAGCTAAAGCTTGCAAGGGAATTATTAAACATAAAAAGGAGTTTTGGTGACACCTCTATGATGGTAGTTTCTCTAATCAAAGCTGAATAAAATTACTCAAACAGTTCTAAGGAACAAGATCCAGGAGCAGTTTTACCAGATGTCTCCAGGAACAGGGGGAAAAATAAAGACTTCTTTTAATATTTTCACAACAAATTTGCACATTTTCAGTTTATGCACTGCCATTAACAGGATTTTGAACCTTCACAGCACAAGAAAACACCACGAGGATAACCAAGCACTGGCACAGGTTGTCTCCTCCTTGGAGATATTCAAAAGCCATCTGGACATGGTCCTGGGCAACCAGACCTAGATGGCCCCACTGGAGCAGGGGGTTGGACCAGATCCCTTCCAAAATCAGCTACTCTGTAACTTGGTGAACCTCTCATTTCTGTTTCTCACATTTCTCATTGTTCAGACCGTCAGCAGCTTTGACAACTGCGCTGACCAGCTTTAACAAGTGCTTAGTAGCCTGGCTGTTAAGCACAACAGTAGGGCCATGCAGTTATACACCTTAGTGATCTGAATCTGATTATCTTAATTAAAATGTAAGGAAGCAACATAAAACCTTCTGGCTTGATGGTCCATCCACTGGCCTGAAGCCCAGCAGGTGCATCAAGTGATTATCACTGCTCCACGGCTTTGCACGGGGCAATGTCTACAGAAGGGGCTGTAGCCCAGTCCCAGGTGTCCATGCAGAAATAAATGAGTTGCAGTCCCAGAGGAGCAGAGGCTGCTGGGCAGGGGTTACTGCAGGAGGGATGGGGCTGCTGCAGCTGGCTCAGCCAGCTCTGGCCTAAGCACAGCCTGTGAGCTCATGTGAATTCCCTGGCTCAAAGCAAAGACCTGAATTCTTTGGAAACCACAGGAATCCAGCACAGAAATGGTGACTATCCCAGAGGAGCCAGTGTCAACTAGGAAGCCAGACTGCTGAAGGAAGGGTGTCACAAGGCTGAGTGGTGTGAGCTCAGGTGGCAGCAGGGCAGCTACTGGCAGGAGCCACAAAGCCCAGCAGTCTAAACCCAGAACAAACCCTTGTGTCCCACTGGAAAGTCTCCCCAAGCTGCTGCTCCTCAGGCCTTTCGCAAGAATGTTTGGGTTTCAGGTCAGTTTTCCTGCTTCTTTTTCTCTAATCTATTCTTCAGATTCAGTGTAAATCTGAACAACAAGTTCCTGATGGCCTATGACCCTTCCAGCTATTCCAGCTCAGAAATAGGGCTGTCTAAACATGGTGTAAGAGAAAAAGCAGTCTATCCCCAAAACAAGGAGCCACTTCACAATGAATTCCCCACAATCTGTGTCGAGCCCTCATCACGCCTGCACCAAACAAGAGAGGTCCACCAGGCTCCTTCCTGTCCCACACAGAAGGAGGGGAAGTGTGGGAATCCAGGATACAGGAAATATTCCTCTGCCTGTCCTGAGTGGTTTTATTCCTCAGGAGAGCACAGCTTTTAGTCTTTGGCCATGGAAAAAGCTTCCAGGACTTTGTGAGAAGTTGAGTTTTGTTAATGTATATAGTAGATGATATTGTAGTTGACCACAGTGTGAAAAAGTAGGTTTTGGGTTTTTTAGTATGGAAGGGAGATGAAAGACAAGATGGAGGATTTTGGGTGTTAACTTAGTCTTCTTTTTTCTTCATCTACCTCATTTTCTGCAGTTTTGGTAGCACAGTGATTGGTTAGACAAAGTCACAAGGCAGATGTTACATGACTAAAGAATAAATTAGGAATTGGTAGAAAAATAAAAACATACTATGTGTTAGATATGTTGTAAAACTGAATTGGATAAGGTATCTGTATAAGAACCCTTGAAATTGTCCATTTTGCATCTTGTTGGCATAATAAATATCTATCACCTGTTTTGGAAATCTCAGACAAATAAAACTACCAAGATTTTTAATGTATGATCAGATCAGGCTCAGGCTTGCCATGACCATCTCATTTTCCAAAGGTCCCAGCTGCAGTTCTCCAGGCTGTGATCACAGACAACCAATCTAGATTATAATTGTCCTTTCCAGCACAAAGTTACTAAATATCTGCCAATTTAACAGATGCGTGGCAGCACACTGTGTCTATTTTTTATTTAATATGTTCTAGAGAAGTGTTCAAGACACTTCAATCCAACAGGAGGATCTTAAGTCACCCAGTGCTGCTTTATGTCTTACACACAGCTTCAGTCTTGTTTCAAGCCACAAGTAAGAGAAAAAAAAATCCCCACCCCACTCCACTTCCTCCAAACAGATCACTGAATATCTCCGAATTAATCTATTAGCAGTGATCCTTCTAGAGGTCCACCAGGCACAAAATATGCAGGGAGTTTTGACAGAGTTCAAGGGAGGCACAACTAGAAAAGTTGTGTTGTAACAAAAGATAAAAACAGAGCTCGTTCACTGATACCACTCTTAATAATTCTCCAGAAGTCTGAGAGTTGAATCTGTTCACTGGAGGCTCTGTCCCCCTCTACAGCTTATTCCACATGGAGTGGGGTGGAAACATCTAGGAAAGGAATCTATTCAAGATCAGTGCTTCATAAGTTCTACTCAGTATTCTTTTAGAAGATAAACAGAAAACACCTAAAAAACAAACAAAAAAACAAACACAAGAAAAAACCCAACACAAAAATTCTGAAGTCATTATCTTCCTGAAAAACTGCATTAAAAAATAAAATTAATAAAAACAAGAGAGAGAACTTTGGCCACGGCAAACCAAATAGTTATTCAGTACTTCCAGCACAACAGCTGAAGGCTTTGTTACACACATCTGAGTACATACCCTTCCTATCTCCTTCAGATGAAACTTGAATGGAAGGTACAAAAACGTTGGATCCACAATCTCTTACTTTTTCTCAGCTCTGAAGCCTCAATTTCCACTCTAGATCATGTCAGCAGAAACAAAGTCTAAGGAAATATCTAGTCAAAGATCACAAATGTTTGTTACACCAAGTCTGTTCCTTGTAAAGATCATTGCATCTTATGGTTTCCTCATGGTTTTCTGGTAGAGGCCACCAAGTTTACCAAAACAGACAGGTTCCTCTTGGAATATGCAAAGCATAACACTAGAGAGGAACATGACCTTTCAGACAAAGAAAATGGGAAAAAAATTAAAACACCAAGCTTGGTCATCCTAACTACACTTCAGAGACTATCTGCCTTCAGAAAGCACATTCAAAACATGGAAGTCACCACCGTGCACCACAAGCACCAGCTGAGGTTCCAAAACAAGAATGCTTTGTTCTGCTGGTATTTTTCACCTTAGATTGCTCCTCCACCTTTGATTCCAGATTCTGACATTACCTCCCAATACTCTGTTAGAAGTTTTTTCTACCCTTAAGCAGCCTGGGTTTTGTTTTTTTCCCTAAGGTTAAAACATTTCCCTCCCCCTGCAGAGCTAAACTTCAGTCCCACAAAAACTTTGCTTTTTAAAACAAAGCATTACACTGTGTGAAGCAACACAATGCTCTCTCCCAGCACGTCACTCACAATGTAAAATGAATGACAAAACAGCTAAACAGGAAGCCATAACCCAGCAACTCCAGGTTCTTTACTTCTCACCAACTGAATCCGCAAACGCAGGGTATGGGGAAAATGCAAATTGCGACAATTTCAAACCTCTAGTGCCATCTGCAGGCCGCACAGGACGGCCCACCTAAAGTTTTACACCAGCCTCTGCTCACCTTGAGCGTTGTCCTCCACAGAGAGCTTGCCAGCACTCGCAGCATGAGCATACCAGCTGTACAGTCACAGCAGATGGGAAAAGCTTAAGGATAATTACAGACACTGTCGGCAATAAAATTACAGCTATCATGTGAAAGCATTCAACTACAAGTCGTCAGCCACAGATGACACTGCAGCTGAAAATGCTCAGGGGGCAGTTGAAGTTTAGTAAAGAACCAGAGCTATCCAGAGTTATCCCTCTTGGAAGAGAGGTAACAGCTCATTATTTTCATTTCCATTTCATTTCTTCCATAGTTGTACTGGTAGAGTGGACCACACTGCAAAGCAGCACAAAGATACTTACTGCCACATTTAGTCTCCATGTACTGTCTACCTCTCACAGAAAGCTGAAGGATGGGTTGCAACTTAAATGAAATGAAAACTTTAATTCGTAACACCGTGGTGTCCTGTAGATAAATGTTCCACTTGTTGTGTCAACACCGTGTGCACCGGGTTTGAGCATAGTTTAAACAAATGGAGTCTAAACGCACATAAAACTGCTAAGGATGTCAGAATACTGAAAAGGGATTTGCAAGTATTGCTGCCAGATGGCCATGGAAGACTGAGGGTCCAGAATTGTTGAGACTGATGTTTCTGAATGGATACCCAGACATGCACTTCCACACTCTAACCTGTGGGGATCTCCTTGGCCCCAGGAGATCCCACAATGTACAGAAAAGTCCAGGTTTCTGGCTCGTGCTGCTGAAGGAGTCTGGAGTAGTTTGTTTGTGCTCAAGACAGTTTATCAGTTCCTTATCAAAAGTAGATTTCTCTGCCCTGCCAGGGTTGGCACAGAACACGTCCAGAGACACACTGTGCCCGCCCCGGGTCAGCTCTGATCTTTTATACTAATAACTACCTATTGAATGTTTATCATTAATTACCAACCCGTGCCCCTCACACCACACTGTCCAGATCTGTGTCAAACCAATCCCAAAGTGCCAGCATCACCAAGAAGACGGAGGTTATGAAGAAGAACAAAAGATAACATGCCACGTGTAAA